>CAWUFW010014744.1:0-398793 GCA_963921515.1 Calotriton arnoldi
CATTTGCTCCAGCCAAAAAGATAACAGCAGTAGGATACTGCTAGGGCTGGTTGGCTGGGGGGCTGAGTGCAGCAGGGGCTTGCTATTCCCTGGGCGAGAGACCTGGACTGGGCCCTCTGGGGTCTCGGAGGAGGTGTTGTCTAGCCTAGCCTACTGACTGGCATCATCTGGTGGCGTTGCTACGCACAGACCCCACCCTGCCTGCAGAAGCCCAGGACATCGGTGTTTTCTCTGGGCCACTGCTATAGTGAGCCCCTAATCTCTCATGTGGTGTGAAAATTATGAGTATGGCTCACTCTAGAACGAGACAGAGACACTGCTGTGGTCTCCCCTCTTGCCTGCTCCTCCCCTACCGGGTTTCCTTCTGCTACCTCTCCTCCCTATTGAACTGCGCATGACATTCTTTGTAACTATGGCTAAAGACAAGGAGCCCAAACAGGCACGACAGGGCAAGATGGACCGCTCCACAAAAGTAGATTCATGGTTGTGAATGTTTTTTCTGATCTCTTGTGTCAATTTTTTAATTAGTGGGATGGATGCAATGAGTGCAGTATTATTATAATAACATGGGAGCACGAGACACACAAGACTACCTAGACATAATACACACTACCGACAGGGGCCCTCAGCGGCATAACATCCTCACCTGGAACGTAAATGGGATGGGTAGAAGATTAAGAGAGGGCTAGTGGCCGCATTCCTTAAATGTCTTAAGCCAGAGGTGGCCTTGTTGCAGGAGACTCACCTCCGGGGAACTCTTTGTCCCTTTCTGGCACGGGGCTCATACACTATGCTGGCGCATGCTAGCTTCACATCTGGATCCTGTGGGGTAGCGATTCTGATCCGTAACCCCCCCCTTTTATGTGCAGAAATCTTGGCTGGACCCCCTGGGAACTTATGTCGCAGTTCAGGGCCTTTGGGGGAGGTTGAACGTCACTCTAATCAGTGCCTATGCCCCACCTTGCCTCCAATCATACACCTTAACCAAACTCCCTGACATCCTACTAGAAGCAAAATCCTCTCTACATATTCTAGGAGGTGACTTTAATGATGTAATGCTCCCAGAACTGGACAGATCGAGAGGGATGCATAGCCCGGGTAGAATTACACCCTTAGCACAATTTGTTGACACATTGAGACTCATTGATATATGGAGACAACACCATCCACAAAGCCAAAGCTACTCCTATCACTCAGGATCTCACAAAGTATACTCCAGGCTTGACCATATATTTGCAGCCGCAGAGGAGGAGGGCACGATACACAGGGCTGACTACCTAGCGAGTGGCCTTGCAGACCATTCTCCCTTATGGGTAACAATAGGGCAGAAACCCCACGACATCCCCAATGTCTGGAGGCTGAATACCTGGGAGCTCACAGACGTTAATACACTGCAGGAGATTCGCACAGAGTCGGACCTTTATTTTGTGGATAATAAAGACTCAGGTGCATCAACCATTACATTATGGGAGGCGTAGAAAGCAGTCATGCGGGACAGGATTCAAAATATCATTGCCTTTAAGAAAAAAAAGGCAACCCGGGAAATAGAAGACTTAGAAAAATGACTTCTGAAAGCAGAGACCAAATATGTCCATTCTCCAAGCCCCCTATTAAGATGACGGAGAGAAACCCTGCGAACTGAGTATATTGAATTGACTACTGATGCGGTGCATAACCATCTGCTAGCCACACACCATTGTCTCTATGAAATAGGCGACAAGGCCGAGAAATTGTTGGCCTGGCTGAGCCACTGAGACATGGAGACCAGATGGGTCCCTCAAATACAAGATACAGAGGGCAACCTGTATTCTACAGATAGGGAGATTACAATAGAGTTTGCGAAATAATGCACAGCTCTTTATGAAGCTCAGCCTTTGGCAAATACCACCCAAATTGACAATTACCTCGTTGAGATCACTCTCCCGATACCTCGTTGAGATCACTCTCCCGACTATATCCAGCGAGGACCATGAGTCCCTTGAAGCAGATATTACTCTAGCTGAAATCCAAAATGCTGTAAGTCATATAAACTCAGGTAAAACCCTGGAGCCTAATGGGCTTCCAGCTGAATTTTTAAAGAAACAAGTGGATATGCTGGCCCCACACCTACTCCAACTATTCCTAATGGCACAGGAGGATGGTATCCTCCCACCTGACCTGCGTAGAGCCACAATAATAGTAATACAAAAAACCGCAAAACCTCCCACCTCCTGTGGCTCTTTCCGGCCGGTTTCCTTAATTAATATAGAAACCAAAGTCTTGACCACTATCCTTGCCACTAGACTCTTGGGGGTGATTACCTCATTGATCCACAGTGATCATTCCAGCTTCATGCCAAAATGTTCCACCAGGGGGAATCTATGCAGGCTCCATAACTGGATGGTGACTGTTCAGACCAGACAAGACCTCCACCTTTTTTGTGTCACTTGATGCTGAAAAGGCCTTTGATGCGATCAACTGGCCCATCATGACCCAGACCTTGTCGAAAATGGGGTTTGGACCCAACTTCTGGGAATGGATAAACTTACTATACACAGAGCCGGTGGCGGCTGTAAGGGTAAATGGCATGCTATCTCCAGAATTCCCTGTTAAGAGAGGAACCTGATAGGGCTGCTCGCTTTCCCCACTCCTCTTTGCCCTGACTCTAAGGGCAATGAGGGAACATGCATCATTTTAGATTCTCCCTTCGAGCCAGAAGTAAGCTACTCGCTACAGAGGTCACCCTCACTATTACCATTTGAACTTTCATATGCGCAAGACAAACTGTTAAGGTCGGTCAGCACTTCCTTGACGGCAGCGATAAATGCCTTAACATGGCAATCAGAGAAACTCGAAATGCAGATGGAAACTCTTCAAGTAATGGCACTTACAATGGCTGACATAGCCAGGAAAGTAGATAAGATTGCCGAGGTCAGAAGTAGCGTGACCCCCCCACCGGAGTGCCGGTGCCCAGTGCTAGTGGACAAACTGGCATCGCTTCCAACGGCACTTACTTCGCTGGTGGAGGAGTTAAAATTCACAGTTAAAACCCGCCCAGGCCTCCAGACCCCGGTCAATGGCCCAAAAGTGATCGCAGAACAAAGCCGGGAAGCAGACCTACCAATCAGTCAAACTTTTCAGCAGGCAAAATCTAACGCAGTCTTGCCTCCACATTCGCTTCACCTGCAGGGCACAGCAAACATACTGAGGAACCTGAGGCAACAACTTGGGGGCCACTGGGATGCGGGGCACTCCCCAAATGATACCATCAATGACATGGAGAGAAAAGACACGTCTCAAAAAACAACAAAAGCACTTAAAGCGGCAGTCAATAAAAACCGCCCTGACCAATTTAAGTTATATTGCAGGCAAAAAGGGACCACCAACGCAAACTACTGATGTAAGGAAGAGCGCCCCAAATACACCATTTTATCTCATATTCCATATGAACGCACAATCTCTGGACCCTCCAGAACAGGGTCATAAGACCACAAAAATATCTACTACACATACATACGCCCAGGCAATCTCGGGCCATTATCGGCCAGTCAGCTACTGCTCCACAAGGGGATAAAATACAACAGACCCAGATTGAAAAGCCTTCGACAGACAATAATCAAAGCGCCCCCCTAAGGCACAAAAACAGGGACTTGAAGTCCAAGGTAATCAATCCTGCATTTTTTATAGTGATTCAAGTTCATCCTTCCAAGGCCAGCATCCTGACGGAATTCAGCCCACTTTCTACCAGATTTTCCCCGGCAGCCACACAGGTTCCCTAATAACAAAAAAAGAAGTTCCCTCAGTGGCAGACGACACACGTGGAGTCTCAAGGAAATTAAGAGAAGCTCTACAAACATGGACTTATCACCAATATTCAAAGGGGCACCCGACGTCCCAGGGCAGGAATCAATTAATCAAGGAAGCTCTGCCAACGAAGCAGGATTAACGGAACAGCCACACAAGCCTGCAACAGCTCCCAGGCTAACAGAACTCACAAGAACTGTACAAGGGAAAGAACCCTGTTTTCTAGGTCATTCACAAGATCCAAACAGCACCCAAACACTCGCCCCTATAATTCGACCAACACAAATGGCCTCCCACAGAGACACTTGCCATTGACCAAGTACTTACATTCCAGGAGACGGTCAATTGTCAAAGATGTGTATGACTCCGTTGTATACATCCAAAGGCAAAATGGACATCCTAAACAGAACAAACATTCTTAAACTTCTAAAACAAATCCAGTCGCTGTCTCACATCACCAGTAGGGACATTATCAGGGTGCAGTTAGCCACTTTGACCTCAGACACAGGGAGGGAACCGACGATCACAACATGGCAAGATACATCAGCAAGAGTGTACAAAGAAAAAGGTCAATTTGTTGACTGGGGGATTGACATCCAAATGATTGAAAAGGAAAAGTATCCATTCATCCTATAAACACCCTCCAATAACACCCCCACGGCATGCATTTTGTAGGGGGCCAGCCAAGGGGAGACTCCATTAGAACATGTAAATATGAACATCAGGTGTAGGCTCGATGATCAGAACGAGGGCAGGCAAGTAATCACTACCACCACTCTCTCGCCCTCCACTCTCCCCAAATTCAGCCTACTGGGGCTGGGTCACCTCCAACCTAGTCGATAAACTGCAGGAATGCCCCTAGCATGGGGCCCCCGCAACCCAGCAGCACGGAATGCAGTAAACAATTCTTTAACATCATGACGTGGAATGTTGTTGGCATTCACAAGACCCTGCAAAGCTTGGCTCGTGGAGAGGTGTGGTGCAGCGGCCAGGGCGGCTGACTCCGGAGCACAGGGCTCACGGTTCGATCCCTGGGTCCGGCGGCAGCTCAGCTCAGCACCATGTGACTCTGGGCAATAGCTCACTTAATCTCCACGACGGCCCCCCCACCTTGAGACCGTTAGGGGTGAGTAGTTTGCGCTTTACAAATACCAGATGGATGGATGGATGGCAGCGATCACATTCCTCGAAGGGGCGGACCTCATCTGTGTGCAAGAAACATGGGCAACAACACCAACCCCGTTATCAGGATATGCGGGATTTCATAAACCGGCCACAAAAACTAACTTATTCGGGAGGCCCTCTGGAAGCATCTCCATATAAAGCAAACACTCCCTGAAGTTGAATTTCACAGAAATAAAAAACTCCTCTGACATGGTCCTAGCCGGCATTCTAAAAGGGCTCATGAGTGGGACTGGCCCTCTACCTATATTGATAATCAATGTTTACCACAATCCTCATGGGCAAGGGCCTAATGACAAGCTGGCTTGACTGACTGAACAGATTGAAACACTGATAGCACAACATGCATCCTTGAAAAGCATCATTCTTGGAGACCTTAATATGCACCACCTGGGAGAATGGAACACCCACGGCAGCACAACTGGAAGCACGGGAAGATTCAACATCCTCCTTCAGACTTATAACTTAGAATCAGCGCAATTCATACCAACACAGGCTGAGCCGGTCAGCCATCCACCCACTTTCAATAATCAAACAACCATCGTTTACATTCTATTGAGCCAGCGTATAGGCAAAATCACACTAAGTTATGACTAGGCCTGGGCGGAATTTGCGTAGTCGCGTTACGCAAAGTTCCGCGAAGATGTAAAAAATCTCCGTGAGCTACGCAGAATTCCGTGAGCATGCGGAATTGCTTGTTCCGCCCGTTCACGATGCGTTTTTCCTGTTCGGGGACGCTGTTTGCGTGCTCGGGGGGAAATATCTCGCAAACTTGCCCATGCGGTCGCCAATTGGCGCGGCCCTCTTGTTTCACTTGTCCCGCGCGTTCGCGATGCGTGTTTCCTGTTCACAAACGCAGATGTCCGATGGCGCGTCCGAATGACGTGTTCGCGATCGCACACTCTTGCGGGATCGCGCGGCCGGCTACCAAAATCTCGTGGCGCACGCAAACGGATAGGAAAACTCGTCGGCGAACGCAGGGATCCCGGTAAGTCGCTACCGCGTGCGCGAACAGGCATTTTGAAAGCGCGAACAAGGAAAAAATTCCGCTACGCTGCGGATCGCGGAATTTTTGGCAATTCCGCGTTCTCCGCGGATCGCGGAATTGCCAAAATTCCGCAAACTCAGCGAGCGGAGCGGATTTTACCGCCCAGGCCTAGTTATGACGTGCTCCCACGGAACGAAAGTGATCACGCAGCTCTTCTGTTCCGCCTAAATGCTACATCAGGAACACGCCATATCCTCAGCCCCCTCGGGAAGTCAAACGGCGAGGAACAGCACAGACTCTTGAGGAGAATAAAAGGGTCACAGTTTTTCTTTTTTAATTATCTTTTTATTGGCATTTACTTTTACAGACTTTGCATATACAATTAGGCATTATATTAAGGAAGTACAATGTCACCAAAAATACAGTGCCATAGGAGTTACACTTCACCGAGACAGTGTCCTATAGAGTTACATTGCATTCATTGGTAATATCAGTACAGAAAACCATTCTGTGCCCAGCTTGCGCATTATGCCGTAAGGGAGTCTGGATTATTGTCAACTAATGGATACCTCATTACATTATAGTAGAACGTAATAAAACAAAATATGTGTAAATCTTTTGAACAACGAAGGCTACCAGAGGTCCACTATCTAATTAGTCGCATAGTTTCCCTCACTCTGTAAAGGGCTACTCTCCAGAATGCGTGTGGGGGTCCTTAATATTAATGTCTGGTTGGGGGAGTGAGTTAATTTTCAATTGGGTTGACTGCCTCCTCGTACTGGTAAAAAAGGGTCAAAGTTGACCATTAACAAATTTGACAGATGGAAATCTACCAGGACAGGTTGGCTGACCGTGATAAATAAGATGGCCATACTTGGAGCTTGGGAAAAGCTCGCACCAAAACTGGGCACGTTGCTCCGAGGAAAGACGCCAAACATAAGAACAAGTACAGCAATCCACACCCTTGGCACAGTTCTGGAGATCACACAAAGTGCGCAGCGTCTAAAATCAAAACAAAGGGCACACAAGAAAATAAAATCCGAAGCCTCTAAAAAGCAGGTAAAATTAGCGACAAAGCAACACACTGGACATATAAACAGAAAGCAAATGAGCAGAAATGGATAGAGATCTTTGAATTGCTGGCCCCCAGTAAAATGCAACAATTTTGGCAATATTTGAACAGCTTAACACATGGGGCCTCAAACAGAGGGAACTCAGTCCCAGCAGAGACATGGGTAGCGCATGTGAAGTTACTCTAAACTAGAGACCAAGAAACCACCTGCCTAAATGGATATATCCTGCAGCGCACACCAGAAGAAACGAGAGCTGAGGCGCCCAGGTCCCCCGCGGTACCCGCGGGCCCAAGCGAAGCAGCAGTACGCACTGTCTCAAAAAAGATCTGAAAAAATGGAGCCCCAGGCCCAAATGGCCTGCCCGGTTCCCTCTTCAGGGAGGATATAAACTTCTGGGCTTCAGCCCTTACATTGTTGTACGCTGAATGCAGGCTTCTGGAAGATGTACCAGACTCATGGAGGGGCTCCCTTCTGCAGCCAATCTTTAAGAAAGGGGCAAACACTGACCCAAAAAACTATAGGATGCTTGCCCTGCTGAATATCGAGGGCAAGGCCTATGCCAGCACCCTCCTGCAGGAGCTAGCGGACTGGGTACACACCGAAGGCCTCTTACCATTCTATCAGACTGGGTTCAGATCAGGGGGCTCGACAGTTGACAACATCACAGTCCTATCTTACCTAGCCCAACAAGCAGTAGCCCGCTGTCCCCCCCCCCCCAGTCTTGGCCTGTTTCATTGACTACTCAGCAGCCTTTGATGGGGTAGTCTGCAACATCTTATGGCGGAAACTGGAGGGTTGGAACATCTGCCCGAAATTACTGTTGGCTATCAGGTCGCTGTACTCCAGAACCTGGGTAAGGATTAAACTCACCAGGGAGTCCGCCACGGAAAAATAGCCACAGACCTTGGGTTAAAGCAGAGGTGTGTCCTGGCACCGTTATTATTCAATCTTTACACTGCCGATCTGGGCCCTGCGCTGTGTGGGGCTTCCCTCGTCACACCAAAAATTGGTAATAAAAAAATCCACCTGATGCAGTACGCTGACGACCTAGTTCTTTTAGACCATACAAAAGTAGGCCTCTAAAAAGCCCTTAATGCACTGACCGAATATAACACCAAGAATGAGCTGGTTGCCAACGCGAGCAAATCCAAAATTGTGATCTTTGGCAGCTATCCAAAAAAAAGGCTTACCAAGTGGTGCCTGGGCACACTCAGTCTGGAGTGTGTACAAGGATACAATTATCTAGGAGCTTGGCTGAGCGAAACTGGCCGCCCATCGGTCCACCTACACAAAATGAGGCTGAAAGGGAAGATGGTCACGTACGCCCTTTGTAAGCTACATGCAACCTCGATAGTCCAACAACAACGACAATTCGAATGGTACTACGGACCAAACTGCTTCTGTCGGTCAACTACATGCAGCAGGCATTCCCGGGTATGCTAGCTGAGGACCTGGAAAAAATACAATGCGCAGCGTACAAGAAACTATTCCATCTGCCCTCTTGTACAAGAAACACCTTGATCCGTCTGGAATTTGACCTCATCCAACAAAAATTAGAAGGGCTGGCCGCTTTAGCGAAATACTTTCATCTTGCAACCACGGCACCAGACAACTCCATGAAGGCATTTATAAAAACCATCTTCACAATACCAAACAACCCCTGGTCTGCCAAACTCACAACAGCAAAAGAATCACTGCAACTGGTCATTGAGAACTGGGATCCAAGCATTATCGACTACACAACCGTCAAAACATCAATAAATAACTGCGTCTCCTGTCCGGCACTCTAGATTTGGAATCTCTCCAAGCAAAGGACCTTCACGAAACCATGTGTCTCCCACAAACACTTCAAACAACTAAGCCTCACCTCACTCAGGCAGTGGGGAGATGGGCCCTAAAACAGATTTTAGCTGCAAGATTACACCCGCTCCCCTAAAGAGAAGTATACCCAACCTGGAAATCACTTACAGGCATTAGAGAATGCAGACTATGTAAATACAAAAGGGAATCCCTGGCACACATTCTATTATGCTGCCCGGTACTGCGACAAGCCCGCCGAATCTACCTCAGGCCCATTTTCCTCCACCAGGGCATTCGCACAGCAAAGGAAGCCACCCGCCAGCTTTACATCGTGGACACAGTGAAGGACATGGCCAATTTTGGTAAATTTATCCAACAAACCCGCTCCCTTCTAAAAGACAAAATGGCACACGCAAAGAGCAACTAACAGCTAGACGAGCCGCAAGGTACAAGGAGTATCATCTCTACAGGATCACTCATTTCTTAGATGACTCAGGGCTAATATGGACACTGTTGATCCTACCCTCTCAAAATATGGCCTATAGATATACCAGCAGAATGTGGGATCAAAATGCACCAGCACTTTATTGTAGATACTCAAAATGAACATAGCCTATGACCTCACAGGAGATCTTTTTTTTTCTTTTCTTTATTACAAAACAAATTATCCAGGCATCTGCCACAGGGTCGAGAACTGGCCACCCACATATCAAATTACTGACATGATCTTATAGAACACTACTGCTCTTAAAAGTTGATTTTAAACTGGACAGCCACCATGCGTTATATACTGTTTTAAAATTGTAATGCTTTTAAGTAATCACACAAATAAAAAAAATTATTCATTCATTTACTCCTCTTTGCCCTGATTCTAGAGCCCCTAGCGTGTTTGATCTGTGCCCACCCTGCGGTCAGGGGCTTCCGAATGGAGGGCTCCCCAATCCCCGAAAAAAGATTTCCCTATATGCAGATGACATCCTGCTTTACTTATCTCAGCCTAAAAACTCGATCCCAGCTGTCTTACAAACATTTGAACGTTATGGAGCTCACTCTGGGTATTCAATAAATTGGGAAAAATCTGTACTCTTTCCCGTTGGAGGGTAATTCGACCAGACTGATCTCGGCCAGCAACTTACTATAACTAGGGAGAGATTTCAATACCTGGGGATCTATGCCATGACAATCCTGAGAGATGCGTCGAACGAAATATTAAGACCGTATTGACTGACTTTCAATCTGATGCGAGCCGCTGGAAGAGACTCCCCCTAACGCTCTTGGGGAGAGCAGCAATATTTAAAATGATCACTCTATCTACATTTTTATATATATGCCCTACAGAACATATACTATCGTATGATATATTTACTAAAATTGAGGGTGAACTGAGGAAGCTGTTATGGAACGATGGACATGAATAGCCCTCCGCAAGCTACAACGTAACTCCTACAACGGAGGCATAGCTCTCCCGGATATCCGGGCTTATTATTGGACATCCCATCTAGTAGCCATTAATGACTGGGGTTATGTGGACAATGACCATCTTACGTATGCCCTAGAAAAGACTCAGTTTCAGATACAACCATATCACTATTATCTTTATGGAGGCAAGGGAGGTTGTGGACCTTTTACTGTCCGCTCAGGTAACCCTGGAAGCATGGGATAAGGCAAACGTCTCTATGGGATGGAAACAGAAAATCACCCAGGAGACCCCTCTATGGATGAGCAGAAACTTGAAAGAAATACCTAAATTAAAAGTTTTTACACCCTGGGATCGAATAGGCATCTCTAAGGTGGGCGACGTACTCGCGGGAGGAACCTTAATGCCCCTTTTTTCCCCTCCAGAGGAAATTTCAACTCCATGAACAACAGTACTATAAATACCTACAGTTTGCACATGCATGGAAAGCTGAAAATATCCCACCAGACCTGCTGGAATAAGCTCGCTTAGAGGGCAGGCTCCTAATGGAAGAATTGCAAGAAAAAGCAATATCTTACACCTACAGAACTATTAATAAGAATATGCCCGACACTCTCCTAAAATTGAGGGCCACGTGGGAGGCCGACATTGGCGCACTTGAAGATCTAGATTGGAAGGCAGCATTAAAGTTCCCTCGGGAAGTAACAATTAGATTCCAACTACGCCTTAATCAATTTAAAATCCCACATAAAATATATAATGATAGAGCCCACCTCCACAAAATAGGCAGAGTAGCCTCACCAGACTGCCTGCGTTGTGGTACGAACCGTGGCGACTTCATCCATACATTATGGGCCTGTTTGGTCACACAAATATACTGGCGCCAATATTGTCAGAACTCAGTAAGACACTGGGGGTACAGCTGCATGAAGAGCCCAAATATGTCCTCTTAGGAATACCCTACGACGTAGATATACTACAGATGTAATTTGGGTTTGGTGGTGGCTAAACGAGACCTAGCCAAGCGCTGGGGAGCTCCTGAGGTGCCCAGCATAACTGAATGCAAGAAGGGAATGGATTTATTTATGGCAGTAGAAAGAGTAGAGTATAAAAGCAGGGGGTGCCCGCATAAATTTAGTAAAATATGGGAGAGTTGGATTGCATACTATGGACTTGCTGAGGATGTTGATGATATTGCTGCACCGCTTTTGTAATTATACTGTGAAATGTATGATCATTCCCTATGACCATGACTATGTTAATGATGTCCAACTTGCCCTTATTGATTGATAATGTAGGAGCTTTAATGTACTACTGTCGTACTGCTATGTTCTTATGTTAAGTAGGAGTGCTGGCTGGTACTCCTTTTGTTATTCTTTACAAAAATTCAATGAAAACATAAAAAAATAAAAGAATGCTCATCCATCAACTGTGGCTTTTGGGATCCGGGAGAAAAGGGCGAGCAGGTGACTGACCAAGAGGAGGTTTCTGGTCGGTGTGTGGAAGATGATGTGGCTCTTCAGATATGCAGAGCCTAAATTGTGCCGTACTTTGTAAGAGTGTGTTAGGAGCTTGAAAAGCACGCATTTGTGAACTGGGAGCCAGTGAAGGTCTTTAAGGTGCATGGCAATGGCTTGGGAGTTTGAGCGTGAGTCTGGCAGCTGTGTTTTGAATGGCCTAGAGTTTCTTGCTTAGCTGTGCGATGATGTTGACCCAGAGTGCATTTCTGTAGTCCAACCTGTGTGATGGCTCTTTGTGTGTTGGGCGATAGCCATCTGAAGATTTTTCTAAGGATCCTGAGGGTGTAGAAGCAGGAGGAGGCAACCCAGTTGATCTAGCTTGACATTTAGATTTGATTGTCAATTACTATCCCTAGGTTTCTTACCTGATGTGATGGATTTGGTATTCGTCCTGGTTCGTTTGGCCACCAAGCCACAGTCCAGAGTGGGGTATCTTTTCCTAAGAGTACCTCCTCTGTTTTAGCTTCAGTAAGTTGATATTCTTCCAGTTGAGCATCTTCACACATGCAGATGATGAATTTCGTCTAGGTATTTGATGGTGTTTTCAGAGAGGATGAGCTGGGTATCATCAGCGTACAAGATGATGCAGAAGCCATGGGCGCGGACCATGTAGTCGAGCTGGGCCATTTAGGCAACATGCACCTTTCTTCTACGCCCATCACTGTTACAGCCGCACCCATTACCATAAGCATCTTTGGGTTTTGGCATGCTGGGTGGAGACAATGAGCTCCTCTTGGACCACTAAGAAATTCTGCTTAATTCCAGAGCAGTCTCTACAAAATAGGAATCACCAAACAGAAGCTCAAGCGGCTTGAAAATGCAGTGGACATTTCCAATGACTGAATAGTATGCCAGTGTAGGAAAGTAGGCTCTGCTTCTATGGTTACCCCCACTTTTTGCCTGGTGCTAAGCTGTATTTGACTAGTCTGACTGGGATCCTGCTAATCAGGACCCCAGACTATCTGCTTTCTCCCTTAATTGTGTTGTTCAGTACTTAGGTACATCCCAGATTGGATACTGGGGCACCCTTAAAAGTCCCTAGTATATGGTACTAAGGTACCCAAGGCATAGGTACCACAAAGGTCTCCCATGGACTGAAGCATGTATTATGCCACCCATGAGAGACCATTCAAAATGGAACTACAGGCCTGCCATTGCAGCCTGTGTAAGTTGGTGCTAGCACCACTTACTAAAGATATAGTTTTCCTATATCTAGGGTCACTGCACTTTTTTTTCTTTCTTTTTAAAAAAAAGTTTTATATAGCACGAACTAGACCCGAGACATCGGGTATCAGAGCGCTTTACATAAGTACCAGTTTCGTTACAGATGGACACATTCATTTTTGTTAGGCACGGGGAGATTAAGTGATTTGCCCAGAATCACAGGATGTTGAGCGTTGTTGCCGAGACTCGAACACCCGGTTCCCCAGCTTCGAAGTCGACCGCTCTAGCCGTAAGGCTACATCCTCTCCCTTAAAACCTATAAGTCACCCCTCTCACAGGCTTTTGCAATCCTGAAGGCAGGGTGCTTGGTTCTAAATGAGAGGGTGCCCCTGCATGAGCAGGACACCCCTGCAGCCTACGGAGTCCATTCTCCCGGGTTGTCAGTGAAGCAGCCATATACTATATAGAGGGGCACCGCGTAATTACGCGATGACCATCATGAAAATGGCTGCAACGAATCCTATCATGTTCGGTATCAAACATGTTGGAATCATACCCCCACGGCCGTAAACGGTGTGGGAGGTATAATTCCAAGCACTGGAAGAGCCCTCCGTTAGGCTCTCAGTGTTCCCGGTACTAGCCTTCTTGACCCGGACAGCACAAAATGGTTGCTGCCGACCAGAGACACGATTCTGCCCTCCTGCTGCTGAGCCAAGCTCGAGCAGGGGAAGGCAGAACAATAGGCATCCTGTCACAGGGAGGTGTGACCACCTCCCAGACAGGATTTGGTGTATTGGGATGGGGTGGATGCGCTTGCCAGCGCCACTAAGTCTGCATGAGGGGCACATTTGGTGTCCCTGTGCATAGTTCAGTTCAAACCAGTCCTGGGAGCCGTTGGCTCCCACTCTGGTGCGGAACTGGACAAAGGACATGGGAGTAACCTCCCCCCTGTCCAGTCCCTCCCCTGGGAGGGTCCCCTGAATCTTCCCAACCCTTTCCCTAGGGTACTTAAGGGCTTACCTGGGTGTAGGTCACTAGATTCGTCGTGGGATAGGTTTCAGATCAGACACCACTGCTCTTCTACTGTCTGGGCACTCTGGACTTCGCTGGACTTCGTTTGGGCCTGACTTCCTCTCCCTTCCAGTCTGCTGCATCATCTGTGCCTGTGCATCATACATGAAACTTCTAAGGCCTGTGAAGCATCAAAGACATCTGAAGTCTCCCTTGGAGTGAAGGAATCACTCCCCTGCATCCGCAGGCACCGCAACTAAGTCGACTGGTCTGCTGATCCTGAGCTCCTCCGGACTCCAAAGGCTCTGCAACACAGGTGGTGGTTTTCCATAGCTCCAGAGGCCTGCCCTCTCACCAAGTTTGAGGCCAGTATCTCTCGTGGGGGTTGCAATAACCGAACCCCTGTTCGCCGCGTCAACTTGCAGTTGCAAAGGCTTGTTGATTTCTTTCAAAGAAGATCTTCAGGCTCCAAGTAGCCCAACCTCGAGCACCTCCAGTGACCAGAATCTTCAGCCACACCGCATCGTGTGCATCGAGGCCTGCATCTTTTGTGAGCTGCTTGAGGTCCTCTCGCGACTCCAGTGGAATAGCACTCTTTACAGCGCATGCGTTTACAACGCAAGTCGTGACAACGACACATTGTTACATCACATGCCATTACAATGACTTGCTGTAGGGGGGGCGCCGGAGTTTGAAATAGTATAATTTACTATTCCAACTCCAGTGTGTGCAACAGTAGGGAAGGTGTTGTATTGAAAATCCAACAAATCCAACACCTTCTGCCCCCTACAGCAAGTCGTTGTAACGACTTACGTTATAATGGCATGCGATGTAACAACGCGTAATTGTAACGACTAGCGTTGTAAACTAGGCGTTGTAAACACTGTTTACCTTCCAGTGCCTCCGGCCTGTGGGTCCACTCGAGGGTTACCATTGTTTCTTTTGGGCTCCCCTGATTGCTCAGGGCCTGCCCTGACTCTCCTGCTCTTGGTGAGTCCCCTGGACCTTGCTGGTCCCGACGTTGCTCCTTCTTCACTTCCTGCGTTGGTTGCATTTGCCAAGGCTTATTGGTGCTCACGCCAGACACTGACCCATCAGCACTCGACATCCTTCGTGGGACAGCTCCTGCAGGGCTCATACTCCTCCTCAGCATCGCCTGGTCCTCACAGCTGCAGAGTCAATGTCATCGTCATCCATCCTGCAACGCCCGACATCGGATGGCATTCGTCCTCCAAGTCTCCTGGTTACTCCTGAGTGACATAGACTCTGTCCCCTCTGCTTGCAGGTACCTCTCATCTAGAATCCACCTTTGGATTCCACCGGACACTTTCTCTTTCTGCAACAGCGGCACTTTCCTGAAGTCCTCTACTGGGTTCGACTGCGGTTTCCAACACCACTTCACACATATGCACCCGGCTTCCCTGGTGTAGGTAACGTGGGTACTAGGGTATCCATGGGTGGGGGACTGTCTAACCTTCTGTCTTCCACGGGGTTTCTTCAGGGTCCACTGGGAAGGGTCCTTAATCTTTAAAAATCCAACCGCAACGTACAAGTAGAGTTGTACGGAGCACCCGGTCGTGTTTCCACACTGCACACGCTCTCCGTGGGGTCCCTACCTACTCACCTTGGGTGGTTCATTGGGGTCCCAGCTCTTCTACGTCCTCTCGACCTTGTCTTGACCCGAGTCGTGGTTCTTATACCACTTTCTTAGTATATGGTTTGGTCCCTCCCTGGGGCCACTGTGTATTTCGTGCTATTTACTGTGTTTCTTTGCTAAAGTATTGTGTGCATTGTGCATATCTCCGGGTAGGAGATATTTCTGTGTTAGAGAGTATTATATAATAAATACATATTTTTATAAATACTTTGTGTGGTTCTTTTTCACTTAATCTATACTATAAGATTGCACTCTGGTAAAACAAGCTGCTTTACACTCCTTCTGGACTAAGCTTGAAGGCTGCTCTCCACAGCTACCACTTAGAGAGCTTTCTAAGGTTGTCTAAGACCTCTTAAATTACCATAAGTGTGGTCTGGACTGGTGCAAGGTGTCCACTTACATAAGTGTACATCATATACCAGGCCAGCTTCTCACAGCCAGGATAATCTGGAACTGAGCCCTGAGTGGAGAGGTGTGGTGCAGCGGCCAGGGCAGCTGTCTTCGGAGCACAGGGCTCATGGTTCGATCCCCGGCTGCGGCAGCTCAGCTCAGCACCATGTGACTCTGGGCAATAGCTCACTTAATTTCCACGACGGCCCCCAGTGCCTTGAGACCCGTAAGGGTGAGTAGTTCGCGCTTTACAAATACGGATTTAGATTTTAGATTTAGTGAGACAGATTTAAAATAACCAACAGGACATGCTCGTTACACTGTAGTGTTGGGGGAGGGGAGCTGCTCAAACACAATTGCCTTCTGCCTGCAGTGACTCGCTTTGAGGAGCCCGACTTGGGATCTGAGTGGGGCCCTACAGATGGCGAAGGTCCTGGGGATAGGGTGGGCTGGGCAGCAAAGCGGCACAACCTCACAGGGGTGGCTTGTGGTGCCCTGACAGCCTGTCAGAGGGCCCGCACATATCTACCCCTGGGCCACTATCACTGGGCTAGAGCACCCAGAAGTGTGTGATACTCTGGGGGTAGGGGTCAGGACGTTTTGTGAATGGATATTGTAGCCTCACAGACTACGCGCATACACACTACCACTGAAAGTGACAGGTGGCATCTTCCCCTTTCTCTCCATATCCATTCCCTACAGGTGAGGACAAGTGGATTGGGACTCCCTTTCTCCGACAGTCATTGGTGGCCTAAAATCATTCGACAACTGACTGGATCAAAGAGATTCTCGACCTCCCTGCAAACAAGTGAACAAACTGTTCACATGCAGATTAAGAAACTTGACAGTGATTAATAGAGTGATGAATGTGGAGTTAAGTCTGCTGAAGGACCAGGCCGCCTACAGGAGAAACACGAGAACCTTACCTCCTGCATTGTGCCGAAAGGATTACTGCTCAGTTACAGTATCTAGAAGTTTCAAAAATTGACAACACAATTAGATCAGGCACACATTTAGACATGCTGGTTTACTGAAAGGTTGGTGATGATGCACACAACTATCAAAACACCCTCGTTTAGAGATTGAGACCTTCATTGTATCTCAATTCTGAGAATTTCTGACTAAGACACTGATATTTTGTGGGGCCCTCACCAAGGTCCACGTTCCTGAAGGGCCCTACCTAAAACAATCACTTTAGTGGGTAAATGAACAATACACATCAGAGGAGACCTGACTATCACCCTTTACCGATACACTCACATCTGAGAGAACATAATGAAATCTTCACATCTCAAGTACAATAAAAAGACTCTCACTTTTGAGAAGTTCTTATAGAGACTCCTTAGATGATAACATCTTGAATAGAATTTCATAACTGAGGTGTACAAAATGATCCACTCACATCTGGGATTCCATGGCACATATCATTATATGTAAGGAAGGATCTTACCAAAACCCTCTCTACTCAATGAACTTGACTTTGACCCCTTCACAAATAACGTGGAGCTAAAAGAAACATTAATACTTATGGGACCCTGACCACGACCCAGTCTTCCAAGAGACACTTTCTGAGACATACTTGAGGGATTATGTGAAAAGCCTTTAAAAATACCTCAATTTCTTAGGCACTCTGACCAATATACTAATATCTGGTGGGCCATGACCTAAATCTTCACATCTGAGGGCCCCTAAAAGAAAACATTGGGGTCTTTTCGGGGTTACCAGGATCACTGCTTCAACACCTGGCTTGCCCTTTGCCCTATAGCACTGCGTTTACAACCCCTGGCCTCAGAGGTGGCAAAATCAGTACCAAAAATACAGGGGTGACTTGCCCTTATGGGTGTCAGTTGGGGCACCACCTTTCTTGTTTGCTGCCAATGTTTTATTATACTAATAGTGAATAATACCTGTGAGATATCCTTTTTTACGGGCTCACCCCTCCACCCACACTTTTTTGCCCTACTGTTGCTGGATTTAGTACTGGGGTAATGACTCTATAGTGTACTGAACTATACAAAAACGTGATGGGTGAAATGCTTGAATTCATCTCAGCCTCTGGTAATCACTCAGAGCTGCATCCCAGTCCATCGTTATTTTGCACACCATGCAACTTCAGTTGGACCCAGTCATATGCAAATCAGTCTTGACCCTGCTATAATGGGAACAGTCCAGCCCGAAAGGCCTTGACAGGTCCTCCCTGAATTGGAAAACGACCCAGGACAGGTTTCGCACTAGTTAGGGCTCATCAGCCAAGTATAGATTGGTTCCTGTGTACACCGGACCCATGTCTGGGCATATCCGTCCCACTTAAGGTGACACACTAAAGTATACAAACAAGCATTTACAATGCAATAGGTCTCGCAATGACATTGTTTTGAGCTATTGGCATTGAAAATGTTATTGTTTTTTTTTTTCCCCTTCGTGAAGCATTAATCAAGTAATGGCGTTGTAAATGACAATGTCTTTTACCCCCTGTTGACAATGTTCAATTGTACATCCAATCAGACTACCTACCACTGACTTCAGTCTGGAGACCACTACATTTTACTAGCTAGCAACGGCCACACAGCTCCAAACCATATGAATTAAGTTTGAGTATTCAGAGGTGCTTCTGAGATGAGAATCTTGGCAGGATGGATAGATGTTCTGTATCCTAGTTAGGGTAACTTATGTTCTGTGTAAATACTTCCATTGTACAAGCTTGACATGAGCATTACTTGAGCTTTCAATGATACACCCAATATCTGGGCCGGCTTGGGGGTCAGACAAAGGTCTTGGCAGGTCCCCAATCTATCTGTGCCTAATCCATCATTGCTCCTGCTTTTTTACCCGCTTTAATTGCTTTGCACAGGGTTGAGATCATCCAACCTCCCTTTCCGTAGAATCAGAAGTGCTGCCAGCAGCTTTGATTCCTGGGTCTGCCCAAAAAGCAGGCCACAATATTTTAATTGTCCTAGACTATTCAGGCTTTCTGAGCAGGAATTGACCTGCTGGTACGTCATATGATTCCCTTGCTTCCTCAAACATAAGCAACCTTTCGTCTTAGTACAAATCACTTATTAGTAGGCACCTGCCTCTGATCCACTCCACTGCAGATTTATATCTCCAACTTTATCTGCACTGTATCTGGTAAATGCGGTGCATTCCTGCCCTTTCAAATTGGCGTGGGGCAGCGCAGCAAGAAGACTTGCGGTGCTGCCCTACGCCAATTTTTTGTAAATGAGGCTCCGTGGGTTTATACTAAATATAACTGTGTGGAAACCACTTGGCATCGAGGTGAACATGTGATTTTCAACAGAACAAATATTTTATATTTTACTTTTCTTCCAAAATCTCCGGCTAAAAACGCATAATAACGTTGCCAATGCAAAGCGCTCGGCGCTTTCAAACGAGTTGCCTCTAAACGCTTTGACTATGACTTTTATGACTGATAGAACCAACTGGGCTCAGGCACTCAACCTTAGAAGGATAAACGGCAGACCCGGCCAAGACGGGACGAAAAGGCTCGAAAGACAGCTTCTATGCAAGTCACTGCAGCCACTGCCCAGGTCACTGAGCTGTCTCCTTGGATTATATTTAAAATAGAGGTCAAATAACGAAAAATTCAATTTATGGAAAATTCCACAAATGACTTGCAGGGAGAGGAAATAGCGGACTAACTCAAGATATATAGACAGAAAAAGAAAAGAAAATGCTGACAGGGACAAACGTGTGCCCGGAGGCAGAGTAGGGGTCTTACTTTCAAAGCACTGCCTGATGCCGGGAGCGGACAGGCACAAGATCACACGGGTTAACTTGTTTACGATCTTGCGAGGAGGCCTCAAATATCAAGACACACGTGCCCATGTATACATATATGAATAGTATTATTAACATTTTACGCTATCCAATTGTCGAGCCTTCGAATAAGCCGCAGTTACGTCGCACGTGGCTGGCCCTTTGATGCCTTTCTGTGCGCGCGCATCCAAGCTTGATAATATTGAAAATAATAATGACCGCGAATGTAGCTCACAAAACGAAATGAAAGGGCTCTTGGCGCTTGGCGAGCGGCTTTACTCACACTTCTCCGTGTCCCTTCTTGGCGGCTTAAAGTGATAATTTTCACTCCTATTAACCAAACCCCACCGAATTTGCATAAAAGGACAGATTACCCCACAAGTAGTTTCTTTGCCGAATTTGCGTTTTCTCGGCACGTATGGGATGGTAGATCGTGGCATTAAAATCTGGAATTACCTGCTGAAGGTTTTAAAGAAAGCGTAAAGCGCAAGTTAGTATTTATTTATATCAATGCTGACTCATGGCATGGAAGGGGGTTCACAAAGATTGAGAAAACAATGGGACCCCCTGCAGAGAACACTAAATCCTAGGGCAGGGAAAATGCATTTGAGAACAAATGACCTAGGCAATTAACTGGTCATACATTAACCTTTGTTAGACACATTGATAAGAACATTGACTCAGTGTACACAAACATTTATATTAAAAACTTCATTTTATTAATATAAGTTCATGATAAAAAAGGTTGTGAAACTAATGGGACATACTTTACTTAACAACATAAAAAAACAAACACATTAATATATTTATATACAAACAAATATAGAACAATACAGTACAAATAATTTCTAACATACAAAGACTTAGACAGAATTATAAACTGTTTGTTTCTAGTTGAAACATAGTGGCTAGATGATAGACAAGTTCTTTATTTCTCAGATGATAGACAAGTTCTTTATTTCTCTACGCGCGTTTCGGCGTGCTAAGCGCCTTCTTCAGGACAGCCACAATTTCCTAGATTGGTATATGGATGGGACCAAAATGGATGTTTGGTACCACCAGAGGTGATTAAATTACCTATATGCAAGGCAATTGAAAACCACGTTGGTGGTGGAGTCAGGGCTTCTCTAAAAACAATGTATATCTGTGATCCTTCTATAGATCAGTATACGAAGCACTGGTATTTAAAACCCAAACTTGCAGGGGCAGGACCGTCAAAACTGGTGTGTCTGTGAAGTTCGTAAATCAGAAACCTTTCTTTTGTCTAGGCTTGGAAAACAGTCCTGGGTATGGTGAGAATCTTAGAAGCCTAGACAAAAGAAAGGTTTCTTATTTACTGAACTTCACAGACACACCAGTTTTGACGGTCCTGCCCCTGCAAGTTTGGGTTTTAAGTACCAGTGCTTCGTATACTGATCTATAGAAGGATCACAGATATACATTGTTTTTAGAGAAGCCCTGACTCCACCACCAACGTGGTTTTCAATTGCCTTGCACATAGGTAATTTAATCACCTCTGGTGGTACCAAACATCCATTTTGGTCCCATCCATATACCATTCTAGGAAATTGTGGCTGTCCTGAAGAAGGCGCTTAGCACGCCGAAACGCGCGTAGAGAAATAAAGAACTTGTCTATCATCTGAGAAATAAAGAACTTGTCTATCATCTAGCCACTATGTTTCAACTACAAACAAACAGTTTATAATTCTGTCTACGTCTTTGTATGTTAGAAATTATTTGTACTGTATTGTTCTATATTTGTTTGTATATAAATATATTAATGTGGTTTTTTTTTATGTTGTTAAGTAAAGTATGTCCCATTAGTTTCACAACCTTTTTATCATGAACTTATATTAATAAAATGAAGTTTTTAATATAAATGTTTGTGTACACTGAGTCAATGTTCTTATCAATGTGTTTAACAAAGGTTAATGTATGACCAGTTAATTGCCTAGGTCTTTTGTTCTCAAAGGGGGTTCACAAAGGTCACCATTTTTCTGCTAAAACACCATTTATCGCGATTCATTTCTGAACACAACTTGGCATAACAGCCGATAACTGAACATTAGAGTAGTTTAAATAAAGTATGGGGGCGCGGCTGGAAAAAACAGAATTCAGGTAGAATGAGTGTGAACGCTTGTGCACCAATACGATTATTTTACTACTGAACCGTATGGAATGAATGTCAAAGTGGGGTCCGCGGTGCTGTCTGTTCACAGCACACACGGGTGGCGGGGGTAGGCGGGGCCAGGTGCGCACACTGCAGCACAGACAGGGGTTCAGCTTTAATAGCAGCATTTCAAGAGATATACAAAGAGTTAGACTCCTCCCGAGGTCAAACAACGAAAGCGTCTTCTTGGGGAAAATAACGTAACGCAAATAACAAGCATTGGCATAGCCAATAGGTCTCACTTTTGGGACATTATAAGTGTTTAGCCATGCAACAGTTGATGTTGCACCAAGGATATTGTGCTGCAGAATTAAATACTTATAAGGTCCCAAAGGCGAGACCTATTGGCTATGCCAATGCTTGTTTTATATGCTGGTGAAACCTTATTGCGCACTGGGGTGAAGCTGCATTAATTGGTATACATTGGAAATAGTGTGAGACCACTCAAACAATACATCCAGTAACATCACAGAGTGATTAAAAATGGTAACTTCGAGCTATCTGCTGGCAACACATTTTCAAGAAGTACATCCAAAAGGATGCACATTTTGGTTTCATGTAGTTGAACATATTCACATTCACAGCAGAATGTTGTTCACCGTTTGTAAACCATTTGTAATGAGTCAGACTGGGTTTCGCCAGATGATAGTACGGAAAGAAGGGGAGAGGAAGGGAGGAGAGGGAAGAGAGGGCAAGAGATGGAGAAGAAGAGGGAGGGCGGGGCAGAGAGACGTACTGAAAAGCAGGAGATGGGGTGAGGAAAGAGGTGGATTGAGGGAAGGACAGGCAGAAAGAACTTGATTTTATATAGTGTCTCGGACTATACTGCAGTTGTGTGAAAGCAAGAGTCTAGAAGAAACGAGGAACTGGAAAACCAAATAAAGTAAAATGCAAAAATAACTGAAAAGAGGGTGTTGGGGGGAGAATATAAGAAGTAGTAAGCGAGAAGGGGTATGAAGGACCAGGTGGAAAGAAAGGAAACAACCCTCAAAGAAAGCAAGATAAGAAAGAGTAAGGAACACAAAAATGGGAGAACGAGGAAAGAAAATTCAAAGATAAATAAGGATGGAAGAATAAGAAAGAAACAAGAAGAAAAGTGCAGCCGCCATTGTTGCCGATTAGGAGCGGTGTTGAAGATGTGGAAACAGAGTTGGGCGAGCTGCGCGACAGGACGTGTGGGCAAGGAAAGAGGCGCGCGCGCTTGGGAGAGCAGTCTGCTCTTTTTCAAAGCACATACTCGTGCTTGTGGCGCGCCGCTGCGCACTCCCGCAAGGCGTATGCCGCCACAAGCACGAGTATGTGCTTTTAAAAATAGCTGCATGACGGCTAAAGGTCTCCTAAGCAGCTCATGCGCGCTGCGTAGGCGAGACCTAAAAAGGGCCACTTGCTGCCTAGCACCGATGGACTTTACAAACAATATATGGTTGTAACGCCTTAGCTCTTTCTCAACACCTATGCAACATCGTTACAGAAAAACAACGGCCGACCAAGGTTGAGCACTTAAATCCCAAGTATTTCATATGGTGCGTTTCGGTGCAACTGCTCCCATCACCCGCCGTTGATAGCTGCCACTGGTATAAAGAAGTTCATTGAAAAGGAAGGTGCACCAAAGAATTATTCGGAAGAACAGATTCAGTCCATAAATCTTCTTTATTCAAAGTAATATTTAAAAACAAATGCACAGCCAACACGTTTTGTTCCTATGTGCCAAAGGAACTTCATCAGGGCTTATAATAAGATATAGAAAGGTTATTGTAGCAACCAATATTAGTAAATAGTGTACTCCGGGTGACGTGGTCAAGAAAAGAAAATTCAAACCAGGCGTCGTTTCTTAATATAGTGCGAATATGTATGCACCATCAAAGTAATAATGAAATCAGAGGGTCCTGGAATTCCACCAAAAAGGGGGGGGGGGAGAAGGAATGGTTCAACCCTCACTGTAAAAATTTTAACCGGACCGCAGAACAGCGAAACGGCATGATAACCGGCAAAGTCGATAATCTACATTGAAAAACAATCTAGAATTCTAGACTAACAATGGATCAGCCTGCACAAACATTGGCTTCAAACATATGGTCATTCCTGTTACACACCTCTCTAGAGTCTGAGCCAACCAGATACCAGTGCTGCAAAGATCAACTCTGCCGTCAAGAAATCAGTGCTCCAAATGGGCAACTTCAACGCAAGAGCAATAAACCTAGGCCTAGTAACCTTGGCTCCTCATCACCAAGTTCATGAACACATAACCAGTGGAATCGTGCCTCAGAAGCTCAACCAGTCAACGGTCATCCTCTCTTTTAAAAGAAACAGCGCAGACTGATAAATCATTATCTACCAGAGGCCTTTGCTGAATTTGTAAGCAGTTGAAGATTGCATACAACTCCCAGAGAGCAATGACCTTGTCAACAACATCTCCCTGTGGCACAGAAAACACTCTACTACACACCACTTTTGCCCACTAGAGATAATGGCCATACATGAGCAGTACCACTACCACAGAATGTGCAAATAGCCTACATTATCAGTGTGATGACTGAGCGGTTAGCACAGGTCATGAGGATTAGGAGGGACGATGATATCCTGCTTCGCCACCTCTTTGCAAGAAGGCACTCGGCAAGGCACACATGGCTCACTGGGGTCAAATAATACTAGAAACGCAGGTGCACCACCGCTGATAGTCTTCAGTAACTAAGTAACCCACCACACCCATATGACTGTAGTTGCCAAGAGGGTTCCAGCAGTGGTCAGTCTAAACCATGTCCAGTAGTGGGCCATTGTTAGAAATGGGATCTCTAGTTGGCAAGGGCTTGCACCTTTGTCCAAGTAGGGACCCTTCTTCCTAGTCAGGGTAAGGGTGTTACACTCGTGAAGTAACCCCTGCTCACCCTCGTGGTAGCTTGGCACGAGCAGTCAGGCTTAATTCAGAGGCAGTGTGTAAAGCATTTGCACATAACCAACAGTAATACAGTGTAAGCACTACAAACGGACACCACACCAGTTTAGAAAAATAACCAATTTTTATATACTCAAGACAAGACCAATTACGACAAAAATCCACAATACTATACTTTAAAAATGAATGCTTGATACGGTAACTTCTTCTTTGCAGGAATAACACAAAAGCAAAGTTCGTACGAGTCGGTAGCTCCGTCCGAGCCTACCGCGATGCTGAAAACCACAGAGTCTAACAGTTCCAGCCGACCGCGTCGATACAGGCCAGCAGAGTCGTGAACAGACTCGGTCACAGTACCTTTCTCGTTGTGGCTGGTACGGAGTGTACGAGCCGGTCGGCGTTCGTCGCGGTTGCGGTGCAAGACGGAGCGATGCAAGGTGCGGTGTCCCTCGATGCGGTGCAGGCAGCGGCTCGATGAGCGTCGTGCAGACGGAGTCGGTGAGTCCAAGGCGTGCGAGGCAGGGTGAGACGATGCTTGATGCGGTGCTGACAGGTTGCGATGCAGGCGACCAAGCCGGGGTGCGGGAGCTGGCGTCGGACAGCGGTGCGAGTCGGAGCGGTGCGTCGCAGACGTGCGAGCGGTGCCCCAAATGCGGTGCGGTCACGACTCTTGAGCCAGTTGCAGCGACCGCGTCGGTCGGGTCCGGCTGGTTCAGTGAAGCGATGCGATGCGAACTGCGGTGCCCACAGGTCACGGTGCAAGCAGCGGCTCGATGTTGGCGGCGTCGGACGTCGCCCACGGTGAGACCAGGGTTGCGATGCGAAGCGGGGCGATGCGGTCTGCGGTGCAAACAGGTCACCGGCCAGGGATGGATTCGGTTGACGGAGTCGGTTGCAGTTCCCTTCCTCTGTGGCAACTGAAACAGCGTTCCAGAAGCGGTACCCAGAGGTTTGTGAAGTCTTTGTAGTCCCTGAGACTTCTTAACAGGAGGCCAGCTCGGTTCCAGGCCCTTGGAGATACTCAGCACAAGTTTGTAGAAAGTTCAGTCCTTTCACTGCCCAAGGCAGAAGCAGCAGCTGCAGGCCAACCCAACAAAGCAACAACACAGCAAAGGGGCAGTACTCCTCCTGGCAGCTCTTCCAGCTCTTCGTCTTGGCAGGTTCCTTGATTCCAGCGAGATCTAAATTCATGGGGTCAGGGCCCCAATATTTATATCCCAAATTCCTTTGTTCTCTGAAGGCAGAGAGGCCTTTGCCTAGTCCAAACCAGTTCTGGAGCACTTTGTTGACAAGTCTCCGTCCCTTCTTTCAGTGAGTAGGCCAGGGACATCAGACGCACCACAGGAGGTGGAGCCAGCATTGTGGAGGGAAGGCACTGTCCTATTCAGGGCCCAGGTGCGACCCCTCCCACCCATCTACATGTAGACCTTGCTATTCAGCCCTGTGCTGACTCACCCTGTCTCCTGGCATCCCCCAGCCCCTGTCACTCACACTCCAGACAAGGAATACACAACCTCGCGGAGGCAGGCTTGGATGGTTAGACAAGAAAATACCCACTTTCTAAAAGTGGTATTTTCAAACACAGAATGTTAAAACCAACTTCACTAAAAGATGCATTTTATCATTCTGAGTCCAGGCATACTAAACTCGAATTTCTACCATGTTCCCGGGGTCAGTTAGGATTATAAGCTGTAATAATCAAAACTGCCCGTTCTGGCCTAGGGGGAACAGGTAGCCTTGCAATAGTGAAAAACGAACTAGGCTGTAATTCACAATCAGGACATGCCACACACACCCGGGCATGTCCTACCTTTCACATACAACGCACCCTACCCACAGGGGTACCTTGGGCCTACCTTAGGGGTGACTAACATGTAGTAAAGGGAAGGTTTAGGGACTTGCAAGTGTGTGCACTTGCCAAGTCGACATGGCAGCCCCAGGCTGCGCACAGGCCCTGCGATGGCAGGCCCGAGTTACACTTTACGGGCTGTTTGCGTGGGTGGCACAATCCAGTGCTGCAGCCCACCAACAGCATTTGGTCTATAGGCCCTGGCACTCGCAGTGCACTTTACAAGGGACTGACACATAAACCAAATAGGCCAATCATGGAAACACCAATCCATAACACATTTTATACAGAGAGCATATGCACTTTAGCACTGATTAGCAGTGGTAAAGTGCCCAGAGTCTTAAAACCAACACACACAGGGTCAAAAACAGGAGGCCAAAAAGCAAAAAGTCTGGGGGTAAACCCGCTGAAAAAGCCAAGTCTAACACAACCCCTCCCAGCCTAAAGCCAGGGTAGACTAATCAATCCCTTGATGGACTTCCCTGCTTGGGGCGATAGAACATAGACCTGGCCCACAACAGCGGGGGCACGTTCTGGTTCTACGCCTTTCCAAACCCAGTTGGATCCCTCTACCCATACTCTCAGGGCCCACTAAGCTGACCCATGGGGAACCCTTCTCCTCACCTGTGGACCCTATCTGTGCAGCACCTAAACTTACTTTGCTCACAGATGTGTCCCAACAGGCCGACAGGGCCCACATGGCCAACACAGTGGTGTGGCCCAGTCCACCCCCGCGGTGTGACTCCTGTCCCCCTCCCAGGGGCAACTCTGTCCACCAGGACAGTAAGCCACAGTGGCTACCGACAGTTGTCAGTGGGGAGACCCAGGCCTTATGCCTCTCAGGGCTCTCTAACCTCTGTGGCGTCAGAGAGTGGGGGGCGGTAGCCCCAGGTGCTTGGCACCCTTGGTCCACTCTCCCTCCTGTCAGGTCAGGTATGACATCCTGACACTGACCCACCAACCCCGGGCCTGTACCCGGCCTCCCCCACACCCGGTCCTCCTCCCTGGGGCTCTGTACCCTCCCACCTGGAGCGGTACCCCCTTCCAGAATTGTCAGGGCACCTGTGGCAGGTGTCCTGCACAATTTGCCCACCAGTTCAGGGGTCCTATCCTGCAACTGGGATTTTAGCTTAGGGTCTGTACCCTTAGGCTGGACAGGGGACTGGGGTGGCCCCCCCCACACCCGGTCCTCCTCCCTGGGGCTCTGTACCCTCCCACCTGGAGCGGTACCCCCAAAAGACAAACTGGTAGGGGCACTGTTAGCAGTCGCCCCTTCCTCCAGGTCAGGGGGGACACCCTGAACCTGGTCCTCCAACCCAGGGTCGGTACCCTTAGGCTGGACCTGTGCCTGGCAACCCAGGACTTCCGGGGTAGTACACCAACCCCCCCCAAGGAAAACACACTCCTCATGAGTCATGCGAGAGTCTGCCTGGTGCAGGTCTCCAGCCTCCTGTCCACCTGACAGAGCATGAAGACCCCCCAGGCCAAAAGTGGCCTCACCATGGTCAGTCCTGGGGTGCTCTGACCTCAGAGCGGGCAACCCCTGACCCACTGGTCCTTCCACTGGGGACAGCGCCCCCCCCTCACCATTTTCTCTGGACTCATGCCCCCTCCCAACTGGAGCGGGGCTGCCAGACACCGGAACCGGTGGGATGCTCGTTACAGCAGTCCCCCCCAGTTCCTTAGACACTAGGGGATCACCCTCAATGGATGGCCAGGACCAGGCCCTAGGCCCTCCAGATGTCTCTGGCCTTTGCCAACTAACAGAGTGGGGGGCAGTAACCCCTGGTACATAGTAACCATACTCCACTCTTCCTCTCATCAGTGCAGTTCTAAAGAACCACTGATCCTCCAACCTAGGGTCTGCACCCTCAGGTTCACCAGAGGTCTCGGGCGAGGCTCTCCTCCCCTTACCTCTCCTTCTGGGGTCCGGCCCTCTCCTCCCAGGAAAAGCACCCCCAGAACCAAAAACTGTCAGGATGCTGGAACCAGACCTCCTACACAATTCTTCCACCAGTTCAGGGCCTTGACCCTGCAACTGATTCACCACCCTTGGATCTAAACACTCAGGTTGAACCGGGGTCAGAGGCGAGGACTCCCTCCCTCTGCACCCCCTTCCAGAGTTCTGTATCCTCCCACCTGGAGTGGTACCCCTAGAAGACAAACCGGTCAGGACACTCCTTACAGTCGTCCTTCCCTTCAGGTAAGGCAGGACCTGAACCTGGCCTCCCAACCCAGGGACTGAACCCTGCAGCTGAGCACTTTCCTGGCGCACCAGGACTTCCTTGGGAGCACACATACCCCCCCTGAGGGCAACACATGACTCATGTGTTGCGTGACAGTCTGCCTGGCGCAGATCTCCCGACCACTGTCCACCTGACAGTGCGCAAAGATCCCCCAGGACAGAAGTGGTGTCACCATGGTCACTGCTAGGAGGCTCAGCCCTTCTGGCTGGCCTCTGACTCACTGGTTCTCCCACTGGGGAACACATCCCCCTCTCACCCCTCACTCTGGACTTCTGCACCCTCCCAACTGGAGCGGTACTGCCAGACACCAGAACCACTGGAGCTCTGTTTACAGAGGCTCCAGGTTCTCCTGTCAGTAGGAGATCTCCCTCAACGGACGGCCTACCAGTACAGTCTAGGCTCCCCACCTGGGGTTCCCTCCTGGAACCACCCAGGTTCCGGGACCGGGTTTTGGGCACCTTGGGCCGCAGCCCATTCTCCCTCCTTCTCCGCAGAGACAGGACGTGAGTCCCTACACCCTTCCCATGACACCGGGACCTATCTGGGCTATTACAAACCTTTCCCACCACTCTTGGTTGGGAAATACCTAAGCCACTTCCTCCAGGATCACCCCCAGATGTTTCTCCAGACCCTCTGGAATCCACCAAAAGGTCTGCCTCCAGTGCAAGCTCCCTGGGGTCAGAGAACTCACACTCCACTGGGTGTTGGCATAGCTCTGGAAAACAGGGACTTAAAATATGCTCTCCAACAATTGAATCACACAGCCCCACACAGGTGTTAACCAAACTACCCTTCACCCAACCATCCAGTGCCTCAGAAAAGTACCCCACAACATTCTCACAAAACTGGCGAGACAGTGTCTGACTGTTGCTGTCCCTCAACCCATACTCTTCTGGCTGGTCTTCATACTCACTTACCAGGGCTTCTACCATGGGGGAACCCCTCTCCTGCACCTCTCATCTAGAGTCAGTAGAGTGTCCCTCCCACAACCAGGAATATGATCCCCTGTGCCAGTTCCCCAATCCACCTCAGGGACACTGAGCACCACTGGAGTTACCTCACAATCCTGAACCCCTTGGTGTATGTCAACCCCCTCCTTGAAGTAGGGCCCCAAATCTGTGTGTGTGTCTACCTCATCCTCAGTACTGGACACTACACTTTTGCTGCCACCATCTGAGCTGGGCCTAGCCCTCCTGGCTTCCCAGTCCAGCTCTCTCATCTTAAACTTATGGTCTAAGAGCATTTTCCTTTCTTCCATGGCCATTCTTTTCTCTTCCCTCTCATGCTTCATAATGAGTTTTTCTAATTCGAACTTCCTTGCTTTCCGCCTGTCCTCCAGCTCCTCTTGGGACAAGCCACTGCTGCCTGGCCTGGAGGGTCCCCCCCCTCCCAAAAGCACATCCATCCTAGGAATAGGCTCCTCCGCCTCTCCACTGAGATCACCAGGCTACCCACTGGCATGTCTGGCTGCTACCCAGGCCCTCAGCGCCTTTTGTAGCTCCTCCCTCCTAGTGAGGCCTCTGATTTGGACTTTCAGGTTTTTACAAATCACTTTCAACTCCTTCCTGTTGTAGGATTCCAACCTATCCTCCTCAAAGGCAATTTCCCAGGATGCAACTGATGATGCTCTTGATTCAGGCATGATGAAAGTAGTGAGTTGAAAACTGGCAAGATCAAAAATAGGCCAAAAGAAAAAGAGTCAGTATGTGGTACGTAATGGTCTGCGATATGGTTGTAGTGCACACCAATCACTGAAAGTCAAGTGCAAACACAAGTCCTATCCTCACCGCTGACAACCAATGTTAGAAATGGGATCTCTAGTTGGCAAGGGCTTGCACCTTTGTCCAAGTAGGGACCCTTCTTCCTAGTCAGGGTAAGGGTGTTACACTCGTGAAGTAACCCCTGCTCACCCTCGTGGTAGCTTGGCACGAGCAGTCAGGCTTAATTCAGAGGCAGTGTGTAAAGCATTTGCACATAACCAACAGTAATACAGTGTAAGCACTACAAACGGACACCACACCAGTTTAGAAAAATAACCAATTTTTATATACTCAAGACAAGACCAATTACGACAAAAATCCACAATACTATACTTTAAAAATGAATGCTTGATACGGTAACTTCTTCTTTGCAGGAATAACACAAAAGCAAAGTTCGTACGAGTCGGTAGCTCCGTCCGAGCCTACCGCGATGCTGAAAACCACAGAGTCTAACAGTTCCAGCCGACCGCGTCGATACAGGCCAGCAGAGTCGTGAACAGACTCGGTCACAGTACCTTTCTCGTTGTGGCTGGTACGGAGTGTACGAGCCGGTCGGCGTTCGTCGCGGTTGCGGTGCAAGACGGAGCGATGCAAGGTGCGGTGTCCCTCGATGCGGTGCAGGCAGCGGCTCGATGAGTGTCGTGCAGACGGAGTCGGTGAGTCCAAGGCGTGCGAGGCAGGGTGAGACGATGCTTGATGCGGTGCTGACAGGTTGCGATGCAGGCGACCAAGCCGGGGTGCGGGAGCTGGCGTCGGACAGCGGTGCGAGTCGGAGCGGTGCGTCGCAGACGTGCGAGCGGTGCCCCAAATGCGGTGCGGTCACGACTCTTGAGCCAGTTGCAGCGACCGCGTCGGTCGGGTCCGGCTGGTTCAGTGAAGCGATGCGATGCGAACTGCGGTGCCCACAGGTCACGGTGCAAGCAGCGGCTCGATGTTGGCGGCGTCGGACGTCACCCACGGTGAGACCAGGGTTGCGATGCGAAGCGGGGCGATGCGGTCTGCGGTGCAAACAGGTCACCGGCCAGGGATGGATTCGGTTGACGGAGTCGGTTGCAGTTCCCTTCCTCTGTGGCAACTGAAACAGCGTTCCAGAAGCGGTACCCAGAGGTTTGTGAAGTCTTTGTAGTCCCTGAGACTTCTTAACAGGAGGCCAGCTCGGTTCCAGGCCCTTGGAGATACTCAGCACAAGTTTGTAGAAAGTTCAGTCCTTTCACTGCCCAAGGCAGAAGCAGCAGCTGCAGGCCAACCCAACAAAGCAACAACACAGCAAAGGGGCAGTACTCCTCCTGGCAGCTCTTCCAGCTCTTCGTCTTGGCAGGTTCCTTGATTCCAGCGAGATCTAAATTCATGGGGTCAGGGCCCCAATATTTATATCCCAAATTCCTTTGTTCTCTGAAGGCAGAGAGGCCTTTGCCTAGTCCAAACCAGTTCTGGAGCACTTTGTTGACAAGTCTCCGTCCCTTCTTTCAGTGAGTAGGCCAGGGACATCAGACGCACCACAGGAGGTGGAGCCAGCATTGTGGAGGGAAGGCACTGTCCTATTCAGGGCCCAGGTGCGACCCCTCCCACCCATCTACATGTAGACCTTGCTATTCAGCCCTGTGCTGACTCACCCTGTCTCCTGGCATCCCCCAGCCCCTGTCACTCACACTCCAGACAAGGAATACACAACCTCGCGGAGGCAGGCTTGGAGGGTTAGACAAGAAAATACCCACTTTCTAAAAGTGGTATTTTCAAACACAGAATGTTAAAACCAACTTCACTAAAAGATGCATTTTATCATTCTGAGTCCAGGCATACTAAACTCGAATTTCTACCATGTTCCCGGGGTCAGTTAGGATTATAAGCTGTAATAATCAAAACTGCCCATTCTGGCCTAGGGGGAACAGGTAGCCTTGCAATAGTGAAAAACGAACTAGGCTGTAATTCACAATCAGGACATGCCACACACACCCGGGCATGTCCTACCTTTCGCATACAACGCACCCTGCCCACAGGGGTACCTTGGGCCTACCTTAGGGGTGACTAACATGTAGTAAAGGGAAGGTTTAGGGACTTGCAAGTGTGTGCACTTGCCAAGTCGACATGGCAGCCCCAGGCTGCGCACAGGCCCTGCGATGGCAGGCCCGAGTTACACTTTACGGGCTGTTTGCGTGGGTGGCACAATCCAGTGCTGCAGCCCACCAACAGCATTTGGTCTATAGGCCCTGGCACTCGCAGTGCACTTTACAAGGGACTGACACATAAACCAAATAGGCCAATCATGGAAACACCAATCCATAACACATTTTATACAGAGAGCATATGCACTTTAGCACTGATTAGCAGTGGTAAAGTGCCCAGAGTCTTAAAACCAACACACACAGGGTCAAAAACAGGAGGCCAAAAAGCAAAAAGTCTGGGGGTAAACCCGCTGAAAAAGCCAAGTCTAACAGCCATCAAAACTGGCCCCTTCTCAATAGAGTTCACCCAACATCTCTCCCTTTAGAATGGCTGTTCACAATAGGACCACCTGCAGAGTGTTGCAACCTGGGAAGCTATTGTTCAATAGAGACATCACCACACAACCTCCAGAAATTCAGGTCATGAAAAATGGTAGGTCTCATCTTCGTCTGGTGAGAGGGAGAGGATCCCTTTTACTCCAAATAACTCACAAAATTGGGTCAGATCCTGCACATGTCCAGACTGGACTACTGCAACATCAACCTGGGTATATGGGGCTTCCCGGGAACAAAATCAACTTTAAAACACCAGAGAAGCCCGAACCATGCAGAGTGACTCCTTATCAACCGATGTCACAACCATAAAACACCCAGAATCAAGTTCCTGTACTGGATTTTGGAAGGGTCACAGTTCAAGACTTGATGTGTAAAACTCAAATCCCTACACAGACTCGCTCCAGGGTATTTCTCCAACATATTTTAATCCTAAAAACTGGCCACCAGCTTGGTGTTGGCGGTACTCAATCCCCTTTCCATCGGACAGTCTAAATGCAAGCGATTTAGAGAAAAAAAAACAGTGCATGCCCGAGGCTCAACCTTTGAAAAACTCTCTCCTCACCCCGGAGACTTGACGCAGGCAGCAAGATTTGACATTCAAGGAAAGAACAGCTTTGTCTGCAGCACCTTTGGAACAACAGAAGTCGTATGCCCCTGAGGTCCCATTAGCCAGGCCACATAACAGCCTCACCAACCCTCTGCAGGCCATTCCCATGCCTGAGATTGGGCTTACCACGCGCACAGTAACCAGCTTCTACAGACACGCTTGGGGAAGATAGGTGCACTGAATGCAGCAACTGTCCCTCCAAACACTGGTTAAAACCTATTGCTATCCTTGTCAGGGTACAGTTAATGTGCGACAGAGTAAAGAATCAGAAAAAACAATAGCAATGCACGTGTGCATCTCACCAGTTCTCGCTTTAGCAGCACAAATGCTGCCCTTCAGCACCAGAGACTAGATTCCCAGAGAAGCACCAGTTTTTTTCCAAGTCATGTGCTCCAATCAAAGAGATCTTGTGAATCTATGCTCTGCTGGTCTGTGGCCATAACACACTTATTACACTGCTACTTCCTACCCAAACAACACTCCCAAGCACTCAAGGCAAATACAGGATGTGATTTATAAAAAGGAAGACCTGAAGACGCGTGGGTTTCAATATAGGTACTGGGCCCACTCACCAGGATGACCAAGTGTTTATTGCTACAACTCAAGATTACAGACGTAAAGTGTGAGTCATAAATCGGAAATACACGCTTATCGCAAGACGGGCAAATTCTGCGTACTTTAGAGCAAATATTTCTTCTCTGGAGCACAGCGTGTCTATTTGGAGCACGCAGATACAAAAACTAAGCAGCTGCTATGATCAACCTCGCCCAACTTTGAACCGCTTCTATTAGAAGGTAAGTTTACCACTAGAAGGCAACTCATTTCCGAGTTTGAAAATGATCAAAAACGTAACTACAAAATCTAAGAATGACAACTTTTGCCAGAAAATGCCAAAAGTGACAGGGATGTCGGTGTCTCTAAGAAGGGAACCACACAAAGAGCAGCTTCCAGTTAGTCCCGAACAGGGCAGTTTTGCTTGTATATTAGTGACAACTTATGGACAGATGTTCCTCCATGTCCAGCCTCTCCAATGTGCTAGAAGGGGCGATGGAATTTGTAGAGAGCCCAGGTGTGCCAGGGTAGAATATATGTTGGGTGCCGCTGAGCCAGAGTAGACAATATTTCTGGCATTTGCTAACATATAAAACGTCCATAGAGGGGTTTAGCAGTTAGAACTAATAATTTGGCATTTACAGCCACTAAGAAAAAGAAAACAGCTCATGAGAAGAAAATATCAGGACTGGAGGACAAAGTCTGAAAGAAGGAAGGCGTCTGTGCTACAAACACAACCGTTCTGTACCTGTGAGGATTGCTCGCAATCTTATTGTATAGGCTGCAAAGTGAATCATCTCAACAGGGGGACAAATCCCCAAAACGATGCCTAGACCATACCTTAAGTTGTTATTACTGGAGGAGCAAAGTTGCTAATGCTCTGTAGAAGGAGAGGTGAAGTCTTCCCTTGGAAGAGCTTTTAGTGGCAAACCTCTGGGATGGAGACCCGTCAGCAGCTTTTGCTGGTTGGACTGCCAGGGAATGGGCAATCGCAGATCACAGGGAGGAGGGAGGCATACTTGTGGATTTGTTTTAGATGTAGGTATGAGCTGGTGCCAACGGATGCACCATGGTCAGGCCTGACACGATAAAAGGCGAGTCAAAAGTAGGACTATTTATTTTTGTGAGGCAGCTTAAAATCACTAAATCAACTTAACCTCAGAACCACATGCATTAGAGGGCTGGGTACTTGCAAATAAATAGATGTAAACTATCTGTATCCAAAATACTATGACCTTAAACCAAAAGGTGGCTGTCCCAGCAGAGTCCACAAAGGGCCTGGCAGTGAACACATACATCGTAAAACTGGCCCACCAAGCAAGCTGAGACCTACAGGGCACAAAGGGTGTGTGTCATCAGCAGGGAGGTGGCATGGACCAATCGGAGCAGCACATGAGCAGGCGAGACATGCTGGAGTTGGGCCTGAAGCTGGTGGAGATTCGAAAGTGAAAGCTGAATGTGCATAAGAGAGGCAGGGTGCTGGAATAAAGAATGTGGCTATGAGGAGCGGAGACAGTGGGTTAAAGAGAGTGCCAGCAAGGACAAACAGCAAACGACAAGAGAATGAGTTAGGACAGGCAGGTGAACGTGAAATGTTAAATAAAGGATGCTGTCGGAGGAGGGAGGCACCGGTGAAGGGACAGGTGAGGCCAGAGACGGGAGGAGGCGGGAGGCTGAGGCAAAGGAAAGGACAAAACGGGGAAAGACTCAGACTGTCTAAGCGGGACTTCCCAAGACTCTGTGCAGTAACGGCGGGGGGGCTTCCAAGGAGTGGGCTTCATGCCGGAAGCGCCTCACACTAATCAAGTGGGTGATGCCTTGCGGCCCCCACCCCAACTCCGGGGTGTCGTGTGGTAAAGTAAGACAGCAGCAAAGGTTTTAACAAACTGCACCAACGCTTCTTTTATCAAACGCTGCGCGTGCATCAACGGAACTGTTGCCTCATCATGGCACTAAGGAATGGGATATTCCACATCCGGGAGCCGTGAGCACGCGGCGGACCGCAGATAACCAGCGTGGCCACCGAGGACCCCACCATACCCCCTAAGGCACGTGGGGTGGTCTTCGAGGCTCTTTGTGCCAAGGATAGCTTCCACGCTCTGTATCCAGCGCGGTTATTGGCTGCTTGAGTTACCGGAGCTCAGACAGGTGTCAGGGAAACAAAGGAATGCGGCTGCCCGCGGCCCCCGCAGGGGGCCACCCTAAACGGGCGGCCCCTTTAGTGCCATTTGGGCACTTCCCCACCCCCCAATGATGTGCGGGACTCAAGGAGGAGTCCCCCTACCAGACGCGTCACTTCCGGCACGCAGAGGAGGTGGGGAGGTATTTATGCCTCCCCCCGGCCATCTTGGCGTCCTCTTTGCGCCGGACACGCCGTCTGGAGGGGGGCTCCTCCTCGAGCCCCGCATTCCGACACTCCGTCTCGTGCTGTCTGCTGGTCGGGGAATCGCACTACAGATCACTGGGTCGCGCTGTGCGAGGTGAGTGCGGGCAATGCCCCATGCCCCCTCCCCGGTCCCATATGGCCGCCCCGCGGGGACCCTTTAGCCGAGACACAGGTCAATCCGGCATCGGCTGTAGGCTCGGTGTTCGAGAGCCGGGGTATGCAGGTGGGACGGGGGGGCAGGGTCCAGTGGATCTGGTCCCAGCCCCTCATCGCACGGGCGTCTCGACCAGCAGGTAGCAGCCCGAAACAGGAGACGTATAGACCCCGGGGGACGAGCGCCTGACAGACTGCTAAGACGGCTGCCTTTGTCGCCGCGCCTCGTGTAGTGCCTTGAGCCAGCGTCTTCTAGGCGGCAAGTCCTTGGGAGTGGGCACCCTGTGCGCTCCTCGGGCGCTGCGGCGGGTGGCACAGCCCATACATGTCACGCGGAAAAGTGCCACAGTAGCGTCGGGTGACGGACAGGGGTTTGTAGGCGGCCCGGGTTGGCGTGCGGGCTAAGGCGTTATTGCCTCCCCCTCCCTAAGGCGACATATGGGGCTCCCCCCCCAAGGCTGCGGCGCTACCAAGGGCTGGCGAGGGCGCCAACGGGCGCGTGTCTCTACCCCCGCTTGTGGGCCCTGTGGGCGGGGGTAGGCAGTTTCCGCACAAGTGGATCCCCTGGTGCTCTTCCCCCTCCCCTCAGGGTCAAGGATACACGATGCAGGTTTTGGGGGGTCTCACCAGAGGCGGAGGTTACCCGGCAATGGCGCGCGGCGGCCGGCAACATTATTTCCTCGGCTTTCCGCCCCCTTGTTGTCCCTCGCGCCAGGGGCCCTTGGCGGCAGTGGGCTGGATGCCCTGCACCCGACGGGGCATGGCGCGGCAGCGCTACTTTTGCAGCGAGCGGGCCCGCATGAGCTCAGTCAGGGGGGGTCACTTGCCCTCACTGCGGCACGGTGCCCCACTGTGGGGTTTCCTGGCCCCTCGGTGCTCCCGGCAGTATTGCCGTTTACGTGGTTGTGTGCCGGGTGGCCTCTCCGTCGGAGCCCTTTTCCGGCGTCGGGCTGACTCGGTTCGGCTCTGCGGTGCTTCGGTCTTTTCCCCTGGGGAGCTCTGGGGTTGCCGGTTCGGGCCTGGGCCGCGCCACGCGCCTGGACCGGTCGGAGCACGTGGCCGGGAGGGAGGGGTTGCCCTGACCGTCCCCTCCCCCCCCTCCTCAGCCACATGGGCAGCAGGAGCTCCGGGGGTCCTGTCCCAAACTGCGGTGCCTGGCGGGGGGGGTGCATAGTTGTGGGACACCTCGGTGTTCAGCGGGTTTCCGCAGCGAACCTCCCTGGGCTTTCGCCGGCTCCGCGGTATGAGATGAGGGCGCCTTGCTGGAGGGAGCCCTCATCCCAGCATGCGACTTTTCATTGCGGGTTTGCCTAAGTAAGCACCCTTCAGGTTACATCAGCGTTGTAGTAGCGATGTGTATTAGTGAGGACCACGTGTGGGTGGCACAGTGGTGTGAGGGTGAGGACAGCTGGGGGACCTCCTCTGGGTCATGCTCCTGGTAGTTTCCTACTTGCAGATGGTTAAACTGGGCCGCGTCCCAGCGCCTGCTGGTAATGCGCATCAGACTGCGGTCAGTCGGGCCTTCGATTTGTCACCAATGCCATCAATTAACAACTTCGACGTATTACATAATGATCACCAGCCATGGAGATAAAGTTACATACAATGCATTGTAACGGTTATATTTCAAAACAAATCAATGCTTTCATGTTATGCACAGCGCCTCGGTGAGTCATGTCATCATTAGTGATGTGTGCTTTATATTTGCTGGTATTCAGAGATGCGGAGAATTTGCGGTTAAATAATATTGCAGTTATGCCATCATGCGAGTCACTGAGCCTTAATCAGGCTTATCGTGGTGATAACCTGAAAGTCCCGGTCAGGCCGGTAATCACCGCATTTCACGTAGGAGGCCCCGCGACCAACAACCATAGACAAAGATAACAGTCCTGACTTGCTGTAGGGATGATGTTACTTGCTATATTACATATCTGGATTCAATGAACGTAACAGCCAGATGCTAGTTGTGCGGCACACTATTCTAAGCACCCGTGGCTGCGGGTGGTGCAGGATGGCCTCTGTCGCGGTCTGCTCGTGGCTTGAGGGAGCTTATGGCACGTGGCACAAATGTGTAGTTGTGCGTGCCTCTTGGGGGTGCTCCACTGGCCACGGCTGGGAGGTTTGGTGGAGGTTCCACACATTGTTTGCAATGTTGTCCCCTTCCACTGGTGCATGTCACAGGTACTGTTAATCTTGCAGCCCTTGGTGTGTGGGGCAGCAGATGGGGTGGTTACCAGTCGACTAGGAGACCGATGCCCGCATCTGCAAAGAGTGTTTGCACTGGATAGGGCAACTCTGTCCCTCGTAATTCGGTAAATCTGTCTGTGCGTAAGTCCTGGTACAATGTAAGGGGTGCTCATGTAAGGCGCTCCGATACCTTCAGCTTGAGCATGTGCTAGATAGAACTGTGAAGTCACCCAAGAGCACCTTGCACTTTTGAGTAAAAAGTGACTGTTATACAAGCATACATGTGAAGATTTACTAGTGTCACTGAAATGTGGGAGCGAGTTGAGCACAGGTTCAGGACCTGTCTCTTTTCCTCTTTCTGTTATTTGTTACTTCGGATACCTCCCTGCCGGTGGTTTCAGGTTACGAACTGGGTGGCAGCAACCAGACGCAGAGGGAAGCTGGGTTCTTAGTAGGCCATGAGCCAGTGAGGGTGCTGTGACTCCTCAGCCCATGACGCTGCACAGGCCGCTAAACTTTGCATATGGTGGGCTGCACCTGGAGCAGCGAGTGCGTTGCACAGTTCCATGGACAGCCATGCTTCATTTGCAGTGGGCATGAGGATAGTTGTGCTGAATAGGTGATGTAACAGGCACTCATGTATAGCGTTGCAATACCTTTGCGTGGCTCCATTGTGCTACATTCTATGATTGTGGAGCCAAACCTGAGCCAGGTGGTAGGGGGTAAGGGCCAGATTTGTGGGCTAAACAAATGTGGATGGGATTTGCATGGGCGCAGGTGGCTGTGTGCCCAAGGGGGACGGGGATCCGTAGGCCCCCACGCTTGATTCAATACTCAGGGCACCAGTGTTTCTTAACTGGTCCGGTGATTCAGGGTGCAGTCTGTGCTTATGTGGTTTACGGGGCGAGGCTCCGAAGTCTGGCGGTGGCAGCACGTGCATCTTTCTGCAATGGTGGCCTGGCTGCTGACCAGGCGATGCCAGGCATAGATGGAGCCTAATGTTTCTGTCCATTTAATATTTTGGACCCCTGGGTGCGGCACGTTGTCTGCTTGGTACTGTATCTCTGGGGAAGGGGTTTGATTCATTAAGCGAATGATGCCACTCTCGCAGAGCAGTGTGGGGCCTGGACAATAGTTTGTGTCCATTCCATCTACCCTTTCTGGCAGGAGCTGACTGCTGCAATCTCGGTCTGAAGTGTCAATTGTTGATTATATTATGGTTTCAAGTGCATGCAATGACAATCGACACTGCGTTCCTTTCAACACTTTACCCTGGATGGTGCTTCAGGTGGTAAATTCAAGCTATTGGTATTCGTAGGTATTTTAGCTGAGTCGAAGGGGGATCGGAGTGGCTTTAAGACACCCCCCCTCTCCCCCTGAACTTGACTAAGTCAGTTTGCCTTACATTTTCAGAGTCTGGTTTAAGGCCATTGTAGATAGGGGGAACCTTTTACCACTTATTTTCAAACATGCAAAGCGCAGTGCCTAGGTGCTAGTGTGCCATGGCCTGCGTGGTGATAGTTGCGGTTTGGACTGTGACTGTCAGGAGGACTGTACTATGTGGCCATTCCAGTGTTGGGAACTGGAACACTGTGGGCACGGCACTGCGTCTGGCAGGGTGCAACCACGTTGCATGGGCTCTGCCTCCCTGCCCTGTCAGGGGTGCACAAGCCTAATCAGAGCCATAATCATTCCGGGCCTTGGCCCGTTGATGCATGCGTCGGTTTGTGCAGCACAGTTCTTGTGTCAGGGCTTTCTAGTGGTTTCGTTTGGCTGCGGCTGGGTTTTACACACGTCTACCTGTTTATTGGCTGGCGCAGCACTTGGTCATCAGTCTGTACCCTTGTACTGGGGATCATCCAGGGAAAGGGGCACATTAGGGCTTAGTCAGCCCAGAATATGTACAAACTGGCACGCGGTGCGTTAGGGTTTGTACCACACAGAGCTGGGGGTGTCTCAGTGGGCACACTCACTGGCCGTGCATTGTGCTTTGACCGGTTTGTTTAATCTTTTCATAAGGAAGAGATATGTGGGGTATCTAATTGCTCACAGCATGGCACATTAAGGTGGGCGCAAACCGGGTTGTTACCCATTAAATGTTTTATAATAAATGCTTTGGGGCACTTACAGCAGTGAGCGAGCTTCCTGAGGACTTGAGGGTTTGTAGCACTCCCTCCCCCAGGCACACAGGGCTTTCAGCAGAATGGCCGCTGTTCAGAGGGGGATTTCTGTGCAGTGCTTGTAGAACGTCATGTACCATTAAGGGCATGTTCTACGAAAGGGCAGACCATTGGAAGCTGTCCAATAAAATCAACGTTTGCGGGTTCTTGGACTATTTCCACTGGCGCATTGTCTAGCTACTGTATTAGGGACGGCCCCAGTGTCAGTGACTATAGTTGGTTTTCGGATGTAGTCCCCAGTTACCGCCGGCATTTCTACTGGCCTATCGCTGAACGGACTGTGTGTCCGGGCTTTCCTAGTAGCGAGGGTAGAGTGTGGTGGTGTCCTCACAGCACTGGCGATGGCGTCCTTCATCCAGTGATTGCACCCATGCCGCACTTGGTAGTTGTACGTCACTCTGTGTCTTGCGGACTACATGCAGCGCCCCTATGGGAGACTGGAGAATACTCTCGCCGGGCGACAAGCTTATCCATGGGTTCCAGCTGAGCGACTTTGAGTTTCGCTTAAGTGCCTGCGGGCAGCACTGGTGTTTTGCGGGGCGAGCCCGGGGACCGTCGAGCTGGTTTGACTTGCCCTCTGGGCTGCCGGCCAGGCTCCTTTCAGGTATGGGGCGGCGGTGGCAGGGGTTGAGGGTCCGCAGCCAGTGTGTGTTCGGGCCCTGTCTGGCGTGCCGTCTTCTGACAATGGCGTCGTGAAGAACTTCAGCTCGTGGGCATTGGCAAACTTTGCCATGATGGGGGCTCCGAGATATGTTGCCTTGGGCTTTGGACACAGGCCCCAGTCTTTTGGCGGGGGTCAGCGGATTGACCCTGCACTGACATGAAGCCAAGTTTACTTCGCGGGGCTCTGCTCACACTAGAGGTGGGCCAAGTCCACACCAAGCACAGGATGAGAGTGCGGTGTCAGTCATATATGGCGATTCATGCGAATATGCCAGATGTAGCGAATATGACATCACAGACTTGGCCAGTGATAAGACCACAGTTCATCTTTTGTCCCAAGACAGACAATAGTTATGGACAGGCTCTGTTTTGCTAAGAATAGTTGCTTTGTCTCACTCGAGTGCCGCACATGTCTGTCGCGGTATAACAAGGTCAATTTTGTCTCCAACGCGGGTATTGTGCTCGGCCATTCCGTTGGCAAAGGGCTGCTGGTTTCTCCACCTGGCATGCGCGCAGGTGACCTGTCGGGATAAACTGCTGCTAGTGGTTTTGTTTGGCTACGGCTGAGTTTTACACACGTCGACATGTTTATGGGCTGGCGCAGCACTTGGTCATCAGTCGGTATCCTCGTACTGGGGATTTGCCACGGCTGGGTTGTTGACAAGAGTGTACATGTTTATGGGCTGGCGCAGCACTTGGCCATTCAGTCCGTACCCTCGTACTGGGGATCATACAGGGAAAAGGGCACATTAGGGCCTAGTCACCCCAGAATGATATGTACAAAATGGCACGTGGTGCGTTAGGGTTTGTACCACTCATAGCTGGGGGTGTCTCAGTGGGCACACGCACTGTCCGTGCATTGTGCTTTGGCCGGTTTGTTTATTCTTTGCATAAGGAAGAGATATGTGGGGTATCTAATTGCTCACAGCATGGCACATTAAGGTGGGCGCAAACCGGTTTGTTACCCATTAAATGTTTTATAATAAATGCGTTGGGGCAACTGCAGCAGTGAAGGATGCTTCCTGAGTGCCTAGGACTTGAGGTTTAGTAGCACTCCCCAGGCCCACAAGGCTTTCAGCAGAATGGCCACAGGCTCTAGCAGGTCAAAGGGGGATTCCTGCGCAGTGCTTGTAGAATGTCACATCCATTAAGGGCATGTCACTACTAGAGTGGAAGCTAGGTGGGTAGGGGATCCCGCCCCTGCCTGCGCTGGCCTTACAGCTGTGTGGAGCCAGCCTCATTTGAGGTGCGCCCAGGTGGAAATTGTGTACTTCGTAATGTTCATGACCAATGCGGTTTGTGGTACCTCCTAGCGGATCCACTGAAGGTGTACTGCAGCTAAACAGTAATCTGGGGATCTGGGATTCCATCACTGTTGAGGGTCTGAAGCAGCCAGGGACGGGCAGTAGGTTCTGTGCATCTGTGATCCGTTGGCAGTTAAGCAAGCGGGGTGCGTTGTGTAAGTTATCACTGCACAAAAGGGTGAGGTGCCTCCAATAGTGGGCACTAGACATATATTGTTTCAACCAGATTGACACCATTAAGGTGTTCGCCAGGGTTTTAAAGCAAAGTGGGCCTGTGCAAGCATCTGGTCAACGGGGCTAGGTAAGTGCACCCCAGAACCAAGGGTAGGTGACTTGTTCCTGCAGTTAAGCTCATATGCCCCGCCCTGTTAGCTACATTAACCCCGCTGCGTGGGACGCTGTCAGCCAGCATAGTGTGCTACCGTCCCAGGAAAGGGGGAACCAAGGTGCCAAGCACAAAAGGCTACTATGTAATAGAGCATTTGGCCCCTCCAGTGTCCACCACAAAAATGAACGGAGGAGGCAATTTTCCGCCGCTGGGGCTGCTCAGGGTGGGCAGTGTTCCAATTCTAAGGACTCCTCTTCCCCACGGACTGCCCGAGGAGGTGAGGGCAGTGGGATTTGCAATGTTACCGGTATTTTCTCGCCCATACAGGGGCAGAAGGGTACATTGCAGGATTCAGCATAAACAGATTGGGGGCGGACCTATAGACAATGTGCACCGGTAACCTCAAGAGCGAGTTGTAAGATCAAAATCTCGCAGCGGCAAGTCAGCCAAGTGACATGCGTCAGTTGGTTAGGCCTGAGTGTGTGCCGTGGCTCCAATAGCTGCATGAAAGATAGGTTTGGGGCACAATCACTGACAATTCAAGAGCACACACGGCACCCGGTCCAGTAGATGAAGGCCATATGCTCAGGTGCGGCTTGATCTTGTGGAGGGCTATTATTCCTGGAATAACAAAGTGCTAGGTCATTAGCTGGTTGAGCATCTAGGGTCACAGCTGGTTAGCAGGCATGTGTGTATCCGTGATCGAGCTTTAGTTAAAGCAAGCCTGGCAGGTGGCGTAAGTTGTCACTGCAGCGGTTGCTGTGACTGCAATAGTGTGCGCAAGGCGGACAGCCATGCTCGCCATGGTTTATTAACACAGAGGTCGGTGCACATGTCTGGGCACCCTCAACAAAGTAGGTGCACTCTGCTCCCTGGGCAGGTTACGGGTTGCTTTAGTTAAGCACAGCCAGAGTATTTAGCCTGGTAGTGGAAGCGGTCTTCAAGCATGTGTGCTGCTGTTCCATATATTGGGGAAACAGGTGTTAGGGAGCACGAACTGCTAGAAGGCCTGCAACTTCAGGTTGCAGGAGGTGGGAGCCACATCAGCTTGTAGGGTAATACAGCGATGTTTAAGAGTAGAGCTCCCTCCTGGGAGGCCATCAGATTCTTGCAGCGCATGCGAGGCACTGGTACATTCCCAGAGAAGGATAACCCGCTCCATGCGCTAGTTTGCAGAACAGGGGCTTTGACTTCATCAGGCATGAGCTATGCCGGGCGAACACCAAAGGTTAATTTGACAGTGTTGGGGTGCATTTGGCACAGGTGGGCTTGGATCTGTTCCTACTGGACAGGAATGAGGCCCGGGAAATTGTCAGGTTGCTGTGAGAAAAGGAGCTGTTTTGGTGGGGGCTCTTTAGGCGACGGGGGCCGCCTCCAGAGCTGTGGAGGAGTTACAGGGCGATCTGGAAGCAAATGGGTACAGAAGAGTACCTCTGCAAGAGCACAATAGGGGTGCCAGAGCCAAATCCCAGGAGCCTCATGGGAGGGTCCTGGAACAATTACGTCGGCGCCCCGTTAGTCCTTCGGGCGGTTGTGGGCCTGAACAACCGGGGGCTTGCCTTGCTACGCTCCGCCCTGAAAGGGGCGTGAGTAATAGGGACCAATGTGTCACGTGATCCAGTAAGGGGATCACCCCCATAAGGGTAGCGCTGATTGGTTACTCCACAGTGCTTGGCTCATCAGGCGGGCAGGGCAGCATAGGTTGGTACAGCTGCCTGCCCTTGGATCGCCCGTAAGATAACCCACCATATTGCATACTTTTGTATGGAATAAACCTGCAGCACTAATTTTCCCAAACAAAAGTTGTGTTGTGTATTTATTTATGCATGCATACTCTGTTGTGGTGTGGGTGGGGTGTGTTGCCAATAATGGGACTATGCGGCTGCCCGCGGCCCCGCAGGGGGCCACCCTAAACGGGCGGCCCCTTTAGTGCCATTTGGGCACTTCCCCACCCCCAATGATGTGCGGGACTCAAGGAGGAGTCCCCTACCAGACGCGTCACTTCCGGCACGCAGAGGAGGTGGGGAGGTATTTATGCCTCCCCCGGCCATCTTGGCGTCCTCTTTGCGCCGGACACGCCGTCTCCCACCCTACTGCTTACCCGGCGTGGGGTTGGCAGGCGAAATACATAGAACGTTGTAATGTTTTCGTTCTCGTTGCAGGAGGAGTTACAGGGCGATCTGGAAGCAAATGGGTACAGAAGAGTACCTCTGCAAGAGCACAATAGGGGTGCCAGAGCCAAATCCCAGGAGCCTCATGGGAGGGTCCTGGAACAATTACGTCGGCGCCCCGTTAGTCCTTCGGGCGGTTGTGGGCCTGAACAACCGGGGGCTTGCCTTGCTACGCTCCGCCCTGAAAGGGGCGTGAGTAATAGGGACCAATGTGTCACGTGATCCAGTAAGGGGATCACCCCCATAAGGGTAGCGCTGATTGGTTACTCCACAGTGCTTGGCTCATCAGGCGGGCAGGGCAGCATAGGTTGGTACAGCTGCCTGCCCTTGGATCGCCCGTAAGATAACCCACCATATTGCATACTTTTGTATGGAATAAACCTGCAGCACTAATTTTCCCAAACAAAAGTTGTGTTGTGTATTTATTTATGCATGCATACTCTGTTGTGGTGTGGGTGGGGTGTGTTGCCAATAATGGGACTAAGGAAATCCGCCTTCAAAGGCAGAGGTGGCGGTGGGGAGGATGTTGCTGGGCGTCAGCTGTGGGGCTGGTGCTTTGAAGCGGTCTCTTGTCTCCCGGGCGCTTCCGTGGGGGGCACCGCAGATTGCAGGTCTCTGAGCACCCTCCGCGCAGCATCCCTCTGCCCACCAATCACACAACACTATGAATCTGCATAACGTGGGCATCCATAGGTGCCTTTCTTTCCTCGTAATCAGCAAACACTAACATTCCGTAAGAGGACAAACTCCACTAAAATCCTTGCCGAATTTCGTAAAAGTTGACGTAAATACCCCTTTAAGTGAATTGTTTAAACCTTGAAAGGGGCATTACGATTTCCCACTGTCCGTGCGTGGGGTTGGCACGGGGTGAATGTGGGAGGGGACCCAGGAGGACCCCGACACTCCCCCTCCTGCCTGACACGGGTGGAGGGGCTTGGATGCTACCCCATCCCCACTCCTCGGAGTATGGATGCCGGTGGAGCCCCAGTCCCCCCACCCTCCACTCCCTTTCCAGGGTTTCTCTCAGTGTGCGAATAAAAGGTCTGAGTGAGAATACAAAAGGAGAAAGTCCTTGCAGACACTTGTGGAACAAGGGCGGCGAGTGGCCGCACCAGCAGCCTGTTACTGGCATCGTGAGAACTGCGCACACAATGCAAGCACCTCGGCGGTCTTCTAAGAATTACAGATTAAATACATTGTGTAGATGCAAACACCAAATACAGATTAAGCGCGTGCAATTAACTAAATAGAGCATAATTTTATATACATCCAACATTAATATTCCAAATACTCTCAAATACAATAACCCTTCCTTAAAAAAACACATACACAAAAGAACACGTTTCCTGCATGTCAAACTCTCGCCAGCCACTCCTGCATACGACGCAGGGTCCCGCCGGGCTTTTTAAGTGAGCGTGGTTAACGCAGCTTTTAGTTCTGACCCCGGATACCTCTGCAATAACTGAACAAGGAGCCGTACACGCGGGCGAGTTTTAAAGAAAGAACAGGTGCCTGGAGAAAATGAGGAGCCCTGCTTGTTGGTAAAATCAGGAGGCTTGCTGTAGCAGGAGGCTGCTACCCGAAGCCCCCGAGTAGTGACGGTGAGGCAGAGGGATGTGTACTCACCTTTCCTCTTGAAGAGCTTGATAAAGGACTTCAGCTTAATATGGTGCATCAGCAGCCACTATTATCAGGCCAGCTGTGAACAGATACACGTATCTGAGCACCATTTCCACCAGGTAAGGTGCTAACGAGGTCATGATTGACGGTAAATATCCCCTGCCGCGCGTGTCACATCGCACAGGCTCCGGCCCCCATCTAGGACCGGAGAAACCTGGAGGGTGGCGGCCACGCCCCTTCGAAAGGCTACAGTCAGTCCTGGTTTTTATTATTGTTTATGACAGTGATGACATCAGTTTATTACAGACTTTGAGCACTAGCGTCGTGGCTTCCAAGGAAGGACACATCGACTGCGCACAGCTCAGCTGTGAGGAGTTCAAAGGTCACTGCGGCCTGTAAAGCAGATGAGTGACGTGCATAAGAACACCGCTGCCTCTTAGGGCTTGACATACTTTAATAGAGTAGACACAAGTTCAGCCGGAAGGGGCAGCGCCCACACGCAATTCAGTTTATGATGTGCCTATAGCAAGCCACTGACACTGGTTAACACCAGGGCTTTAAGTGGCCGGGTCTTGCCGGTGCACCGGCAGTTCTAACAAGCACTGAAACACAAGTGCGGCCCGCGCCACGGCCGCGAAAGTGAAACAGTACTCTCCGGGTTAAAGAAGTGGGAGGGATGGGGGGAGTGCGATTCCCTTGCGGGAGCGAGCGGCGCCAGGAGCGATAATTGCTACCATATGGCGCCAGCTGCTCGCTCCCGCAAGTGAATCGCCAAACGTGCACGCGTTGCCATTGAAGGCAATGGAACGCGTGCACGTTTTTGGCTGAAAAGCCAAATCGATTGCAAAAGGTCTTTTTGCCTAAGCAGAGCATGCGCGCTGCGTAGGCGAGACCTAAAAAGGAGATAAAAAGACGGGAGCAAACGAACAGAGACGAAGAGAAGGGCCAAATTGTAATGGAAGGAAAAATAAGCAGAATGGAAGAAGGGAATAGAAAAGAAAGGGGTCATTAAGACAGAAGGAAAGAGAAACTAATAAAAGAAGAGGAGGGAAAATGTGTAGTGTAGCTCCTATTTCCCTTATAGGCTCTGCGCATTGGAATAATATATCCTATAGGTTTGACATAGGACTAAAGTCGGTATGTCCCTATCGAGTATATTAAACTTAATTACTTGTGCCAGCTAGCTCAGAGGCCACTAGAAACTTCTTGACGACAAGAAGGGATTAGTTTCTGGCAGCCGCAAAACATGACCACTGTGTTTCCCTTACAGAATCAGGACGTGTCCCAGAGTCGTAGAAACAATAGATAACTATTTCACTCAGCTCAGTTGTGCAGGATTCAGTTATGTCTCAAAGTTACACAGAAATAACAGACGGGCGTTTCAATAAAATGGTTTATTGAACAGTCTTGTTTCTGTTGTAAATTAGATGTGCTGTTACGATCACAAGACAGTATGCGAGATAAATGATGAACAAGGTGAGCAGTAAAAATAAATAATACTGCGTTAGCATTATCTTTTCAGCATATATGCATTTACATAAAATGACACAGCCTAAAAATGCGAGTACTCATACGATGCATTTCTTAGCCTAGTTCTACCCAGTGTGCCTAACCTTTCCTAGGTGTAGGGAGAAGTAGAAGTAGGTGCTGTATTTCTGACTAGAGTATACTAAGAGTAAGTTACGCCTAGAGTCTAGTATGCCAAGAGTCCCTCTAGGTTCTAGTCTGCTCCATACCTGAAGAATGAGAGAGGTAGGAATCTCTTTCCGGACTCGAACTCCAACACCCCGCAAGGGATGTTAGATCACTGGAAGCTGGACTCTCTGCGTGCAGGAATGACAGTGTCTTCTCAGTGCGTCTGGCCGGGAATCGGGCTCCTCTGAAGTCGAGGTCTCCTCTGATTTACAGGGGTTTGGGAAGGTATATTTATACCTGAAAATGTTAGCATTGACGTGAGTTGGGTAGCGAAAGACGTCATGAATGAATCCCTTAAGGAATAGAGGTTCATGCATAATGTATGAGTCCTTGAAGAAATCAATAGTCCTGGGCAAGGGAAACTCCCGCAGCCTGAGGGTCTGTTTTTTCATGGACTCGTTGAGACGCTAGGGTGGACGGATGTCGGAAGCCATGCCTGTATTTGGTATGCATGGTTTATGCCTAAATAAGGTCTGGGATTTTATGCCTATATAAGGGCAGATTGGATTGTGCCTATATAAGGTCATGATTCTAGAAAGCCCGTTTATGGACACCCTATAAAGTATACAACACCCACTCCTCTTTTGTGTATACAACAATACTAAAATGCTAAACATTTAAAATGCTAAACATTAAAATGGAGTACCGCATATTAAAACATATCGTAAAAAAGCTTTAAAAGATACATTAAAATGCAAATGTTTCTGTACATCATCAAGCAGTGCTTTTCATTTCCAGCATAAGGCATGAAATAAATGCAGTTGGAACGAAATATAAAAGCAATATTTACATGTGACGAAAATGATCGATAAGGTTGATCAAAATCAAAAGTCATTTCCTGTCATGAAACTTAAATGAACTGATTTAGACACACAAGATGACTAAGTGTCCCTGGAAGTACTGCCAAGTCTGTATTATAAGGCTAGTTCTACTTTAAGCAGATTGGAGTGCCATTTTCGTGTGAAAAAAATGGGACAAAAGTTCAAATTTGGTAAAGTTCCAAGGTTTTGAAAAATGAAGGCCAAATTGTTGCCGTTGTACTGGAACAGAGAATGCCAAACAGAGTTAGTTCACGGGTCTGGTGTAAACATGAGATCATCTATTTCAATAGACAAAACATCTTCCACTGTCGTTGGTGTAAGTTGGAACACCTTGTGTAAAAGATTGACCGCACAAAGATGGGAAACATCGCTCTCAGCAATGTTCGCGTTCGTTGTTACCTGTGTGCCTGAAGTTGTTTCTCGTACCTCAGCAGCAGCAGGAGGCGACTGTGAGATCTCAATGAATGCTGACATCAGTATTGGAAGCCTCTGGGGACAACACAGAGCATGGGCCGTTATCGGGTCCAGCAAAGCATCGACATCCTTTGGCGCAGCTGATGGATATGTTAGACAAGCGTCCAACACGCATTCTTCACCGCATAGCAGGCATCGTAGAACAGGTAAGATGCAATCTTGCCAGATTGGTCGGAATGACAGGAACCACGTGGTATTAAGGTCCCGTAGACGAGTCATGCCTAGTAGCTGTACTATTTGCTCACAGCACTTTCTTTCAAGGAGAGCTTTCTCCATTTCGCTCGGAGTGATTTCGGCGAAGAGGCTGGCCATAGCGCAATAGCAGACAGATGAATAAAATTCCCGCAACAAGTGCTAGAATTAATGGTATGCCACCAAACACCGAATGTGCAAAGTTCGGAATAATTCCAAGTATTGCCTGGAACGGTGCTAAGAGACCGGTGCAAATGCTCTTAAATACATGAATAATTCCTGTTGTATCTGACATGTTAAAGATACGTGATATCATTTCTACGAAATGTATAGGGCAGTTTGTACGTATTAAAGTCTGTATCTCAGCCGAAGTCCTTGCAACTTGTAGATCATAGGTTTCTTTGGCCGAGGTCAAAGGCACTGTTTGCTGTAAAAGCATGGCTTTCATTCTGCTTAAAGTATCAAATCTTATAAAAGAGACGCTCAGTGAAGGCCATAAAGGCGACTCCCTGACTGTGTCTATTGGGGAAACAATACTTGCATACAGCAAGTGACCCTGGAGTTGACCGTTACTAGATATGGGATGCCTGGCAACATTCCACAGCAGCTCTGATCATTCAACATGAGGTAACTCCCATTCGAAAGTTGTCCAAACGTTGGATTAATCACAGCAGCTGGTGAACCGTGCTGATGGCAAGACAAGTTTGCCACAGAACCATTACAAGCTCCGTGTAAAATAATGTCCTGACATATGAGTGAACCGGTCAGTGCATGTTTACAGTTAGTACCGCTAAGAAACACTTCACGATCCCCACTCCAACATCTATGTGTATATGGTAACTTCCAAGATATCTTAATGTATTCCTTACCCAACCTTTCATATTAGCCTGCTTGCATCTGTCTGAGGCAATACTGAAACTGAAAAGTTGTCACAGGCAACGTTATTTTGCCATGAATAACCCATTCTGTAGCTGGTTTTTCTACCACTGTAAATGGTAATTTCTCAATTTTTTCAATGCTCAGCACTGTATACCTTGCTCCTCTTTGTGCCAATTCGATCTGTTTATCAGTTAGATTGTATTCTGCAAACAGAGACGACGTGTTGATGAAACGCCAAGGCACATAGCCCGCTCGCAAAGATTGCAGCGTCCATGTCAATAACACTATAGAACGTAATTGAGATTGACCTTGTTGTAACATAGCCAAATCTTGTTCTAGAATGTCGATAGCAGAGGATACAATGCCATCCAATGAATACATTCTGGAGGACAAAGTTGTTAACCCATTGTCGACTACAGAGAGTGTTTTCTCTAAATTAATACGATCAAGTTCACGTATTCGTTCTGCAGCCTCTATCTGTGACACTTTCCATGCTTCGTTATAAGCAGCATAGATGCCGGCATATATGAAACGTTTTTGACGCGGTTTTCTTGGTCCAAGCAAGAATTCCCTAAGATCTGCGTCGTGTGCAAGTAAGGTTAAGTGTTGCTTCACATCCTGTAGTGTAGATTTATGCAACCAATCGAGGCATAATTTTCCTACACTGTATGTTGTTACTACCCCCGGATGTTGTCTTTGGACATATCTTGGGTCTGGCCTATGAATAGTAAAGCCCTGAGTTTTGTTCAAGAACCTTTCCTGACAGTTGTTTGTGTCTGTGGGCCAGATCAACCATTTCTTCCAATTTGGATGAGTTCTGTTGAGTTGTAGTATATTGTCAACTGTCACCACTGCCTTCGTATTATTATCACTGGCAGGCGTTGGCACAGAAGGTGTTTTCATCTCTTTGATCTTGGCTAATCCAAGACAAGATGTCTGTTGGACGGTGTCATTCAAAAACAGTATTTGTTCAGGGATGATACAGGCTCTAAATAAAGCTTCTATACCCTGTACTTGCCAATCTTTACTACCCCAGACAGTTTTTGTCTCAATAGTGTCTTTCCATAAGTCGAAACCCTGTGTAGACAGTTGGGCAATAAATGCTTCAGAGTAAATCTGTTTGGTATTTGTTAACATAATTTTCAGTCCTGTTTTGTTTACATTTTTATAGTAAAACGTTTCTGGATCAGATGTATTATAACCTGAAAAATATGGAAACTTACTTGCAAAAGTTTTCGAACTACCTTGTGGTGGTGTAGGACAATGTTCCCATTGGTTAAACATAAACACATTTCTTGGATATGCAGTTTTGTGCAAATAATGATGACCATAGTGGTTATAACAATACAGTTTTTCATAATCGGATGAACCCTCTAAAAACTCATTTTTAGAAAATGCAGCACATTTTTCTAGATCAAACATTATATCTTGAACAGTCTCTAAGTCCCAATCATCTGAATAGGTACTGGACGTAATTAAATCACTTAGTGAAATTTTAAACAAATGTGGAATGTTCAATTGTTCACTTGGACCGAAGATTTCATAATCTGTTTTGTCCCACACTATACCATCCTGTATAGGAACAGCTGTGATGTTCACTGATAACAAGTCTCTTGCTTCACGATGGGAAGATTTATGTGGTTTCAAAAGTACATTTACGTCTTTTCCTTCAATGTTCACATGGATGTATCTGCCACTTATAAGCACGCTTACAGTTGTTACCAAAGCTAGCCAGACCAGGAAAACAAAAAGTCCAGATGTAATCCAGAGTTCAATCCATGGAGAAACCAGATAAGTCTTTTTCATAAAGTGAATAAAGTCTTGTACTTGCTGCTTGAATTTTGATGATGCTGGCGTCGTTTCAGGTTCGCTTGGATCTTCTGAGAACGTATCAAAGTCAATGAAATAGCCAGAAGCAGTTCTGTCAATTGTTGGAATTGCATCAGGATTAGTTGAAATCACAGGAACCAGTTCTTCACGAGTCACGTTGGTGTAGACAGGTGTATTTGGACGAACTGTTATTTGGTTGTCAAGAGGGATGAGTTCCATAGCCTGGTTGCTTAGTCCTTCATTCGTTACAGCTGAGTTCTCGATCGTGATCAGTCTTTCAGTCTGAACCTCTTGAATAGTAGCGAGAGGAGTGCGTCTGCTACTAGGTCGGAGTCCACGAGGCCTACTGCTTAGTATTGGCCACATACTGTGGTTTGATCAGGTCGATTGACACAAATCTTTTCTCCTTTCTTCCATCAAGGGGCGGCAGAAGTACTGTCCTTGTTCCTTGAACAGCTAGAACAGGTACCGGTTGTCTGTAAGAAGGTCCAAATTCCTTCTTGTCCGCTATTTTTTCTCTGACTAGATCCCCAACTTTTGGAATCCAGACAGGCCTTGCTGGGACCGCCGATTTTTCCCCAGTGGTGGTTGGCTGTAGGGATACGTTGCTTTGTTTCATTCTTAATTTGTTAAGATCCTGTAAAACAGCCAAACGATCTTTGATATCAAATGGTTTCATGTCCACCACTGTGCCTACGTGTTCTAAGTCTGGAACCCACATTCTTGTCCCAAATAGGACCTCATATGGAGTGACCCCCCTAGAGAACTTCTTGGCAAATTATTGAGAGCGCGCTGAACGCTAATGAGGTGTTTGACCCACCCATCACCCGAGCCTAATACCCTAGCTGTTATAGACTGCTTTATGTCCCGGTTTTTCCTTTCCACAACAGAATTTCCCTCAGGATGGAATGGAGAGGAGTACCGCAATGCAACGCCCAGACTGGCCATGGCCTCCTTGTAAGCCCTAGAGCTAAACGCAGGACCCTGGTCAGAATGAAACGTGCCTATTGCGTATGTGCCGATAAAGACTCGCAAATCTTTTATAACAGTTCGAGCGTCAACCGAGCGCTGAGGCCATAACCATAGGAACCTAGAGCAAGAATCCACTGCAACCATGATGTATTTATAATTACCGTCCCTTTGCAAGGGACCGCAGTGGTCCAGGTAAACACAAGCTAATGGTTTATCCGAAATTAACAAGGGTGTCTGCGCAGGACGTTTCACTGTTGAAACTTTCATCTGTTGACAAATATCACATTCTAAAACATAGTTCTTAGTTTGTTTCCGAATGCCAGGCCACCAATATCTTTGCTTGAGTAAAGATACTGTCGCAGAAACACCTGCATGGGCAGAAGCCATCCCTTCGTGTGCTGCTAGGATAAATCCTAATCTATGTTCCTTGTTTGGAATTACCCTATCCCCCACTCCAGGGATTCGAGCAAAAGGAACGTTATTCGCATCAATTACATAAGAGTACTTGAGTGGAAACTTTTTTGGTAACGCTGCACTGCTGCCTTTGCTTGAAGCATTGACAGCTAACATTATCTCACCGTCTATTTTTGTTTTTGAACGAGTGATCGCAGCTACGGAAGCCGTCTGAACAGCCCCCTTCGCGGCTTCGTCAGCCAATGAATTCCCTGCAACGTGAACGCCATCACGCTGATGACTCAGTGTGTGAATCACGTGAGCCTTTGGTAGTTCGTTTTTCAACTGAACTACTTGTTCCCAAAGCAATTTGTGCTTAATTATGCCACCTTTCGCATCTTTAAAACCATTTTCAAGCCAGGTTCGTATATAATCATTATACGACTGAACACAGTAATAGGAATCGCACACTATCAGTGTGAGGAATTCTCGATCCGTACTCTGAAGTGCCAGTTTGAATGCCTGTAGTTCAGCTCGCTGAGCTGTACAATCACCTAGTGACTGAATTTTTGTGACCATAGGTCTGAAGATGCCATTTCGCATGCGACCTTTAACGATAGCACACGCTGCACTGTAAGCTTGCTTACTCTCTGTTGCGGGCTGTGCGGATCCGTCAGTGTAAATTACGAATTCATACTGATCGAGAGGCAGAATCTCAGTGGGCAGAGGACATTCTTGTTCATATTGGAGAAATGCCTGTGTTTTTAAATCTGGATCAAAAACATATTCAACATCAGTTGCAGCAAGAGAATTAACCCACTGTATCCATCTTGGATGTAAAGCTTTAGCATTTGGAATGCTTGCTTTTGTGACTGCTTCTAAAGCTGGTACTGGGGTAACGACAATTATGCGTTTCCCTTGGGCTAAGGCTCTTTCCTTTGCTACAGCTGTTTGAACTGCTGTTAGAATTTTTTCAGTTGAACTGAAGCGCATTTCCGCTTGTGTATACAAATGTGATTTGTATGCAATTGGTACTTTCTCACCCTCATTAAAGGTTAAGTAAGTGAATCCACATTGACCCGAAATTATTCGAATCACCAAATTTCTTTGACTTACGCGTGTTTGTAAGTGATTTGTTGCTAACATGTTAGCCTGGAGTGAACGCAAAATTTCTGTGTGTTCCTGTGTCCAGTTTTTATTTGAAAAATCAGGTTTGATTAATGCGTAGAGAGGTTTAACCCTTTCTGCGTAGTTTAGAATGTATGATCTTCCAAAATTTAGGAATCCCAGTATTGATTGTAAGTTTTTTAGCGTTTTTGGAGGTTGGAGCAGCGCACATTTCTCTAGAAAGTTAGCTGCCAAGCTCTTGCCTTCACTTGAAAGCTCATATCCCAAAAATAGGACATTGAGATGGGCAATTCGAGATTTTTTAAAGTTGAACTTATAGCCCTCAGAGGCGAATCCCAATATAATGGTGCTCACCCTGTTCAAGTGTCTTTCCAAGTCATCGTCTGTCAGATAGATGTCATCGACATAGGACAATGCCTCGTTGTCATAAATTTGTAGTAACTCCGTTACTCTCGCTGAGAATAAACCTGGGCTGTTCTTGAACCCTTGTGGGAGTCGACAAAAGTGACGCTGGGTCCCCATTATGGAGAATGCCGTTAAGTACCTGCTTTCAGGTGCTATATTTTGACAAAAGAAACCGTTTGAGATGTCTAATGTTGTTTTGTATTTTTTACGCACAATGTTATTCATTAATGCTGTGCTGTGTGCATTTTGTACTGCAAAAGTTTTAGAACAAGTGTTTAAATGTCTGTAGTCCAAAACTAGACGATATGTATTGTCTGGTTTGGAGACAGGAAACAAAGGATTGTTCATGGAGGAGGTGCATGTTTCAATCACCCCTTGGTATTCAAGTTGATCTAAAATCTCCCTGACCTGTTTTTTAGCTTCTTGCTTAATAGGATACTGCCTCTGAGCAGTAGGTTCATGTTTCAGATTTATTTTATGGTGAGGGGAGTCCTCATCCCATCCTACATGATTTTTATATAATGCTGGAGCCTGGGCCACTGCCCATTTTCTGGCATATGTATATTTTAAATGAATTGGTATGTGAGTGGAGAAGGCAGGCATAATCATGTCCTCGCCATGTGGGCACTCCCTGACAAATTGTGGTGGCCAGTCTTTTTCTGCTAGAAGTATGTCATAACCTTTGATAGTTTTCCCCAAAAAAGTGCTTTAACCTGTCTAGGTTTGTCTCCCTCCATCCGGAGTGTTATTTCATATAACCTTTGTGGAGTACTAACCCTGGTGTCTACAGTCTCTACTGTAATGTACTCATTCAAGTCCACTATCTCCAGAAGTTCCATCAGGTTCTGGCGAGCTATTGTGACTTCTGCTGCACTGTCCAGCATTGTCTGAGCCCATTCTCCGTTCTTGAGTTGACTTCTCAGAATTCTCGGCATGTCTTACTATTAGACCTGCTACTTTCTTTTGGAGAATTGAGGTTTAGTTTTTAATTTTTGTTGCGTGCTTGTCGTCTTTCGATTTTACGCGTTCTTCTCTATGTTCTGTTCGTCCTCTTCTTTCCGAAATCTGTGATGAGACCTGAAAGGGACGAGAGGAACGTGTATCATTATCTTGATACCTATCAGGTTTTCTCAAATTATCCCTATTCCTGAGGTTGTACCTCCTTTCAGAGGGCTCCTTTTGAGGAGACCTACCTCGGGATTGAGATCTTTTCTCATTTGAATTTTGTTTAGTAGACTCCCACTTCTTTTTAGAAGATGTAGGAGTTTGTTTAATTGAGTCCTTCTCAGGACTTTCAGATAGTTTTGGCTTAACTGGTCTCCCACCCAAACTATCTCTGCCTAATTCTGCATAAGATCGCTCTATAATTCTGGGTAGCTCTGTTTGATGTTCTGTAACATCAAATTCCCTTAATTTTTGTCGGATCGCCACTGCTGCTGCCTCCCCTTTAATATTTGACAATATTATTGTTGAGACCTGGTCGAAATTTTTCAGCAATTTCATACCTAAATTTAAAGCAGGCTCTGCCCCGTATTCGTTTTGAATTTGTTTTAGGACATCTGGTATTACCGCAATTGACGGAATGCCGTGTGTTTTAGTGTAGATGGCAGCAAAGACTGAGCCCCAAGTGGTGCAGTCTTCCAGTTGTGGTGTGATCCCCATTGGTAAACTAATGGTTAGGATTCTGTGTTTCTCATGCGGGCTAGTATTTGGAAATACTGCTTCGATTTGAGTAATTTTTTGAGCTATCCAAAATGGAATTTGCTCCCGCTTAGTGGGCATTTTACCCATGACTGCGTATAGAGTCTGTGGTGTAATTTTTAGTGTACTCCCCTGTGGAGGAGTATGATTTGGAACTGTAAATGGTGGTTGGACTGTGAAAGTCTGCATGACATATTGAACCAATTGTCTGTAGATTTTTATTAACTCTGTGAGTTGATTAAGTATTTCCTCGTCTGACATTATTTCGATGTCTGGATGAGGTGTATAGCCTGCTAGAATCGGCCATGTTGCTCCTGGTCTACCTAGTGGACCGAGCCTGGTTATATTTTTATTGTGTTTTAGGGCGCCTTTAAACCAGAGCTGATGCTCCTGGTATGTTAATGGAATCTCAATATCCTCGAAAGGAATGTATTCCTCTGGTGCTTCATCTTCTTTGTAGTAGTGAAACAAGTGTGTTACTGGATTGGATTCAGGAAGAATTACCCATGAATAGAATACCTCTGTCTGAAAGGATTCATGTGCCTCAATCACGAAAACTGCTCTACCTCCTCTCGGTGGTAGGCCATGTTTTATAAGTTTTAGAGTAATGGCTCTTCTTAAGTTTGGAGCGATGTCAATGACACCCTCCTCGGTTTCATTTAAACCTGTGTTGTTAAAAAGTGCTGCTTGGGCTGGATCAGCCGCAGCTACACCGTTTCCGGCGTCATTGTCAGTGCCTGACATTTTTCTGCTTGAAAATATGGAAACAAATTTCAAGGAAACAAAGATAAGGTGCACAATATTGTGGAACACTGTATCCTTCAACGTTGAGCAAACCAAACAGCTAATATATAGGGGTCTTCCCTATGTAGCCATGGCGGATACTATCCCTGCCCACTCCAGACGTCTTTTGGAGTATATGGGTAGGGGTCTCTGAGAGAAAAGAATATATGCACAGCTGAGTTACTCAGTATCTAACGTTGAATTACTGCCTTACCAAACGTTGGGCGCCATGTAGTGTAGCTCCTATTTCCCTTATAGGCTCTGCGCATTGGAATAATATATCCTATAGGTTTGACATAGGACTAAAGTCGGTATGTCCCTATCGAGTATATTAAACTTAATTACTTGTGCCAGCTAGCTCAGAGGCCACTAGAAACTTCTTGACGACAAGAAGGGATTAGTTTCTGGCAGCCGCAAGAACATGACCACTGTGTTTCCCTTACAGAATCAGGACGTGTCCCAGAGTCGTAGAAACAATAGATAACTATTTCACTCAGCTCAGTTGTGCAGGATTCAGTTATGTCTCAAAGTTACACAGAAATAACAGACGGGCGTTTCAATAAAATGGTTTATTGAACAGTCTTGTTTCTGTTGTAAGTTAGATGTGCTGTTACGATCACAAGACAGTATGCGAGATAAATGATGTACAAGGTGAGCAGTAAAAATAAATAATACTGCGTTAGCATTATCTTTTCAGCATATATGCATTTACATAAAATGACACAGCCTAAAAATGCGAGTACTCATACGATGCGTTTCTTAGCCTAGTTCTACCCAGTGTGCCTAACCTTTCCTAGGTGTAGGGAGAAGTAGAAGTAGGTGCTGTATTCCTGACTAGAGTATACTAAGAGTAAGTTACGCCTAGAGTCTAGTATGCCAAGAGTCCCTCTAGGTTCTAGTCTGCTCCATACCTGAAGAATGAGAGAGGTAGGAATCTCTTTCCGGACTCGAACTCCAACACCCCGCAAGGGAAGTTAGATCACTGGAAGCTGGACTCTCTGCGTGCAGGAATGACAGTGTCTTCTCAGTGCGTCTGGCCGGGAATCGGCCTCCTCTGAAGTCGAGGTCTCCTCTGATTTACAGGGGTTTGGGAAGGTATATTTATACCTGAAAATGTTAGCATTGACGTGAGTTGGGTAGCGAAAGACGTCATGAATGAATCCCTTAAGGAATAGAGGTTCATGCATAATGTATGAGTCCTTGAAGAAATCAATAGTCCTGGGCAAGGGAAACTCCCGCAGCCTGAGGGTCTGTTTTTTCATGGACTCGTTGAGACACTATGGTGGACGGATGTCGGAAGCCATGCCTGTATTTGGTATGCATGGTTTATGCCTAAATAAGGTCTGGGATTTTATGCCTATATAAGGGCAGATTGGATTGTGCCTATATAAGGTCATGATTCTAGAAAGCCCGTTTATGGACACCCTATAAAGTATACAACAGAATGGAAGAGGAATTAGAAAATGAACAAATAGAGGAATCGAAAGGAAATAAAAGAGAAAAAGAAAGGGGAGGGAAATTAATAGAAGAGGCAAAGAAAGGAGAAGATAAACAGAAATGAAGACGACGGAAAGGCAAGGAAGGAAGAGGGAATACAAGAGAAATAACGAGAGGAAGAGTAAATACACAGACGAGAGTATGAAATAAACGCGACGGGAGTGTATCAAACAGAAAAATAATAAACAGAGGGGAGAGGAAATCTAAGAGAAATAATGGAATTAGGGAGAATTGAAAAGCATCGGGAGAGGGAGAGGACAGGACATAAAAAGGAAACAAAGAAGATGAAATAGGCGGAAGCAAAATAAAGTAAACAAAAGAAAAAAGAAGTAGAAGAGAAAGGGTAACAATAAAGGCACAGAGTAGAATGTAAAATAAGCAAAAGCGGGCAGGGTAAATATAAGAGAAGAAAAAAGAGAAATTAAAATAAATAGGAGACAAGAGAACATTTACAAAAGGCCACTAAATATAAGAAAAACAAAGGAGGAAACCGTAAACACGCAGTAGGAAGATAATAATTAAAAGTGAAGCAAAGAGGGTAGGGAGAAATAAGCAAAAGGGAAGAGGAAAGAAAACAGAAACGAGGCAGTGGAAACAAGAAAAAGAAATAAACGAAAAAGAGGAAATAAACCGAAAATTGGTAAATAAAAGAGTAATAGGACTGCAAACTAATCTGAGAGGGGGGAGTGGAAAAGAATAAAATAGACAAATAGGGACTGAAAACGAAAAAGGGAGGCACTGACAAAATACACAAAAATGATGGAGGAATAATTAAGGGAAACTGGAAAAAGTAGAGAAGTTTAATTTGAGTTTAAGCTGGGTAAAGTGTAAAGGACAGCGCAAACGTGGGACTGGTGGCGATAAGAAAATTTGGAAAGATATTGTGAAAACCCAATACAAGAAATACATTCAGAGGAACGCTGAGCCTGTGGGAGGATCTTGCAGCTGAGGGTTGAGAGGGATGGGGGGGGGCGGATTCGAGCACCTTGCCATCCTAGTGTTCATGTTTAAAAGGCCGAGTAAGCAGTGTGACAGGGAGCTGTAGGAAAAATACCCCTTGAGACGTGGGCATTGAGCAAAGTGTGCTCATGATACTCTGTGTGCCTGGTGGGCACTGGCGCGGCTGTGTGCACTTGTGCACGAGTACGGGTGAATTGTGCGCAGGTGTTTCTATTTCGAGCACACCTGGGGCTCACACTGCTCGTGCACCATGCTTTAGACGGTGCACCCACTGCTCGTGCACCATGCTTAGACGGTGCTCACGCTGCTGGTGCCGACTAACGCGCTTTATATTTATGTATGTTTATTAGTATGTGTGTATGTATTCATGTATGTATGTATTTATTTACTTATTTATTTAAGTGTTTTACACACGGAGCCCTGAAGCTCAAATTTTTATTAGGCGGTTAATTAAAACCTTTGCAGTATGAAATAATAAAAAAGGACGTCAAGTATTCATCAATTCGTCAACCATATGCCAGAAAAAAACCTAAGAAGTGTAAAGCGCACAACATCAAGGGGAAACGTTTGCGTAGCTCGAAGGTAAAGTACAATTTAACAACAATTTCAGAGCCCCGAGCCGTACGCTGGTTGCGTTGGACTGCGCCCCACTCCAAGTTAAGAATAAACTTCGACAAGTGCAGCATAAAGAGCCAACGTAAACGCGCCCCCCCCCCCTGAAGCCCCACAGCTAATCCTGTGCAAAAAATGCAGAAAGGAGAAAGGGCTTTTCCATGCGGAAGGTTGGACACAGGCGCGGTCGGTGGTAGGAGTGCCGGTCGGGCGGTGACGTGGGGCGGGGGAGGGGCAGGGTGGGGGGTAGTAAACTACGGATTAAGGCCCAATACAGGTAAGTAAACATTTAAATAAATAAAAGCGAATTTCGTTGCGCTCACTGCATCGCATTTGGCGATGCAGCGCTCATAACGAAATTCGTTTTATTTATTTAAATGTTTACTACCTGTATTGGGCCTTAATCCGTAGTTCTACCCCAACCCTGCCCCTCCCCCGCCCCACGTCACCGCCCGACCGGCACTCCTACCACCGACCGCGCCTGGTTGGACAATCTCTTATCGGCGGGCAATCAGCAATAGTTGCCCAGTTTGTGCAAATTTGCAAAATGAACTTCAGCACAGCCAGTCCATACTAGTGCAGCGTAAATATTCAATTTAAAAATGTCCCTCCCATAAGTCACGACAGCGAAAACTAAACAAACAAGTTACGTGTGCTCTGAGGCCGGGGTGGGGGGCTAAAGCGAGGAGAGGCTCCCTGAGCGGACGTGTGCTCCGAGGGGGGGGGGATCGCTGAAGCAAGGAGACTTCAGTGTGCACGGTAGTGCCTGCAGACTTTCTTATCTTTAGGGGGGGCCATCTGTTTCTAATTTGCATGGCCGCGCTAAGGCCATGCTAAGTAGAAACAGATGGCCCCCCCTAAAGATAAGAAAGTGCATCACGACAGCCCTGAAGCAGACGACCCAGTCCGGATGGGCCGTCCAAAAGGGAGAAAGGGCAGTGACCAAAAAGCATCCTTTTCAATGGGAAGCCAGCGTTTAGCATAAACGCTGACCCGACCCAATGAAAATGATGGGCGGGGCTTCAAGTCCCCTTCTGAAATCTCCTCTCTCACTATATGTCTCGCCAAGCGAGCAGCGCATGCGCTGCAACGCTAGGCGAGACCTAAAAAGTGATGGATGGAATGCTTAAATAAATCTCAGCTACTGGTAATTACTTGAGCCCTACTGTGGCTGGATTTAGTACTGGTGTAATGACTCTGTAGTACACTGGCCCTTACTGACCAGGCCACAGTGCATGTGCTCTAACTCTTAAAGGTGGATATTTAATTGGTTTACACACAATTAGTATACATTAACTTACTTAGATGCCCTTAGTATATTTCACTATGTGGTGAGAGAGAGGAGGAGGAGGCAGAGAGCCTAGCGCAGACCGTAAAACTCTTCCCAGGACCAAGGCCCGGACCCAGCCTGCTTGGGGGGAGAACGCGGGGACGCCAGCCCATGCCGGGGGGAGCCCCCACCGCACATCATGGAGACAGAGCCCCCCAGCCAGGTACGGGTGAGGGGGCTGGTGATAATTCGAGGCAGGAAAGGGGGAGTATAACTTGGGTGGGTGGGAGTTGAGGCTAACCCATACCTTCAGGGTGGGGGGGTGAATTGGGGAGGGGCTTTAGGGAAACAGCCAAGAGGCTGAGGAATGCATACTCGTGTGTCTTGCAGGGGGCACAGGTGGAGCGCTTCTTCAAGGGGGCAGCTACCGATATACATCTTTTTCTCCTCCCCTTCATACCCCAGCCCACCCTCCTTCACGTTAACCTTGCACAGTTTTGTTTTCAGTACACTATAGCACCCCCTCACCGACTCCCCTCCACCGCCGAACTATTGCTCCTCTTGCTATTCTCTGCACCCCCATTCTTCCATGCTCCATGGACAACCCATTACAGAATTCCCCCTCGCCCCGCGACCCCAGGAAATGAGACCCTATCATGGAAATGCCTCTGCGGGACCACAAAATCCCAACTCTGTCTCCTAGTCCAAAGGTTTTGAGGGAAGTTGTAAAGGTGCATTCAGTAGCAAGGAGAGCCATTGGAAGACCGCATAGAGGGGGCAAAGAGACCTTCACGCGGGCAGACAGACCCCGGGACCAGCACCCACCCCAGAGCCTTAGGGCTCTACATGTTATTGGGGCCGTTATTGTGGTGGGCTGGACCCTCTCTGATTAGAGGTTGATGCTGCGACTGGATGCTTGTCGAGATGTGAGACGGAGCTCATGATGGTCATAATACTACAATCTCATGACGTGTGAGAGCGACCGTTGCAATGACAGAAGGTGATTGTGATGGTGTGTGCTTGTCGGGAAGTGAGACGGATGGCCGTGGGGTTGGAAGATGCCATGTTACGATGTGAGAGGACGTACCTATCAGGAGATTGGTGTGTTGTATTTTAAATGTTTATGGCGCAAGTTGCCCCTATCAAAGTGTGTGGATGAGTACACGCTCCTCCTTGTAGCTCAGAGTTAGTTTGTTGTGTTACTTCTAAGCGTTGCAATTCATGTTATAGTATAAAACATTATTAGAGCTGACACACTGATTAGTTGCATGGAGTTTCTGTTCTAGCGGAAGTTAGTTGTTAATTGTTATTGTTGCAGAATCCTTGCTTATGTATCGGTTTGCATTCCTACTCATGTCTCTATGGGTAACGGGAAAGGAGAGCGTTCGATACAGAATGCGTTGTTTGGGTGTCCAAGTACACTGTGTTGTTGTATAGCAAGCAGTGGTAGAAGTGGATTAAAAAACAGTATGGGAACTGTGTTGCTGTGTGCAAAGTGGGTGGGGTGAGTGAGCGTAGGGGCAGGGTCAAAGGCGTGGCTAAAAAAAGAACTATTCTGTAACCATTTTCGGTCTTTCACCTTCTGGTAAATACATATATAAAATAAGGCACAGCCTAAATGGAAAATAAATGCAACTTGTGCTGCAGAGGTTTGTGTATGAAACCAGAGAGCCACATAATTTAATCCGGGTTGATGCATTGGAGAATTGGGACTTGGGTATGTTTTGTGCTACGAGGTCCCAGTCTGTGGCAGAAAGCACTGTGAATATGTAAATCATTATTTTAAACTTGCATTACACTCAGTATAAGATAGGCTGCTACAAAATGCATAAAAAAGGTTTAGTATAGAAAAAGTGTTCCAAAATATATATTCTAGTAATACCCAGACCGTACATAGTACATTTTCTTTATAACTGTCTTTAAAAGCATACACTTCACAGCTCAGCTGCTAACGCCCTTGCAATACCGCTGGAAAATAATTAATCTGTGTCATCTGGAAGCTTCAAGTGACTCCATCAATTAAAGCCAATACTGATTTCCAAGCACCCTTTACATTTGTAGATTGACCAGTTGGGCACATTTACATTTCTTGCCAGAAGTGGGCACCCTGGCAAGAAGGTTTATTTAGCTGTCTGCCCCTCCCTCGATTTCACAGCACAGGAAACTGCCTGCCTTACATTTTAGCTGAAGTATTTCAGCTTTCGGAATTAACTGTTCCGGGGCACTTATATTTTTACAAAAAGTAGGGGAACTGTTTTTATGAATTTCAAGAAGTATGGGCATGTTGTGCCCCTCTGATCCTGCCCACTTTGAACACTGATGGCAGCAGCTTGGTTTCAGAACACAGTTCTGAGTATTCTACATATGCAGGCTGAGCCAGTGAGTCTGCTAGGAAGAGCTCTGTAGGATTTAAATTGGAAGGCAAAGACGTTTAGGACAGAAGGAGACATGGCCTGACATAGGTTTTGTTAGTATGGGTGTGAAATAAGCATACCACAGAGAAAACGAATCTCTGGCTCCATCTGAGAGGATACCTGTGAAAATGGTGCCTGAGATGAGGAAAGACAGAGAGCTGTTATAATGTGAAAGCATGTCCATCATATTGTGATGTTCCTGTTGTGATGTCTTCTGCGATGGATGTCAGGTGAATATCTGTCAGGGTAAGAGAAAAATGCCATATCATGATGTGGGGTAGTGCCATGTCATGATATGAGTGCCAAATTACAATATAAAAAATACCATGTCATGTTGTGAGAAGAAGCCATGTCAGAGTTTGAGGATGTTGCCATGATGAAATGGATGTGAGTTGGATGGTTGTCCTGACATATTATGATGCCTGTAGGAAATTGGATAATTATTTGGGTGGGTGATTGCCCACAAGTTACTAAATTAACATGAGCTTAATCCCATGGTAGCTATGGCACAGAGCCTCCAGGTTGAATTTAGGAAAATGTGTAAAGTATTTTAAAGTAGCAAATGTGCCAAAAAACACTATGCCCCAATGATAGTCCATAGTCACGGTACACAGGGACCTAGGTGCAATTTCAGGTTGACCGCAATGGAGTGCAGGTTAGACATACCAACAAGGTTTGTCCGGGGCAAAGGTTTTACCTTCTGACTTCAGGCCTGATTTGGATCTGGGTGGATGTGTTGCTCTGTCACAGACGTGGCGGGTGTCCTGTCAGCCGTATTACAAGTGCCATAGGATATAATGCACTTGTACTGTGGCGGATGGAATGTCTGTCGTGTTTGTGGCAGAGTGTCCTGTCTGCCTAGATCTAGATCAGGCCCTAAGTCTTTTAAGTCTCAATCAACCACAGGAGTACACTTCTAATGTCTCTGAAGATCTCGCAAGGTGTCAGTCAGAGGCCAATGGCAGGGTCCAGTCCAGGTCCAGTTGCCACTGGTCAGGTGGGTACTTCCAGGAAGAGGCCTCTTTCAGCTTGTTGTCTCCTTGTAGCCACAAAGAACAGTCAATTGACCCTTGAGGTCCATGTCTTTTTCCTGGGTACTTCAAGTCTGCTCTCAGGTCCTGGTCTGATCTTCTCCAGGTTCAGAAAGTGTCTGGCAATGCCATATTTCTGCCTGGCACTAGCTAGTGGGGGGGGGGGGGAAAGGTGACTCCTGGCTTCTCCCTAACCAGTGAGTAAAAGTTCCCAGAGGTAATCCCACCCACATTTGCAGCTGTTACTGTTTGCCTTACTACAAACAGGCCCAAAATGGCATGTGTTGGGGCATTTTCAAAATGGTGAAAGACTTTGGCCACACTGAACTTGAGTTCTGAGGGTTGGGGATGAGCTTGGAAATGTACTATGGTGCTAATAGTTTCCATCCACATCTAACACTAAAATCCAGTTTGAAGTGGGTACTGTACACACAACAAACCCAGAGACAGAATCTGGTTGAACAAAACTATGGTCCTTCAGCAACCAGGCAGGAATTGGGTTGCCATCCTGTTCTTTCCCTTTCAAGAGTGCCCCAAGTGCTACATGTACCTCAACAGATCAGTCAAGCAGGATTTAACAGTCTGGTATCACAGGATGCCCACAGCTCCCATTGTGAATATTCTGTGGAGTTCAGAGGAGGTATCTCAGCTTATTGTTTGCTTCTAGGGGGACTTTCACACCTATTTCACACGTATTCAAGGCTGAGCATAGACTGGGAACTGGCAAATGCTTATTTTAATTAGCCCTCTGACAGTTCAGGCAGGTAAAGGGTAACTTTCTAAAAGTTACTTTCCTTTAATGTTTATTAAAAATACAATTTCACCACTGAATTGCTTTTTAATAACTATTAAAAATAGTTGTTTAATTTGGTTTCTTGCTGGTCGAATTCCTTAGATAAAATATTAATATTTTAATCTTAACTCTGGTTTTCTACATATGACAGCCAATCCTGTCACAGTGAAAATAGCTTTTAGAGCTTTGTCACTAAAGGGACATGATAACTTTAATTTTCTACTTGTCCCACTTTTAAATACCATGCACCCTGTCTTGTGGACCACAGAGCCTGCATAGGGGTCACTTACTAATATTTAGTATTAAATCAGTTTTTATTAGCAGAACACTGAGCATGAAAGTACATTGCGTCGTCGCCTACAACCCTGCGGGCCGGCTTACAGCAAGTCAGACAAGAAAGGCGGGCCAATGAATCACAGGCTATCTTAGTCGATTAACCAACACAGCATGCCGCCTACAACCCATTCAGGGCCGGCCGCGTTTGTTAACACGAGACAAAAGACAGTCTTAGCTCAATGAAACGTGGATAACAGCAGAGTCCAATGCGCTGCTAGCATTCGTGTGGGAACAAGCACAAAACCTGTGTCGGACGACTGAATGCTATAAGGTCTGCCTTTTAAGAGAAGAAACGAAAAAAAGGAAAAACACCGACCAAACAAAATACAACCCAGTGTGACAACCCCAATACCCCCGCCCCCCCCACCCCTCCCCTCTCCCGGTGAGCCAGAAACGAACAATGATGTACTCTAACGTACGGGTACAATCTAATGCAGCAGTCAGCAGTGTCATGAAGGCCCAGGGAACCCATCCGGGACCTATTGCGCTATTCCCCCTCGCGGCCTTCGGGGATCAGCTTCAGAATCTGGAGGTAGGTGGGACAGGGTAGTTCCCGGAATTCCGTGGATAGAATGGAAATAAAGGGGGCCCAGATCTTGGCATAGTCAGATTTGTTCCCAAGAGTAGCCATAGATAGCCTCTCCACGCCCAACAAATACCACAGTTGATGCAGCCATTGTGTGTGTTCCGGGATCCTGTAAGACTTCCACCCCGCCAGAAGCACCCGTTGTGCAGCGTTCAGCGCCAGCGCCATCTGCCTGCCTTTGATAGAGCGCAAGGGGAAGGTCAGCGCGTGGGGCAGTCCTAAGATCGTATAGGCCGGGAGTCTCGGATTGGTTGTGTCAAAGGCTTTGTCAATTTCGTCGACAATCTTTTCCCAATATCTCTTAAGCTTTGGGCAGTTCCATAGCAGATGGAGAAGGGTACCAGGGCTACCGCATCCGCACCATTGAGTGGAACATTGAGAGTACCACTTGGCCAGGCGGGCCGGAGTGTAGTACCAGTAGGATACAATTTTAAATGCAGTTTCGGTGTGGCCCATGGAGTGGGCAGTGTGATGGGACCTGTAGAAGATATCCTCCCATTCCTTGTCTGACAAGGTGCGACCTAATTCTGCCTCCCACCGTTTCTATCCCGCAGAACGAGCGCTCTTGACGCCCTGAGTGAGGAACGAGTATATTTCAGAGATAAGTTTGCGGTCATCTTTTTTAAGGAAGAGCCACTTCGGTCTGCCAACCAAGGGTCGTACCGCGGGACTGGTCACCCAGTGCGACATTTGCGTTCGGAGAAAAAGGTCTGAGCCTGCAAGACCGTAATCCTCTTGAAGCTGCTTGAAGGGAATAGGACCCTGGAGGTCGAACAGATGCCCCAGACGTTTACATCCGCCCTGCAAACATCGCGAGCCGACCCCCTTATCCATCCCGGGTGGGAAATCAGGATTTAAGAAGATCGGTGACATTGGAGAGGGGAAAGTGGTAAGATGAGCCCACGCTGACACCTTATCCCAAGCGAGCATAGTGGGGCGAGTGACTGGCAAAGAGTATAAACCCCAAGAACGCGCGGACTTAGGCAACCATGCCTCCCGCCAGATATGGTGACCTGCCACCGTCTGGTCCATGAAAACCCAGTACTTCTCCGTCATGGGGCGGTTCCATTCCACGAGGTAGCTCAACAGCGAGACTTGAAAATAGCGCGTGATATTGGGCAAGGCAATACCGCCTTCTTTCTTAGGGCGCAGCAGCAAAGTCTTCTGCAGCCTGGGAGAAATCGAGCCCCAAATAAAACGCTCTATCTCGGTTTGTATGTGTAAGAGCGAGTTCGGTGGGGGCTGTAAAGGAAGCGTTTGAAAGAGATATAAGGCCCTGGGTAATACATTCATTTTAACCGCGGCCAGCCTCCCAAACCACGACAGTGGCAGGCGGCGCCATTGGGCTAGGTCTTTCCGGATGCGAGAGAACAGGGTTGAATAATTCACTTCTACTGTCCTGGTCAGGCTCTTATGGAGAGCCAGGCCGAGGTACGTTATACCATCCACCTCCCAGTCGAGATCAAATTGGGCACGCAAGTTGTCTACTGTCCTTTGTGTGGCAGTAAGGTTCAGTACTTGAGATTTCTGAAGATTTATTTTAAAGCCAGAGACCTGGCTGAAGGCCTGCAGGTCTGCCATGATCGCCGGCATCGACGTCAAAGGGCGGGCTACCGAGAAAATGACGTCGTCAGCGTATAGGCTAATTAGGTGGTGGTCAGTCCAGAATGGGATGCCCTGCGCTTGCGGATTATCCCGGAGGCGCTGAGCAAAAGGGCTCCATATATAAAGCGAAGAGCAGGGGGAGAGAGGGCAGCCCTGCCTGGTCCCCCTACCCACCCTGAAATTGCCTGAAAGCATCCCGTCTGCCCGGACCGCAGCCAATGGAACGCTATAAATGCTTGCCACCCATTTGCGAAAACTGACACCCAGGCCGAAGCGTTCCAGAGTGGCAAATAGATACGGCCAGTGCACGCGGTCAAAGGCTTTCTCAGCGTCGACCGCCAGCAGTAAAGCCTCCTCCTTAGAACGGTGCACCTTGTCAATTAAGTGGCAGATCCTCTTAGTGTTGTCCCCACATTGCCGAGCCGGAATGAAACTGGACTGGTCTGGATCGACTAAACCAGGCATGAGGGGGTTCAGTCTGTGGGCCAAGACGCTCGAAAAGAGTTTCGCGTCAATATTCAGCAAAGAAATCGGCCTATAGGAGCTGCATAACGCTGGATCGTTCCCCGGTTTGGGGATGACCGAGATAGTTGCTCGCAGCATTGAGGCCGTAAGGGTGCCCGTGTCCGCAAAGGAGTTGAGCACTCTAGTGAGCAGCGGGGCCAGTTCAGCACAGTACGTCTTATAAAAAAGGGCACTAAAGCCGTCGGGGCCTGGTGCTTTCAGGGGCTTCAGACGGGCGATAGCAGAGATCACCTCCTCTATCCGTATGGGGGCCTCCAGCCCCTCTGCCTCGCTGGGCGGGAGCGGGGTGATCGCTGAGCCAAGTAGGTACCCAGTGGGGTCAGCAAGAGTAGTAGGCTCAGCGGAATACAAGTTCTCATAGAAGGAGCAAAAGGCCGCCACTATCCCGGCGTCATCTGTGACCTCAGATCCTTGCTCCCCCCGAATTGCTTGAATTGCCTGGGCCACTCGCTGGCTGCGGAGACAATGAGCCAGCATACGACCTCCCTTATTAGAGCCCACATAGTATTTGTGCTTCAGCCGAACCACCGCATATTCGGCCCGGTCAAGGTCTAAACGCTTCAGCTGGAGTCGCTCCTTCTCCAATTGGCGCCATATCCTGGGGGCACCCGTGCGCTTGTGGATTGCCTCGAGTTCCTTAACTTTGGCTTCTAGTTCCTCCCGTTTAGTCTGCCTAGTTTTGTTATCATAAGTCGCTTTGGCGATGAAGGCCCCTCTCGCAACCAGCTTGAGCGCCTCCCATACAGAGGCCAGGGGTGTGGAGCCGACATCATTAAGTGCTAAGTAGGCAGTCAATGTACGACGGATGTCCTCCACTATCTGCGGGGACCGCAGCAAGGAGTCTCGCAGGCGCCACGGCAATGGGGGTGAGTGTGTGGGTGGCAAGCGTAGTGTCAGGGTAATGTGCGCATGATCCGATAGGGATCGGGCCTCAATGGTAGAAGCACGAGTGCATGCCCACACGGCCTGGGTGACAAGGAAGTGATCCAGATGGGCATAAGTCTTATGGGCCGCTGAGTAGTAAGAGTAATCTTGTACACCGGGGTGCAAGCAACGCCAAGCATCTTTGATCCCACAGTCGCCCAACCATTCACTACCGCTCTCTGATATAGCCCCTGCCCCTCCTGAATGTGAGATAGAACGGTCCAGCCCCGCGTGCATAACTAGATTCAGGTCACCCCCTACCAACACCATGGAGTCAGGCGTATGAAGGACCTCGGCCAAGGCATCCTGTAGGAATTTCTCTTGGTGCTCGTTTGGAGAATAGATAGAGGCTATAGTGATAGAGGAAGACCCTGTGTGTAGCCGCAACGCTAGGAGATGCCCCTTAATCTCTGCAACGGGACCCACTACTGAACCTCTAAAGCGTTTGGAAAGCAGGATGGCCACCCCACCCTTCTTACTTTTCCCCGAGCACCAGTACTGCCCAGGAAAGTCTCTATGCTGCATGCGGTGAGTGTCGCTATGGAGGAGGTGGGTTTCCTGGAGGAGACCCACATCACCACCCGAGTGCTCAAGCAAGGAGAGGACTGCCTTCCGCTTAGTGGGGTTGTTGAGACCTCTGACATTAAAGCTAACTATCTTGATTTCCATCGGTGGAAAAGGAACCAACTGCTATGAAAGCCGTGGGGCCAATGCTGGGGGACAAGGCTCAGGAGGGGCTTCATGTACACATACAAACTGGCAAGTCCCAATAGAGGGGCGCTGAATAAAAAGCTCACCGGGGAGAGAACCCACCCCATCCCATAACAAGAAAAACAAATCCCAAAACAACCAAACATTAACCTGGGCAAGCCCATAAAGTCCAACTGGAAGCTGGTCAGTAGAGGATGGAGTCCACCAAAGGAGTGAGGGTCCTCCTATTCAATGAAGAGAAGAATTTCTCTGCTCCCGCCAGACCAAAAGCGAATATACAGCCCCAATCGTACAGTGCACTCAGTCATTAGAGTCCAGGGTGTCCCCCTCAGCGCCTGCCAGGGTCCGAAGAACAGCAGATCGCTCCTTAATAATTGTGGTGGGATCAGAGCGGAGATGACCCAAACCCCGACCTCCCCGGGGCCCTCGCCCCGGGGGTTTCTGTGTGCCTGATTCCAGGACATTTGATTGGCGGGGCAGATCCTCGAGGTCAAGGCCCAGCACCTTACAGGCTTCGGACAAGGAGCCGACCTGGTGCAGCTTCCCGCCGGAGCGGAAAATGAGACGGAACGGGTGTTCCAAGCATACAAAATACTCTGCGAGCGCAAGGGGCTAGTGATGGGGCGGAAGTCCCGTCTCTTCTGCAGGGTACTGGCAGCCAGGTCCTGGAACAGTTGGGGAGAGTGGTCCCGGAATCGCAAGGGTTGACTCGAACGGGCCGCCTTGCGGATCTCCTCTTTCATCGTGAAGTCGTGCACACACACTAAGATATCTGCAGGAGGGCGGTTCGGCTGACGCGGTGGGCCCACACGGTGGCAGCGATCAATCTTAACAGAAGAGTCCGCCGGTGCATTCCGGACAGCTTGGAACAGGTCTTGGACATAACCCACGAGGTCTTCACCTTCTGCCCCGGTAGGGACCGCGCAAATGCGGACGTTATTCCTCCTTGACCTGTTCTCTAGGTCCTCGGTGTGTGATTGGAGGTCCAGATGTTGGTCTCGCAGCCGTATGATTTCTTGCTGGAGAGCTGCGATCTCCTCATCCCTGGCTGTTGCTGAGTCCTCCAGGGAGGACACTCTTTCCCCCACGGCATCCACGTCTCTCCACACTTCCCGCAGGTCTGCCTGCAAGTCTGTTTTGACAGCAATAATGTCCTCTCTCTGGGAAGCGAACAACGCCTCCAAGAACTCCCTGGTGACTGCGGCCTCCGGGCTGTCTCCACCTGTCGTCGTATTAGGGCCCGAGGCGTCTCCCGCCAACTTCAGGAGAAGGTCCCGGACAGACCTCTCTTTTTTGTTTTTGGCAGCCGCCATCGTGGGGGCTTGGAGCGGTCAGCCCCGCGAGTCAGGGACGGTCCCAGCAGAGAGGATTAGCGTGTTAAAGGAGGCCGTCCGGCCATGGGGGGAGAACACCAGTTCCCAGGGGGGGAGTAGTCCATCCTCAAGTGCTCCGCCAGGAATATTAGCGGCCCGTTGTAGCCAGACGAGGTCTCTGGCCCTCCTTCAGTGTCCGGTGGCAACGAACAGTAGGCTTTGTGCTGCTCCCGGGGGCCTCCAACCCCCCTGATCGGGCGAGAGCAGGGACTGCGCAACACCGACTGCCACAGACACCGCCAAACCCTCAGCTGCCAGCAAGGCCCAAACCACCAACAGAATCCAGTGCCGTCCCAGGAACCCCTCCAGACGGGCCCACGTGGTGCACAGAGAAGGCCCGCTAAGGGACGGGAGACCCCAACTTCGTCGCTGTCTTGCAGGCCACACCAGCACTCCTCTCAAGGCCTTTGTCACCCGACCTCCAGCAGTGGGACAGTATACTCCCCGGTCGCGGTAAAGGTCTCTCAACAGGTGGGCCCAACCCGGATCACCCCCGTACCTGTGCAGCTCTGTCACCGTAGTCCTCACAGGCGGAGATGGCTGGCCCGGACCACTATCGGAGACCCCGCAGGCACCAGTCCAGCAGAGAGGGTGGGAGGGGCTGGGGGGGCAGCAGTCCACACCAGGTAGCCCTTGAGTGACACGGTGTGCTGATCTGGGACCACAGGCAGCCGGAATTAGAGTAGGCCCCTGGCCTCGAGGGCGCGGTAGGTCGTGGGTGCCTCCAGTGACCGATCAGGCCCGCAAGCCCCCTAGCCCAGATATAGGTGATGCCAGGTACCCCACAGTAAAGAAAGGTGGGGCGGCGACCAAACTTCCTCTGGGGCCTGTGCGTAATGGCGTGCTCCTGGTACTCACAGGCCTCGACCAGGACACCTTCAGAAGATGTAGGCCCTACAAGGCCCCAGCAGCAGACGGGGTCGTAGAGCACATGGTCCGCACCACGTGGAGCAGGGTGCTGCGGCACATCAGCCAGGTCTCCTCTGCAGTGGGGAGCCACGCGGGCCTCGCGCCGGGAGAGCGCTGCGCTTTATAGGCCTCTCAGCGGGCCCAGGTGCTGTCGCGCGCTCTCACCTGCCTTAGACCCCCGTAAGCAGCCTCGGAGGGTCCGCCGGGAGCCACAGGTAGTCACGAGGGTGGAACGCGGCCAGAAGCTCACAAGGGGTCTCCTCGCACAAGCGGATTGACCCGGCAGCCACCGCCGCAGCGCAGCCGGGTATCGGGATCTCCACCGCTCCTCACCGCCACACAGCCTCCGGAGCCGCTTCTCTGACCACAGACGCGCAGGAAGATCGTAGCTCAGCTCCTCGCCCAGAGCCCTGCTGGAGCCCGTCAATTTTGGCGGGGGGGCTCGATGTCCGCTGTGCTCCGATCAGTGCTACGGGCCCGGCGGGAGCGGAGCTCAGCGATAACGCGTCCACTCACTCTGCCATCTTGGCCACGCCCCCACTTACTAATATTTAAAAAGGTGGTGTTTACTCTGTCGAAAAGGGTTATTTTGACAGATCACACTGCATCAGTCAGGCTACACAGAGTAGGCCTGTGGCCATGTTTGCACTACCGCTGTAGAGGATGGCAGCACTAGGATACCCTCATGAGAGATAGTGCGCTTTACAAATACAAATAACATAACACAATACAATAGGTGCTGCAGTCCACAAGTGCCATTTAACTTCCAGGCCCTGAGAGCACTGTTTAAACCATATACTAGGGACTTATGGGCAAGTTAAATGTGCCAATCAGCAGTAAGCAAATGCAACCATGGTTAAAGGGAAGCACTGGCACTTTACTGGCACTTTACTACTGGTTAGCAGGATTACATTACACCGTACACAAATTTCTAAAGCCAACAGAAATATAGGGTCCAGCAAATGGTGAAAAATCTGCGGTGACCACGCAGAAAAGGAGAATTTCTTACAATGCCCATCTCATTGGTGTGAGCTATAGGATTGTGTCACGTTGTGAGGTGCTACCCACCATCCCAGTGTAAAGGTGATGCCCAGCACATAGTGTGATGATGTCCCAATGATATATGAGCTGTCATCAAGATGTGAGTTTGCGTTGTGATAGAGGATGCCATCATGATGTGGGATGGATGCATGTCCAAAGTGCGAGGTAACCCATTGCAATGTGAGATGTTGTCCCTCGAGCAAGGAGGCAGGTTCATATCAAGATGTGGCATAATGTCATCACGATCTTGGATGATGCAGTCATGTGCAAAGGGTATCATCATAATGTCTTGGATGTCTTAGAAGTGAGGACCTTTTCTACCTTTATCGAGAAAGAGGCATGCTTGTCATGGATAGCTATGTTTTATGTTCAAACACTCAATTGCACCTCCTCAGCTAATACATGGTCAGGCTCGCCTGAGAGAGGCAGGGTGCTGTACCCTGCCCCACTGTTCTTTTGAATATCAGGTGTCCAAGGAGGAAGTGTGTGGTGATTTGACGAGGACGAGATTATGTAGTCTGATGAAGGTGCTTGTGTTCATCGAAAGACGATTCCTGTGGTGATTTTAAATGGGGATCTGATGATGATGTTGGTTCTAGGGTTGCTGACGCTCATGGAGATCTGGCAATGACGCCATGGCCATCTGACGAGGACTCGTATGTCCACACCACAAGGGCTCCCATTGCAGGGGGCAGGATTGGCATGACTATTTAAAAAATATGGGCATGATCATTTGAAGAACAAGCCTGTGTCTAAATGGGTGGAAGGTCATTGCTATAGCTTCGGGAGCAGTCCACTAGTGGGATAAAGGTTTCCTTTGGTGATGGAACTCTGTAGCTTATTCGTGTCCCGAGGAAGCGAGCCACTGGCCTGTTGAGGAAATCTACCAACTTTGATTTGAGCATGGCGCCATCAGGGAGGGCTCGAGGCCCATTCCATCCCGTCAGCTTGAAATTATTACTATGATCTCTAAAATAACCCTTTCTAGACCCTTACCTCCTCTATCCCTCCTGGGCTCTCCCCAAACCTCATTTTACTACTATGATCTCCCAAACAGCCCCTTCTAAGTTCTTCCCTCATGTGTCCCTCCTTTGACTCATCCAAAACCTCATTTTACTACTATGATTTACCTAATTCCTTTATAGAGACTCTTCCCTCCTCCATCTCTCCTTCTCCTCATCCAAAATCTCATCTTACTACTATGATCTCCCTAATAAAACTTTCTAGACTCTTCCCTCTTCTATCCCTCCATTATTCTTTTCAAACCACCCAACATACTCGCTTGTCCACCACTCATATTAACTCATATTTGCCTAAACTAATCCACCACTAATCCTTTTTGGGTTCCAGAGTAGCATGGTATTCGCCAAAAAGAGCTTCAACACCTCATCAGTGGGAGTAAGCGCTATATAAATACAATTTCAATTACCTAGAGCCAGTAAGTTACATGTTACCAGTGGACAGAAAGCACTAATCGTGCCATCACAAGTGTAACCAGATAAAACATGACTACCAGACTGCCATTGCAGGCTGGAAGAGAATCTTTAAAACTGCTACTCGACTTTGCCATTTCAACCTGTAGCAAAGTCCAAACCTTCCTTTTTAATATTTATAAGTCATCCCTTAAGTAAGCCAAAAGTGTCCAAAAGGCAGGGTTCATTATATTAAAGAGACGGGACATACTTTTACTTTTTAAAATATGTCCAGACTGTAAATTCTTCACATTGTCGTTTTTACTATAGGAAGGCTAGCAGCCCCATTGACTAACATGGAGTTACACGTTGACAACTCAGCAGCTAACTTCCAAATGGGACTACTAAAAGTGATACTTGAGGTATCAAAAGAATTGTTACATTAAACGCGACTTGAGTCCCAAGTTGAATTTAATATGACTATTTTACAAAGGGCAACTATAGAAAGTTCAAGCATCAACAGCATCTTTCAGCATCCTCATCCTGTAGCCCTTGCATCAGGACCACTGCCATCAATTTCAATAGTGGTCCAACCAAAGGACTCAAGACTGGACTGGAGACTGCTGAGAGTGACAGGTAACAGTTCCCCTATCTGTTTGGTTCCTGTGACTGCCCCCATAAATGAGATGGCACGTCCAAGAGTGCATAGATAGCTGTTTTCCAACTTGCTTGTCGTGATTAACCCTGAACCGCTACTGATTGATTGCATTGAGTGAGAAAGCAGTGATTTATTGTTTCTTTTAAAATTCATATCTCCAGATCCCTTTGACTGATTTTTGTATTCAGTTGTTTATTTAAAGATAAAAATATAACCTATTTTTATAAATTGGTGTCGGATTTTTATTGTGTTGTATTTTCTTTTTATTTGCTGTTCTGGTACTTCTGAATGCTTTACATTTGTTCCTTTGATAAAGCCTGACTGCTCTGTGCTACAGCTATCCAGGTTACAAACAAACCAAATTGGACCTGATACAGAATTGTGAGGTCTCACAACCACACTATATAATAATCCACTTCCTCACATTAGTGTGACAGCAGTTGGATCCAGAATTTGTGTTTTGCAGTAACACTCAGCTAGTAAGATGTTAGAAACCTAAAAATCCTCCAAACCGGCACAAGACAAAAAGTATTTTGTATAAGAGCAGAAAGTTCAACCTGAGCTCTTCAGATAAAAGGAAGATTTAGCGAAAGTCCTCAGGGACTCGGAAGAAGCTTGCAGAGCCCAAGCTATCATGGAGGTGGAGATTACTCCAGAAGATGGAGATGAGGATGGGGACAATTGGTCCCCACACATTCCTGCAAGAGTGCCGCTCAGAGCTGACAGTGAATGGATTTCAGCCATCAGCAAGCATTCTATACAAACTGAGATGGCCGCCTGGGAACTAGAGGAAAGGGCACTTGGCCTTGAGGCAAAGATACTGACCCTTGAAGAGAGGAGGGTCAGATTCGGCATAAGGCCCAAAGACAATGGTAGAAGCAACAAAAAGAATGAGGTATCAGCAGGGGTTGCACATGGCCCAAGGTTGCCCAAAGGAATCATGCCCAAGTTTGTAGCAGGGGATGACATTGACAAGTGGCTTGAATCCTTTGGGAAGGCTCTTAGAATAAAGAAGGTGGGTGCCCAGCACTGGGAGTCCTTTTTGTGGGAACTGGTTCCAGCGGTGGGGAAAGATATGCTCCTGCCTGACACTAGATCAGATGATGATGAGGTGGCAGAGTCTTCTGCTCACATGAAAGCAGCACTTATAGATTTGTTTGGAACACACAGTTGTTCAGGAACACACAAGGGAGCAACACAGACATGGGCAGACTTTGTGAATGCTTGAGGAAAGGCACTGGGAGGTTGGATAAAGGTTAACAAGGTGGAAATGTATGAAGTGCTCAATCATTTGGTGGTGAAAGAGCATATACTTACAAACTGATCTAGCACTTCCTTCTGCCTGCACTCCACTGCTCCTGGAAGCCGCTTTTTCTCTAGAAGCCCGGATTCATTGAGTCGTCAGGGTTGCCTGGCGACCCAGGAAGCCAGAAGCCTCCGCTTCGCACGGACGCACTCCCCCTTTCCAACCCTCCCACCAGGCCCCCCATCTTCCCCACCATCACTTCTGCATAAACTGAAGTGTGCAGACAGATGCAGTGGCGTGCCGCTGACACGCTAAAGGAGCGCCAAAGGCAAGCCTGTCTGCCCCTGGAACTCTCCCAGTGGCAGGACCCCAGGACCTCGTCAGGGAATCAGCTACTCCAGAACCGCACTCAAATCCCTTAACCTCGGAGGACCCAACACCGCATGCTGGTCCCAAGCACCAGCAAACACGGAAGGTCCATTTGCCTGCCGTCTTTATGGCTTCACATGCCACACCGCCACAACCATACAGACAACCCTTCCCACCACCGAACCCCAGAACCGGCTAAACTGCATGCTAGTCAACTTTAGATCCCTCTGCAAGCACGCCATGGAAATCTGTGACATCATCACCACCGCCAAACCAGCAGCCGCGGCCCGTGCAGGTAAGAGCGGTGGGGTGGTGAGGCCAGGTGGGGGGCGATTTCGACAGAGGACGACGAGGGAAAATTAATTATTTATTTAATTTTCCCTCATGGTCGTCTGTCGAATCCCCCCAACCCGACCCCACCGCCCCACCACTCTTACCTCCACGGTCCGTAGCTGCAAACCAGCTGCAGTCTCAAGCAAGCCTCAGCATCTGACATAGCCACGGCAACTCCCAACGGCTACAAAATGATCCACAAAGACCACCCACTCAAACCAGGAGGAGGGATAGCTATCATCCACAAAGACTCCATCAGACTCACCAACACAGAGGACAACTCGACTCCCATCATGGATCATCTCAACTTCCAGATGCACGTGAACGTCAACACAACTGCCAGGGGCACCCTCGCCTACAGCTCCCCAGGCCCGCCATGCTTTCTGCAACGCTATCACCAAAATCATCGCCCCCCCTTGCCATCAAATCAAATCAATATCTCTTCCTAGGAGACCTCAACGTCCATCTCGATGACCCGACTGATACACACGCCACCAACCTCCTGGAGAACATGCACAACATTGGCCTGGCGCAAATCGTTACCAGCCCCACCCACAGCGCTGGACACACCCTCAACCCCATTTTCACCACCAGTGACAGAATCGGTTTCAGCCACACCTCCGAAGTCACCTGGTCAGACTACACCATTGTCCATTTCACCATTGCGGAATCACCACAGCACACTGCCACTCCATATGCACTTGCACAAGGCAGCTGGAACAAAGTCACACATACTCAATGGACAACCGCACTCAGCTCCACAATCCTTCACACCATGGACGACGTGAACCAGGCCACCAAAAATTTCTCAAACTGGATCACCGCCAGCGCAGACAGCATCACCCCCATCAAACCACCCAATACCAAGAGGTCCAACAAACAAACCACCTGATTCACCCCAGAACTCCTGACCTCAAAAAGAGAATGCAAACAAATAGAGAGACGTTGATGCTCCAGCAGAAACTCTTCAGACCACTATGAGCTAAAGTCTGCCCTCAAGAATTTTCACTGCTCCCACAAACAAGCCAAAAAAGTCACCCTGTCCACCCGCCTCGAAACCAGCAGCAACCACTCTAAGGAACTCTTCAACATCATCAGAGAATTCTCCGCCTCAACAGCCGTCAAAAACACAACCCCACCCAAGACCTCTGCGACACCCTATCAAACTACTTCCACAACAAGATAGCAGACATCTATGGCAACTTCGACCCTCAACCTACAGAGCTTACTCCACCCTGATCCCTGCCGACATCCCGCACAACCACCTCACCAACTGGCCACCCCTAAGCACCAAGACCACTGCGACCATCATGACTCCCATACACTTGGGCGCTCCAACAGACGCCTGCCCAGACCACTTCAACCTAGGATGGGAGGAGATCTGCCCTCCACTCACGCACATCCTCGACTCAGCCATCAACTCCGCGACCTTCTGAGAAACCTAGAAACACGCAGAAGTAAGACCCCCTCCTAAAGAAACCCACCACAGATCCCAACGACCTCAAGAACTACCACCCCATCTCACTCCTCCCTGTCCTGGCGAAGGTCCTTGTGAAAGCCATCAATCACCAGCTCACAGACCACCTGGAGAGAAACAATCTACAGGACTCCTCTCAACCAGACTTCTGCTCGAACCAAAGCACCGAAACAGCCGCATAGCCGCAACAGACAACATCAGGAACATCCTCTACCGTGGAGAATCAGCTGCCCTCACCCTACTCAACCTCTCTGCAGCCTTCAACACCATATCCCATTACATCCTGGTCAACAGACTGCATCACATCGGCATCAGCAGCAACGCACTCAATCATCGCCTCGTTTCTCACAGGACACTTGCAAAGAATACGTCTCGCACCCTTTACCTCTGAACCCAAAGACACCATCTGCGGCATCCCCCAGGGCTCCTCGCTCCGCCCCATTCTCTTCAACATCTACATGACTCTGTTGGCCACCATCGTCTGCAGCCACGGACTCAACATTATCTCATATGCTGATGACACCCAACTCATCCTCTCTCTCACCGAAGACACCTCCAGCACCAGAGCGAACTACCGGAACGTGATGACCGACGTCGTGGACTGGATAAAGACCAACTGCCTAGAACTGAACACAGACAAGACAGAAGTGCTCATCTTTGGTCGTACCCCCTCCTCCTGGGATGACTCCTGGTGGCCTTGGGCCCTCGGACCTGCACCAACCCCCACCACCCACGCCAGGAACCTGGGCGTCATACTAGTCAGCGAGCTCTCCATGAAGTGTCAGGTGAACGCAGTAACCTCCTCAAGTTTCCACATCCTCCGAATGTTCCGTAAGATCTTCAGGTGGATCCCACCCAGCACCAGGAAAACAGTAACACAGGCCCTCATTTCCAGCCGACTGGACTACAGAAACTCACTCTACGCTGGAATCACAACCCAACTACTGAAATGACTCCAGAACATCCAAAACATGGCAGCCAGACTCATGCTGGATCTCCCAGGACGGTCAAGCATAACCCCCACCTCAGAGACCTACGCTGGTTCCCAATCAAGAAGAGATGCTACTTCAAACTACTCACCCATGCGTTTAAGGCCATCCACAACATAGGAGCAGCTTACATTAACCACCAACTGACCTTCCACCAGCCCACAAGACAACTCCGCTCAGCCTACCTAGCCCTCGTACATATCCCATGCATGAGGTGGGCCCGAAGAGGAGGCCAGTCCTTTTCCTACCTCGCTGCCAAATCCTGGAACGACTTGCCCTTCCACCTTTGGACCTCCACCACCCTTGCTGACTTCGGGAGAGCACTCAAGACCTGGCTGTTTGACTAATCGGCTCATCATCAGCATCTAGATACCCCCCGGGCTGATAAGTCACACTCTACAAATCCGAATTGATTGATTGTTTGATTGTACAGAAAAGTTACAGAAGCATCTGGTAGTCTTAAAACCATCTAGCTGCAGAGACCTGGGCACGGTAGCTGATGAGTGGGTGCATACTGTGTTACCAAAGAATTTGAAGTGCTGTGATCCAGAGAAGGGGTTTAGGCCAACAGAAAGGAAAGGAGGGGAGTAGTAAGCCTATAGAGGAGATCCCCTCAAAACCCCAGAACCCTAAGGAGGGGGTCAAGATCCAGCCCACACCTGGCAAGAAGGGTAGTGGGGACCCAGAGCTAATGAACCTCTTTGAGAAGAGGTTGTGTTTTGACTGTCAGCAGCCAGGAGAACACGGGGAGATGCTGCATGCCCCAAGAGGAAGGTTACCACTAGAATGGCCAGTGTAGCCTTAGGAGAGGCTGAGGGTGGCAGTTGACACTTCCACCAGCTCACCATTAATTAGGTCCCAAAAACCGCTGTAAGGGATACAGGTGCCAGTCACACCCTAATAGTGGTCAGGCTGGTTTGTACCCAGACCAGTATTTGCCAGGTGAAGTTGTAAGGCTAAGAACAGCCAAGGGGCAAGCCAATTCCCACCCTGTGGCTTTGGTATCCCTAGAGAGGGAGTGTACACTTACCCTAAACAAGGTGATAGTCAGTCTTGACCATCCCCTAGATTGTATCCTAGGCAGTGAGCTCCCAGAGAGGAGCGCAGAACTGGCACACGTGCCAGAGAAGAGGTAAGGGTAGAAAAGTGAGGCTACTCATAAGGAGAAGCCCGGGGAACCAGGGGGAAAACTACTGAGGTAGAAGAGGGCCCCAAGTCTGTCACTGTGAGGCCCCTACTATCCTAGAAAGAGACTGTGAGTCAACCCTAGAAGTACTGGATTGTCAGGCAGCTGTTCAGCCCCGGATGTCATTCCCTGAGCTGACAGAAGGAGGAGTGGAAAGAGGGTGTCTGCCACATGAGGTGGCAACTTCCTCCTCTCAAGGGTACCAAAGAGCTTCTGAGTGACTCTTTGCAAATTCAAAGACTGGAAGTCAGGCCCACAGCTAACCCTAGGGTACCATATCCACCTGCCAGTGGAGAGCTAGGGTTGTGGTTTTGGGCACTGAAAGATGTCAGTGGCCTTTGCTGGTTGTTTGCCCATGGGGCAGCACTAACTCTGTCATAGAGATTAGGTCCTGCCCTAGGAGGCAAGATGGGCCCACTGACCTTGTTGGTCCTGATGCGGCTAGTCAAGTGTTTGGTGGCCTCAATGGATTATTAGATGTTGCCCTAGCTAACGTTGGGCTAGTGAGGCAAGTGCCCCACAGTCCCAAGTGAACAGAGGCACAGTCCAATCCAAGGCTCAATTTAAGTTGGGGCCTGTATTTGTTTAGATGGATCAACTCCCCATAGGGATTGATCCTAGCAGAAGGATGTGAGGTTGAATAGGCCCTGCAAAGGCCAGCCAATATCCCCATCCTTCCCACTGTATTGTCAAGGAGAGCTACTAAGAGTCTGGTTAATTCTCCGGGATGTACTATCTAGGTTAGGGGGGTAATTGTGTGAGGAAATTGCTTTTGCAGGTTCACGCCCCTTTTTGCCCCACTTTTTGACTATTACATACTGGTGTAAGGACTTTGTAATGCCCTGGACCCTGCTGGCCGGGCCTCAGTGCATTTGCTCTGACCCTTAAAAGTGTATGTTTAATTGGCTTATACCCAATTGGCATTGGTTAACTTACTTGTACGTTCTTACTATATGATACCAGGGGTACCCAGGGCCTGTAAGTTAAAAAGTGTCCCTCATGGACTGCAGCACTTATTGTGCCACCACGAGTGTGACAAAGTAAAGCATGTCTGCCCGCGTGCCACTGCAGATTGTTAGAGCTGTTTTAAACTGCTAACTCGTCTTTGCCATTTAAAGTAGTGGAAAAGCCCAAACCTTCCTTTTTAATATACATAAGTCACCCATAAGACAGGCCTATGAAGCCCTAAGGCAGGGTGCTGTATATTAAAAAGTAGGACTTGTGTTTTACATGTCCTGGCAGTAAAAACCCCACATTTTAGTTTTTGCTGTAGAAAGACTAGTAGCTCCATTGGTGAGTACAGGGTTACACGCTGACAACTCAGCCGTGCTAATTTCTGAATGGGATTACTAAATATGATACTTCACTGTATCAGAAGAATCGTTACATTCAACCTGACCTGTTGCTAAAGTCAAATTCAATGTAACTTTTACACAAAAGGCAACTTTAGAACGCTGCCACTTTGTTGCCAAAGTTTTCCAGTGACCGTTTATGGATGCACACAAGCTGTTGTCCTTGAGACATTCTTTTGCCCTCCTGGGGAGAGGTGTTAACGACTCTCAGATAGGAACACAAAGGATCTGCCAAGGCATGAGTTGTGATCTCCCCCTGACAGGAAGGCCAAACAAGTTGTGAGTCCAAAAGGCAAGCTTCAAAGGAGAAGCCACCTTTGAAAGGCAAATGGTGATCCTACAGAGGAGGAACTGCTCTTTTTTTTACAGACAGGCTGGCATCTTGGGCAGAGAGGGAAAACACATTGTCAAACCATTTTTTAAAGCGAGTGAAGCCCCAAGTAGCCACATCTGCGGGATGAGCTCCACAGCTCCACACTCCAACATAAGGGTTTTGCCATGTCAAGAGTGGGCAAAATAGTGCTCCCTGGTATAACTAGGAGACACTCTTCACAGGAAGTTGTTGTCAGGTGGGAGGGACCTGGTAACCTGATTGGCTAGTTAGCCACCCTATCCCCCTGAGCTCGTAATGGGCATAAAAGTGGCACCCCTGGCGCTCACACTTCAGATCACATTTGTACTGAAAAGTGGACTGAAGAAGGACTGCCCTACTGTTCTTTGGACCCAACAATGAGAGACTATACCAAGACTGGACTGCACCTGCTGCTCCTTGGACTAGCAAAGAGAAGACTGTACCTAAGTGACTCCAAGAGCCAGTTGACTGACTTCCTACTACAGCTACAGGGCCACAAAAGCTGAAGCGGGCTGCCTTGGCAAGTTGGTAGCCAAGAATGCCTGACCGCCAAGAAGCAGCCTGGGAGAAGGGTCTCCATCCGCAAAAGTTGCATCCAAGTCTGCTGGACATGGGAGAGTTGTCTGGGTCCAGTTTGGTCACCCAAGACGGGAGTTACCACCAGTTAACGGGAACCACTGGTTTTGATGTAACCAGAGACCAGTAGGCCAGTGGCAACTGGTTATTGGCTGGCCTTCAACCAGACTTCGAGGGACATCAACCCCTTGGCCAAAGTTGCCCCACTGTGTTTGTGGACCAAGGAGTAGCCTGAGGAAAACCCCGTCACGGCTCAGCATCCTTCAGCATTCTGTATCCCTTGCAACAGGACCACTCCATTGAAGTATATGGAGGTTCAGGCATTGCGCCTGGAACTGTACTGGTGACTGCTTTGGCTGTGAGGTAACTGTTCAACCAGGCTTCTTTGGCTTAAGTGACTCACTTCCTACTGGAGCTGGTCGCACAAAGCGGGGACGAGTAGTAGTTTACATCCTTATAAAAGTTTTTTCCACTTTGTGAATCAGTACCCTGCTTTCCGAGGAAAATGGTTTGCTACAATGATTTGATACTGCACTTGCAAAGCAATGATACAAGGTATTGTGAACCCAAAGGGCACCCCATTTGCCCGTTTGGCACTTTCCAAATTGCAACTAGTCAAACAATATCCTCTACTTTTCATTTTTCTTTTCTTTTTTATGTCTTTATATTTATCCACGTCTTGTCTCCCTTTGCTGTTTCCTTTCTTACAACTACTTCAGCTCTGATTTTCAAAGATTTTGTGTCAGGTTTGTGTTGCTTGTTTAAAGTAGTCAGTGCAAAATCCAGGTTGGTATTTACCAGTGGAGGCTCCTCCGCTGAGGCGGAGGCGCGTCGCCCCACTGCTTTTCAGCAGTGGAAAAAATTGAAAAATAAAATGATAATAACACCTCGTTATTATCATTTCATTTTTCCTTACTGAGGCAGTTTTGGGAGTGGGCTGGGCTGTCTCACAGCCAGCAAGGGGAAAAGTGGTTCATGCACTTAAGTGCGCATGACGGTTTAGCCGGCCGTCTTGGGCCAGCCAAACAGTCATGCGCACTTACATGTTCTCCACCGGGCTGTCATGCACAGCCTGGGTGGAGAACATGCCCAGGCTCCCATTCCCCATCTGAGTGCCGAACCATGGCGCTCAGACCAATCATGACGCAGCTGTCATGGTGACAGCAGCCTCTTGATTTTCTTAGGGGAGCCTGGGTGCATCCTGCGGCGAGACTACGCTGGAGGAAAGATGGAGATTCAGTGGCCCTGCGGAGCAGGTAAGTGGGATTTTTATTTTTTATTTTCACATCCTGCCACCCCCGTTGTGCACCAGCCGCCGCTGGTATTTACACACCGACATAAATGTCAATTTGCGTTGGTTTGTGACTTGGTGGTACTTTTCGTCAAGAAGGCGTGTCATGGATGGTGCATGGGTGTCTCTGTGCATTCGCCCATGGATTTTAATGCAAATCTATATCTACAAAGACTTGGAGACATGGGTTTGCACCAAAATCCTGTGCTTCCCTGATCCTAGCGTAACAAAGAAAAATATTCTACAGCACACATACAAAGAAGAAATAGCCTTTAAGGATAGTTTTTGTGCAAGCAGGGACACATTCCTGAACAAAAAATATGCAGCCTACAGCGCAGACAGCCTTGCACTATGGCGCAAGAGTTCCTGCGTTGGTGCGTGGCTGCACAAAGTGCGCCAGCCAATGGAGAGAGCAGACTGTGCCATTTCTTTGTAGATATGGTGCACTTCTGCTCTCGCCAGTTGATGAAACACAGCACAGAACCTTTACTTGCTGCCCTGGATTGTGTCAACCCTTAATAAATCTGGGCCTTCATGTGCAGTGTCTTCCCCTCCCTCCTTTCTTGCACTTTCTCATTTTAAATCTCTCCTTACACTGGCCCTAAAACTTCCACATCGACTTGTTTATGTTTTGCATTCTTTACTGAAACCCAATGTCTTTTGTGTTTCTCTGAAAATTAGCTTCACATGGAAGTTTTTTCATGCCAGACTTCAATCTGTGTAATATGCTGACACACTCAGTTGTTATTACCACTTATAATTGCATTGTTTCCTGTTTGTTTGTGCAGAGGCACTTATGAGTAAATGGCACATAATTGAATAAGTAAATACATGAATAAATAAAAAGATGACACAACTCATGTTCTGTAACTCATCATAACATTTGGATCCCTCCTTTCATGGCACACATACATATAGTTGGCATTTATTCTAATATTTTCCCCTAAAGAACAAATACATGGAAACTAAGAAACAAGGCCTTTGCCGAAAAGCGTATGTCGACACAGCAGATGTTGAATGCAAAGGGACGACGGAAAAATTGACAAGAAACTTAGGTGAAACACTTTATGTATAAATCATTAAGATGTCCTCAAAGAAGACAACCACTTTTCAACTTGCTGGAAAATACTTCGATTTAATTTTCAAGACCATCTGCACTTTGATCTATACATGTAAAAGGTGTCACACCAGCAAAATCACTACTTGTAAGAAAAACTGTTGTAAACCATTTTAGGCAGTGAAACAATCCTGTAGCAAGGCGTAAAGAAACTACCCATGTAGATGTGATCACTACATTTAGATGTTAAACATTTAATGAAAAGCAACCGCATTCCTTAACTATATGCTGATTAAAAACAACCAACACCAAAATGGCACTGTCTACACACACCACACTGCCGATGAACTACAGGCACATTGTGCGCCAAGGTCCACACAACAGCTGTATCAAAGGTTGATACAATATCACTTATGCCCTCTTGACATACAAAAGACAATATCTTGTAGCAAAACGTGAGCAAAGGTTGTCTGTTGTGACTAAAAGCATTCCACGCATGCCTTGAAGTGAAGTAATCACAAGTACATCACTGTATGCCTCCACTGAAAAGCACCCCACAAGCATACCATGGCCCTCACCACAAGCAGGCCAGTGTTCGATACAATCAGACTCTGCAGGAGGCAGAATTTTTTGGGTGCGATAAATAGCCCATATTACAACTTCTGTGAAGGAGCATGAGGATTTTGGTGATTACTCCACCAAAATCAACATTGTCTGCAAATTATCGGATATTTTTCCGCTGGTAAAATGTGTCTGTGTGGGGGAGGGGCGTATGTGCGGTAGAAGGTGCTGCTACACATACCTCCAGATTTGAACTGGCTACTCACTCATAATAAGGGCCTCTTTAGGCTCTGACATCTTCTAAAACCTCCACAAAAGTTACTCATTGGGAGCTCTCCACAAACTCAGCAGATTAATAGACCTTTGTGGGACACATCTGCCCAGGTGCTATGCATCTTCACACAACAAAGCTTCATAACGCATTATGTACATATGAAAACCAATAACGCTGTATGAATGTAATATATTCACCAAAGTTGCGCGTGTCACACACTTAAACCTTGAGGCCTCATGTCAAAAATTCTAATTGTCTCATAAAACCAAAACACAATACAAGTAACTTACCAATCAATTTGAAAAACTAGATCCAAAGGGACCAGCGGCCTGTACTCAAGTGCTCCGAGAAACAGCGAGATACAAGTGACCTGAATCATACAGACCAATCCTCTATGCTCTCTCGCTGCCACGTCACCCAGCATCAAAATGGAGAAAACATCATTCATACTGTGACATCACTCAAGCTTCAAGCAGCTAGGCCATGTGTGTGTTATCGCCATGGCAGCAGCTTGGAATGTAAACTCGTCTAAGTTCAAATGAAAATCTGCATCGGATGTAATTTCATGTAGTTTTATTTACTCACACAAAAAATGCAATCCCATTACATTACTTTAATAAGTAACTTGTTCTCATATAGTGAAGTGATATCATGCTAATTGGCAGATCCCATTCTCTTCCCCAAAATGAGTCATTCTGGTAACTTTGGGCCAGATGTATCAATATTGAATTTTGCGATTCCATAATAGCGAATTTTACCGATTCGCTATTATGGAATCACAAAATGCAATGTATGTAGGTTTTGCAATAATAATTGCGATTCCTACATATTCCTTATTTGCGACTCGCAAATTGCGAGTCGCAAATAAGGAATGGCTTCCCATTCATTCCTATGGGCCTAGAGGCCCCTAGAAATGAATGGGAATTGCATGTGCAATTTGCGAGTACCCAATAGGTACTCGCAAATTGCGCATGCAATTTCAAGGGTGCCAAATGGACACCCTGTTGCACCCCTGAAATATGCATGTGTGCACATGTGGCGCACATACATGCCCTAAGGGCATGTATGTACGCCACATGGCACCTAGAAAAATGCAAAAAAGTGCATTTTTCTTGGAATTTGCAAATTACCACCAACTTGGAGTTGATGGTAATTTGCGATTCCTGCATTGCATTTAAGGAATCTCAAATTGCGATTCCTTAAATGCATTCGCAAAATAGGTAATCGCAAAAATTGCAATTCCCTATTTTGCGAATGCCTTTTGGGATGATACATCCCAAAAGGCTTTTTCCCATTCACAAACGGGCCGATTCTGCGAATTGGCCCGTTTGCGAACGGGAAAACGCTTGATACATCTGGCCCTAAATGTATTGCCACTGTTTTGATTAAAAACAAAACTTAAAAAACAATGTCCTAGTTTCCCCTTAACTGCTGCATATTCCTCTCCTCATTGGCATTCAATTGTATTGGGGCTTGGCTTATTATGTAAGTGTATATGTGTTATTCTGTATATGAAACATGTTCATGGGAATGTGGGATATAGTTGTGTAGCATGGGATTAGGGTGTTGATGGAACAGGGTTCACTTCTGGATGAGTGACCACACATTCCACTGACCAGTCAGAAACTCACACTTATGGATGTGGGACCACAAGTTCCACTAACCAGTCAGAAACTCACACTTCTTGATGTGGGACCACAAACTCCACTAACCAGTCAGAAACTCACACTTCTTGATGTGTGACTACAAATTCCACTAACCAGTCAGAAACTCACACTTCTTGATGTGTGACCACAAATTCCACTAACCAGTCAGAAACTCACACTTCTTGATGTGTGACCACAAATTCCAATAACCAGTCAGAAACTCACATTTCTTGATGTGTGACCACAAATTCCACTGACCAGTCAGAAACTCACAGAGTGTCAAGTAACAGTGAAGAAACTTGTGAAGGTGGTGTGCCAGTGAGTGCCAGTAATCAAATCAAAACCTTTTCTGATTTACCTATTTCTAATTTCACAGTTAGCGGTACTACTGCAAGGTATAAAGAATATTATGTTTATTAAGTAGTAGTATTTTTATTTGTGTTTTCTTTTCTGGGTTCTTATTACTCTAAACGTGACTCTATAGTTTGTTGAACATTTAACTATTTATGATAAGACAATTAGTATTACTCTTATTTTATGAGTCCTTTTTGTTGTGTTTAAGAAAGGTAGATGTTTTATTGGGGCTTGGCTTATTATGTAAGTGTATATGTGTTATTCTGTATATTTGCTTTAAGTGTTCTTGTTTATCTATAACTATGATATTCTTGTGGTTCTGTTGCCCTGCTTTCTACTGTCGTTCATTGGACATTTCATCCTGTATGTTTTGACTGGACAGCACCGTTTCCAGTGGCTCTTGCCTGCTCTCCATGGGCTATTTATCTGGACAACCTTTGAAGATACAATAAACCTTCTTGAAGTCTTTCCGCAGCTCTCTATGCCTGTTATTGCCTCAAAGATACAGCACACTTTCACTTGCATTTGTGTCTGTATGCTGCTAATCTGTACAGAAGTGTCAATCACGGTAAATGGACATGTAATGTATGTTTCAAAGATTCATACATGTACAATCTTGTTGCAAATTGAGAAACCCTTCCACCATAGTATCCCCCAGCAACTCAGTCAACTACACATCATGTACACACTTGTGGCACTGCAAAGGCTTCTGTACAGGAAACTCTATACATTTAATGTAGGTAACACACACTGAATAAATAAACATCATTTCAATATGCTCCCCTTTAATACCTCATCAACTCAATAAAACATGGATAAAACAAACAATAAACAAAAACTATTTTTAAATTGAAATAAAACAAAAATTAGAGCATTGTTGTTAGGACTGTCAGCCTTAGGGTGGTCTTCCCCCAAATGTTTGGCCTAATTACCTCCAATTTTTGCTGAAATTCGTTTTTGTTAGCCTTAGGACTCTGTGCACTTTACGACTGACCTCAATGGGCCATCTGCTCACAGGATGGGGGAGGGCAGAGCTGAGCACACCTGAATAGCCTGTGCTCTACCTCCACACAAAGGGCCTAATGATCCTGTATTGTCACTGCAGCCAGCTTGGAGCCAGGGCAGGGGAGTCAGGAAATTCCATGCACTTCAAAGCACTTTTCCAGAGGTTTCTCCCATCTTCCAGAAGAAAGGCACCAGGGTATGAAAATTGGACCTTCAAACCCACTCTTCAGTTCACTACTGGACTCTCAGAAGACTGCCTGCTGCTGTGACCTGCTGTGCACTCTGCCAAACTTCTGTTGGTCTGGAAGGACTGATTTGCTGCCTAGAGCCTGCCTTGAACCCTCAGAGGCCAGTCCTGCTGTTGAGTCCTGCATCTTCACCTGCACCCAGGACCCCAGGAAGTGACGACAAGGGCAAGTTTGCTGGCTTCCTGTTCACAGCCACAGGGACATAAAAGGCTCCCACCATCTTGAACCTGGCACCTGGACCCAGCCTGAGTCCTGAATCCCCAAGAGGTGTCCCACCAGTCCTGGACCCTTGCTTGTAGTGCTAAAGGTCCCCAGATGGCCAAAAGCCAAAACTGAGGACTTAGACAAAGTTTGACTCCAAAAGTGATCTGAGAAGCAGGAAGAGACTGGGACCAGCCTGCTTGCCTATCTGCCTGAGGTGTAACGCCAGTCGGATTGACTTCGCTGCTTCTCCCGCTACATTCTTCTCTGCAGCAGTAAATCCTTTTCAGCAGTCCACCGCCAAAGGGGTATCCGACCTCATGGAATTGTCTTTGGCTACAGCCCTCTGTCTCATCCCACTGGAGATGTTCAACTTCCATTCTGGCGATTGAGTCCAAACGTAGAAATCTTCACTGTGGCTTCGACCCAAGACCATTCGATGACGACGCTTCCTCATCGGACACCTCCTGCAGCCTTGCCCTGTTGAATTTACCTTCTCAGACACCTTTTCTCATGATTTTGCTAAGTCCGAAGGTAAGCGCTGACTGGGCACAATCCACTTCTTGTATCCAAACCGCTCTCCATTGCGGTCGGTCATATTTTTCGACTTTGACCTGATCTCGCATGACTAGATGTCCACGGTTGGCGCTTTCATCATTTAGGTGCTAGATTTTACTAAAAACTTAAAACATTCATAACTTCAGTTCTACTAATTAGACTTTTCTTGTTTTGTTGCCAAATAATTTATTACAACTTGCTCTGTTTCTATAAATTGGTTTGGGATTTTTCTTGTGTTGTGTTTTCACTTTATTACCGTTTATGTGCTGCATAAATACTTTACACATTGCCTCTAAGTTAAGCCTGACTGCTTCTTGTGTCAAGCTACCCAGATTTAAGCACAGGTTAATTTAGTGACTTTTTGTGGTTCACCCTGTAAGGGATTGTGGCTGTTGCTTCACGAGGGCTCACACCCCAGTCAACCAACAACCCAATTTCTCTAAATTGTACAATATTTAATGCTTTTTAATGGATTTTTAACATGATGATGGTCCCTTCAAGCAGACTCCTACACCTCAATTTTTGTCATTTAGACCCAAACTAGGAAAGGACAAATCAGGGTTCGGAATGAATCAAAATGCAATGAAACAATATAAATTAAATGATCTGCTCTACAACTGGATGAGTAAAACAGAGACGTCTCCAGGGAATGCAGAATTAGCTGCAGGTAAAGTCTACTAGCAGGCACTGCTCTGTCTTCCACAGTTCTCTGGCCTTTTGGTACTCACCACGTGGCCCCAAGTGTCATTCATATTGTGGCTGTTCACAGTTCTGCTGTCTGGGAACTGGACCTCACTCTTGTGTTTCATTACTACACTATGCTATAGTTCCATATGAACATGGTGCTTTTAGATTGTCGTCAAGGATGCCAGATAGCATTCTAGTAGATACAAGTTTTCCTGATTTCTTCTGGGCAGGCCAGCAGCACAGTGCAACACCTTCATCTTTTATCAATTTGCTGATCATTGCAGCTTCTTAGCATTTGCAGCAATTCTGCTCTACATTGTTCAATACACCTCCAATGGCTCATTGCATCAGAACTCTCCATAACTATCTCACCATACTTCTGGACTTCTTCTCACGTCTTATGAGATGTGGCAAATTCTTACATTTATTTTCCATGCTGGGTAGTACCTACACCCTTTTCCCATGGTTGGCAGCTACGGCACAGAATTGATAAGTATACCAGGGAAAGGGTGCACACGGGTGAGGTCGTCCTCTTCTGTCTGACCTTCCACACCAAACTCATGTAAAAACTTGTACAAGCAGATCCTTCTTTATATTGTCACAACAGTTGCAACACAAGTGATTACAAGAATCAGTTCCTGATTTCTCCCTCCTCTGACGCTGTTGTCTGGGGGCTTAACATTGTTAGCTGATCTTCTCATGAAGTTAGTGTCCTGGGGAAAATAAGAAGCAATGTGGGGCATTCCTCCTGCTAGGCTCTCAGTCTCATTAACTGGGTTTGCTGCAGTTCCACTGAACTCTTTGTTGTAACATAAATAAACTCATCCTCAGAGATGTGCCAGTGAGAGGTGGTTGAGAGATGATCTGTGCTAGAGTTGTCACTCCCAGAGTGGCCCAAGACAAATCAAGAGATGTAGACTAGCTTTGATTATTTATGTGCAGGGCCACATAGACAACTGATGATCAGTATCTTTCTGTTGTGTTCCATTGTCTTACATTTGTTAACTAGCATGTGTTTTTCCCAGACATCTAGCTGAGTTTGTTGCTTTCCAAGCACTTTCCCACGTATGAGTTTGCATCACTCACCTGCCTATCTTCCCCCCCTTTGTGCTCTCTTTGCACCCGCCCTTGGGCAGCACCCTCCTTAGCACTGCCCACCCTTCAGCTTCTTCAAGATCTTTGCTCAGTCTGCTGGTATATGAGGTCCTGATCATATGATCCCTGTGCCCTCTTCACTGAGTCGACCTCCATCGGCTTAAAGCCTGGCGTCTATGGTGCTCACTCTAAGAGATGTCACCTGGAAGGGATGAGCAGTGATCTAAGCCTTTTTTATGCTGACGCCATAGGCCAAGGTAAAGGAAGATGTGCAGAGTGCCTTTCATTCTTTATCTGCAGCTCTGAATGGATAATTTTGGTCGGATATTTTTCTGTGTTGTTGTCTTTTCATTTGTCTGTCAAATATCAGTTGTATAGAACAGAGTTGTAGCCCACCCTGTTGCTTGCTGTGCATTTTCATGCACATTCCAAGACAACTCTCCCTCCCGTGATTGACCCAACTTTCGTGAGTGCTTTCCTTACCTCCTCATGTCAGCACTCATTCCTAGCTGTACTCCAGCCAACCAATGACCAATAAATGTACTTTGCTCACATTACTCTTTAGGTTTTCTTGCCGGGCATTACTTCAGCCAACCCAGTTGTCCAGGAAAATGGTCAGTAAATTCACAGACATGCATATTTTGGTACTGTAAACACTGAAATCTGCATGTTATGCCCATTTGTGGGGCAAAACTCAGAATATGTGAAATCTATTAGACTCAACAAATTACAAACTCATTGGTTTTGGATTTCATCAGTCAATCTGACATTGAGGCTCTGGTATTCGAGGACACAGACTTGAATATTCTTGTAATTTTTGGACATGTGTCTTCAAGTGAGGTGTGACTGAAACTTTCCTTGACTCTGTACCTTCATTATTTACTATTTGTGTTTGTAAATAATTGTCTCTCACTGGGCTCCACCTCTCATTATTGAACCCATAGACTCTTGATTTGCTTAGAGGTTTTTGGATCTGTGATTTGTTTTGCCTAAGCCTCCCCTTGTTGAACTTCAAACATACATTATTGACTACTGATTTTAAGTAGCTGAGTCACTAATTGGACTTCATAGATTTGAGTGCTTTTGAGCAGCTGTATCTTTCAATGTGTTGTAACCACACTGCCCAAAGGTGGAGTGCATAGATCCATCGTTGACAACTGTTTTCGGGAAGCTGCATCTTCCAGTGGGTTGTTTCTCTTCTACTTCTTGATGGATTTGAAATTGCCTGATAGTTTTGAGAGCTGTGTCTTCCAGGGGCTTGTGTGTCCATTTCTCCTCAGCAGTATCCATATATTCATTATAGAGCCTTGGTTTTAGAAGCGGAGTCTTCCACTGGGATGCACTATAGCCAATTCTCGATGGGCCCTATAGACTCTTAAATTGCTTGATATTATCGGGAAGCTCTGTTTTCTGAGGTTTGTGCATTCACTGCTTCTTGGTGGACCCGACTGACTCTTAAAGCATATGGTGGTTTTAGGAAGCAAGCTCTCCCAATGAATATCCATTGCTCCTTCTTGGTGGACCCCATTGACTCTTGAATCACTTTGTGGTTTTGGAAGCAGCATCTTCTAGTGGGGTACGTATGTGCTGCTCCTAGGCGGAATTGGTTCACTAGGGAAATGCTTCCCACAAGTCCCAAGTCAGATTTTTCGTTTTGCTATATTGCGCATCACGCTGTGAGTGCTGATGTTACACAGCAATGTAAAAGTGAAAGCAGAACGCGCTAATTGAATCTGCGGGCATCCACAAATGCCCTACCACACAGCGTTCCCACACTTCCCTCGATAACAATAGTACCCCCCTTGTGTGACTGAGCTATCAACAGTGAAAAGAAAGACTCCCTAGGCCCCCTAAGACACAAGGAAACTTCAAGATTTTGCCTTGCAAATTGACCAATTCTGGAGATGTAGGTAGCTGTGGTATTTAGGCCAGGGCTCAGTGGGCACCTAGGGAAGCCTGCGAGGCTCAGATATTTCTGAAAAAAAGGCAACTAGGGCAGTCTGGAGTGGTGTTGCTCGCGGGGACCCCAATATCTTTTCTTACTCAGAATGCCTTGCAAGCACCAAACTTTGGCTAAATCACAGATTTTTATCATATTTCTGTGAAAGGAAATTCCTACCACCCAGTGTTTCCACACTATTTCTAATAAAAATGCTACCCCGTATGTTCACCAAGCATTATGCATTTAGTACATTATTACGTAGAACATCATACCAGCAATTTATTTGCTGTGACCATACATTAGAAAAAGAGAAAGCAGAATTTCAAAGGTGTCAACAAATTCCAAAAAGCAGATTCATGCTTCACAGATCTTACATTACAATATATAAAAATCAGAAAATGTTAGTCAATGTTCTGCAGATATGTCTAGAGAGGTCGCTTATAATACAAGTGCCTTCAGCCTCAGATGCCCTGACTGTGTTTCCACAATATTTGGTTCAAGAGATGAATTGTCACTGTGTTGATCCTGGCTTTAGCAATTTAAATACAAAGATATAGCTAGAACTGCCGCCCAAAGGCCAGACTAAATATTGGGTGACTTCTCACCCAGTGCTAAATGCGGATAGTATAAAAATAGGGCTCCAAGTTTTATGGTATATATTTTTGGGATGTTTCCATCTGTATTTATCCATATTTATTTTTTGCTAACTTTATCTGTGTTTATCCATATTTATTTTGGGTTTTGTGAAAAAAAGAAATCTGAAACTAGTATATTTCCATATTTATTTAACCGATAAATGTGCACTCATGCTTGAATGCCTGAGCGGTTTCAATGTTATGAAAACCTACAGATGATAAATCAATACACTTATATGAAAACATACACATTTTAGTGTCAACTTTGTACATATCTATTGCTGTTTAACCCTCTTTACTATTATTCCTTTCTATTTTTAACCGCTTGCCTGTCCATCGGCATAGCTATTCACTTGGCAGCCATGACTGACAGCTTTTAGAATCACAAAAATACATTTTAATCCACATTTAAAAATAAATGAAGAACCACCGACACTTGCAGCGTGGGGAAAAGACATGGATTGGTGCATGGTGACAGAGAGGACAGTGTACGAATCTAGAGGGTGTCCTAACAAATGGTCGCAGATTTGGGAAAAATGGAACGGGTATAGGGGAGGCATATGTGAGCCCCCACAGCTTAGACGAAGGCAAGATTCGGGGTAGATTAACTGTAATTTGGGTCTATCTATTATTGTCATGAAACTGAAATGATCCATGGTCTGTGGTAAGATTTCATACCAGTGATGCAACCTTGGGCGCTTATGTTTGTAAAGTGTGTACACTGTATAAGCTTGTCATCAATAAAAAGAGTTATAAAAAATAAAATTTAAAAAAAAGAATGAACAACTTCTTTTTTAGAACAAATGCCTTTTCTACAAGACTCTCTATAAAATATTTCTGCCTATGTCTAGCTAGCCTTCTCTTTAAATGCTTTGTGCAACTCATGTTATTGTTTACCACACTTTGGGCAAAGAATATCTGATCATGTTCTTTACATTTTTTGTTCCTTGCACAAGAATGCTGATGTCTCTTCTTCTCTTCTCTTACTAATGTAGCTGAGCTTACTTTTGATGATGTTAGTCCTTGCTTATCACCAATACCTTTATCACATATTTTAGCTTTCTCAACTAACTTTTTAATAAAAGCTTGAGTACGCACACCAACAAAAATAAATAAATAAATGAAGACAGGAAAATAAACGGGTTTCTGTCTGTTTATCTGTAAAAACAGAATACAGGGAGCCTTATATAGAAATAGCGGTGGGGTAACTTGCGTAATTCCATGTAGCATAATCACACAAAATTACCTGAAAATTCTGCAAGATTATGCAGAATTACGCAATATTTTATGCAAGAGATGCATTGTCCATGGCAGGGTTATCTAGATATTAAACCATTTTTGAAAGATAACTAGGCTGTTAGAGCAGCCGTTTGTGACATGAGAGGCTATATTGAGTAATTTCAGATTCACTCTGCTGCTAGTTAGGGTATTTGTAGCCCTCTGCAATGTGTGCATTACCCTAACAAAGTATCAGGCTCCTGCAAACAAAATAAAGATTTCTAGAACAGATACATTTTCTCACCAGGCTATATTTCATACAGGCTGGTGTAGGATGGAGCAAAGTCAGTAATGCAGAATTATCGAAATTACTCCGATTACTCTGGCGTAATTAAAATTACTCACAGGCCTATAAATAAATACTTTTCTGGTGTTCCTAGCTCAGAGAAAAACAAAGGGAAAGAGAGGAGATGTGGTGTAAAGTCCAGAGCTACTGACTTTGGAACTGTGGAACAATGTTCGAATCCTGACGTCTCCCTGCAACTAAAGAAACAAGCATTGGGAAAGCCAATAGGTCTCACTTATGAGAGGTATTGGCTTTGGCAATGTTTTTTAGCCATGATGTTCAGCACTGTGAATGCTTTGCAGCGTGGCTAAAACTAATTTAAAAAAGCACTATGATGCAGCCAGGGCTAATGTGCTTTTTTTTTTAAGTGGATTAGCGCTGGAAGCATCATAGTCCTTTCTGTAATTATTATTTTTAGCCATGATGCACAGCAGCTATGCTGCTATACAGCAAGGCTACAAATAATTGCCAAAAAACGTCAGTGCTCATGCTGTACAGCATAAACAAAAGGCAATGGCAGAGCCAATAGTCTGAAAGGTGAGAACTTTTGGCTTTGCCACTGCTTGTTAGGTCTCTGTACAACATCCCTGTGGTTCTGAGCAAATCAATTATTCTCCCCATGCATCAAAAAGCAAAAGAAATATGACATTTGACAAAAAATCCTATCACATAGAGAAAGCAATTGCACCCATTTCACCTCGTAGTGAAAATACATTTGGAAGCAGATAACATCTGTTGTCACAATAAAAGCAGATAACAGCAGTTATCACAATAAACATCCATTTCAAAGGAGAAAAGGGCTTCTCTGAAGTACGTGTGGCATAGTAAACCATAGCTACAAATGGCAAGAGGTTCAACAAGGAGGAAAGGGAAGAAGAAAAAAAATAAAAGTAGTGCCTCATTCACTGCGCGATCAGTAGAAGGGCAGCAGTCAAGCTGAAGAAATCCGTATTTGGTCAATGCTCCAGATGAAAGAAGAGGAAGTGAAGCCAGCAGTACTGGCAATTAGAAAGCAGCAAATAGGAGTCACAATGAAGCCTATGAATGTGAGCAATGGGAGGGCTGCAAGTACTTTGTTGTATACAATCTCTTGGAAGCAAGAGCTCATGCAGCGCATGCTCTGTCGCAGGCGAGACCTATCAAGCGATAGTGCATGCAGCGCATGCTCTGTCGCAGGCGAGACCAATCAAGCAAGAGCACATGCAGCGCATGCTCTGTCACAGGCGAGGCCTAAAATTGCATTTGACCATGTATAATGTAATCTCCTCATGAAAAGCATTCCAATGCCCTCGGGCCCAGTTCTTACTATATAAAACTGCAAAACAAACAGAAAGTCACTTTGTTTATCACTCTGACTGAGGCTGCAGCGGATAGGCATCTGTTATGGGCCTGCGCCATATGCTCTTGGAAATACTCTCTGGGAGTTGTAGTCCCAAAGACGCCAATCACTGGCAAGAGGAAATAGGCCTGCGGACTGCAACCACCATAACACAGGAGAGCATCAAGGTACACAGTACACAAGAAACCGAACCAGTGCTGTCAGTGTCAATTCTGACAAGACAAGTTGCAGTAGGTTAGCAGCCCACTGTTCTCGACCCAGTGACGGTTCCGGAATGCCAAATCGGCAAAGTAGGCACCGGCCTATGGATCCCACTCCCTTTAGGGGCCCCGTGACAATGGATCAAAATATTATTGATTTGATCTTGAAAGAAAATTACAATCAAGCTTTCTTAAATATTGTTTCCAAAAGTTAGAAAAAAATGAATCAACTCAAAGAAACGAAAACTTTACATTAAAGACTCTATAGAGAATATACTGTAGTAAAGTAATGTACCCATTAACCATTAACAACTGAAAGTACTGCTGTAGCCTTTACTGGGCCCTTACTGAAATTTTTCTTTACTTCATTTTATGCTACACATATATTCAGTTGGTCCTCGATGGATCTTGCTCTGTGCTGAAAGGGGTTGGATATTCGGGGAATGGACAGTTACCCAATGAGGACCAGGAATAGGATAACTGCAACTAAACCAAATTACAACAACTCATAGTTTAGTCTTTTCCAATTCATTAACAACTCTTAATTAATTTTCACTCTCAAGGAATGACGAGACAGAACAGCAGAATCAGATTAAATGTTAAAGTTTAGGTATTAAGTCTAAAGATGAAGAACATTTGCATTAAAAAAAATGAGCATACAGCTCTAATAATCAATTATTATAATATTTAATGAAATACCAAGCCTCTGAGATTCAGGAAAAATAAGATGAGTGGATGGGGAAATCTACCTCAGCTGAGGCAGATTCTAATCACATACAGCGTATGTATCGATAGGGTAGGTAGCCAGAGGAGCCTGAGTTAAGACTCTCAGAAGAGTTCAGCAATGTTCCAAGTAGCCAGTCCAGTTCGTCAAGACAGTGATCTGTCTCAGTTAGCGGCTGTAAAAGCAAGAGTCACAGCGACATGACGTGAACACTTCATCCAAAAAAGCATCAGGACACCGTCAGCAATAATGAGTCTGAGTCCCCAAAGTCTCAGAAACCAGTAGGGCGCACGTTCTTCCAAAAATGAGTAATTATACTGTAACTGTTTCCAGGGTGACACCTCTTGACATCACCTCAATTTCTCAGACCATTCAGTTAATTGGTTAATCCACAATAGGGTGATGGTGATATGGCAATAAAGAAGACACAAATCTGGAAAAGTTTGGTGAATCGATTACGCAGTTCCTTAGGTCATATAAGCATAGGACACATTGAACAACAGGACATTAAAAAAGAAAACAGAAGGGTTCAAAAGGGCTCTTTCCCAAGCAGCTGTTCAAAATGTGCACTGTTCAGTCCGGGAGTTGTCAAAGGAAACAGTTATCATTTCAACACAACTTGCAATATTGCAAGAAGTTCTCATACGCTTTAGAAATATTTAGTCCATGACATCACTGAAAAAGGAAATGAGGCCTACATGAAATTTGGGCTAATATACAACAAGATCATGTTAAATTGTGAATTATAATGTTAGGAACCTAGCATGTGGATTAAAAATATGACAGAAATACATTAATAAACATTTGATCTCTGATCATAATTAATACATGTCAGTATAATGTACTCATAAAAAAAAATGTTTGTTGTTAACATTAATCATATAAGAGCATGCATATAAATCTTTGTCGTTTATGTGTTATTCGACTAATACATATGTGAAATACATGCTAAGAAAGTTTCATGAGCACATGTCTAAATATAGTTGTGTAGCACTTACTTTTCTTTTGTTATTTTCGGTGCACACTTTATTACATGAAATTATATTGTAGTTAATTTTCACATGAAACGAAACTAAATCATAATAATTTCTTTTAGTCTTATAATTTTCACACTCATTACATGAAAATCAAACCAATTAGCAATAAAATGCATAACGTGAGATTTTTCTCCTACATTATTCTAACACATATAAATGAGTGAAAATAGTGTTTCATGATTATTAGTCGCATCTATATTAATTGAATGAATAATATGACTCAAATCTATCTTTTCTTCTGCATGCTTTTACGATGCAGTAACTATAATTCATATTTTTATCAATTTTTTATAACGTGAAACTTTGCACACACTTTCTATGGTTTATACAGAGGTTGTCATAATCATCTCTTTTATCAATAATATCGTTTGATGTAATCTCTGCTCTATCAGTACATAAACCAGAGACATCAGATTGACATAACAGTTTATCCCTTAAAAGCTCATCTTCAGGCAGCTGTCAGTTTGTAAAAAAATCCGGTGCATTGGGTATTAGGAGATAATTTGCGAGGGGGGGCCCCGAAATTTTGACTGCCAAGGCGCCTCCACAGGGTTTACTCCTGCACTGCCCAGTGGGACCTGGTTACACCACCCCTGCTCCAGCTGATGAAGCGAAGGGTTCACAAAGCCACTGGATAGTAAATTACATTCCGTTTGATGTCATTATCCTGTCAGCACCTTTTGGAGTCATGGCACTGGATTTCTTGCTCTGAATGGTGGAATTTAGTAGCAAAGCAAGATAACCCTCCTTTCTTAGAGGGTAGAGCAGAGCAGAGGCCACATCACTATCAATAAAACTTGTAGTTTAGCCAGCTGAAGGTCCAGTACAAATAAAACACAGTAGAAATCTATGCTTCACCAGAGCAGAGCATCACAATGTATGGAAAAACTCTCTAGCTGGACTCAGATGCCATCAAAAGGCAAACCCCCTCTGGATGGGAGGGCAGGGATCTAAGTAATGGGATGAGAAAGGGAGAATAAGAGATGTCATACTAAAAGACATGGAAGGCCAGAGAAGGCCTGAAGAAAATGGCGGCCGCTGCGCGGTTGCGCAGCGGACACGCGCAGCGGTCGCGCCGCCGGCGCGCCAAAGGCAAGCCTGTCTGCGCCTGTCCGCGACCCGACCGCGGCCAGCGCCAGGAACTCTGGACCTCCCACTACCCATCGCTACGACACCACCACCCTCCTCGCACTCAACCCTGGAAGACTTAGAGAATGCCAACAGGCCTCGCCGAACACGACCCATGGCCAGTTCTCCTGCCTCCACTGCCGCCAGACCCTCATCGCCACCCCGGCCTCCAACACCGCCGACGCCAGCACCGGTGACACCCTAAAATGCATCCTCCTCAACGTACGCTCCGTACACAAACACGCCATGGAAATCTGGAACCTACTCGACTCTCTCTCGCCCGAAATCGCCTTCTTCACAGAGACCTGGACCAATGCATCCTCCGCCCCCGACATCAGCACCGCCATCCCAGACGGATACAAGATCCAGAGGAAAGACCGCCCCAACCACCCAGTAGGGGGCCTCACCATCGCCCACAAGAGCACCCTCCGCCTCACCACCTCCAGCGAAACCTTCCCCTCCGCCGAACACCTGCACTTCCAGATCCAGACCACCCCCAAAGCCACACTCCGAGGAACCCTCATCTACAGACCCCCCGGCCCCCGAACACCCTTCGCCACCACCATCACCGACTTCATCGCACCCCACGCCATCGCCTCAGCAAACTACATACTCATTGGAGACCTGAACTTCCACCTCGACAACGCCAGCAACCCCATCTCCACTATCCTTCATGACAACCTCGCCAGCATCGGACTTAAACAACTCGTCAACATACTGACCCACAGAGCAGGACACACCCTCAACCCCATCTTCGCGGCAGGAAACAGCGTCCAATTCAGTCACACAACGCAGCCGCCATGGACCGACCACCACTGCATACACTTCGCCATCAACAAACCCAAGGCACCCAAACCAGCCCCACGCCCACCTCGAAGCAACTGGAGCAAGGTTACCGACGAGCAACTTAACTCCACCCTCACCCGAGACAACCACACCTGGGCACCCGACGCAAATGACGCAAACAACGCAGCCAGAGAACTCCACACCTGGATCTTCAACTGTGCAGACGAGCTTGCTCCGCTACGCAACCCCGACAGACAACGCCCCAGGAAAGCCGCCTGGTTCACCACCGCTCTCCAAGAAGCCAGACGCACCTGCAGACGCCTGGAGAAGAACTGGAGAAACACCAAGACAACTGAAAACCACACCACCTACAAGGACGCCTTGACGGACTACCATAACCAGATCAGATTCACCAAGAGGAACTTCATCCACAACAAAATCCTGACCAACTCCAAGGAACTTTTCAGTGTCATTCAGGAATTCACCAACCCACGCAGCGAAGCCACAGACATCACACCATCCCAAGACCTCTGCGACAAGCTTGGAACCTATTTCCACCTCAAGATCAAAAACCTCTATGACAACTTCATCGACCATCCACCAGGTGCCACAGATGGCCCCCCGCCCCCCAGAAACACAAGCCAGCCCACCATCTCCAACTGGACACCGATCACGGCCGAAGACACCGCCTCGACCATGAAAAGCATCCACTCGGGGGCCCCCACCGAACCCTGCCCCCCTCACATCTACCACAGAGCTGCGGCCGCCATCGCACCCGAACTACAACACACCATCAACACCACCTTCAAAACAGGCACCTTCCCAGACGACTGGAAGCGCGCAGAAGTCAGACCCCTGCTCAAGAATCCCACAGCTGACCCCACCGACCTCAAGAACTATCGGCCCATCTCGCTCCTCCCCTTCGCAGCCAAAGTTGCCGAGAAAACAGTCAACAGGAAACTGACACGATTCATTGAAGAGAACGCCGTCCTCGACCCGTCCCAATCTGGATTCGAAGCAACCACAGCACAGAGACCGCCCTACTCGCCGCCACAGACGACATCCGCACCCTCCTGGACCAAGGCCACTCTGCAGCCCTCATCCTACTCGACCTATCAGCGGCCTTCGACACCGTCTCCCACTGCACACTAGTCGCCAGACTACACGACGCATGAGCATACAAGGAACAGCCCTGGACTGGATCCGATCATTCCTCACCGGAAGAAGCCAAAGGATCAGACTCCCACCCTTCCTCTCCGACCCCACGAAAATCACCTGCGGAGTCCCACAGGGTTCATCACTGAGCCCCACCCTCTTCAACATCTACATGGCCCCCTCGCAGCCATCGTCCGACAACACGGCCTCAACATCATATCCTACGCCGACGACACCCAGCTCATCCTCTCCCTCACCAAAGACCCCAACACTGCCAAACTCAACTTCCAGAAAGGAATGCAAGACGTCGCAGTCTGGATGACCAACAGCTGCCTGAAGCTCAATGCCGAGAAGACAGAAGTCCTCATCCTCGGTACCACCCCTTCTGCATGGGACAGCACCTGGTGGCCGACCGCCCTTGGAAGCCCACCTACCCCCTCAGACCACGCCAAGAACCTCGGCATCGTACTCGACTCATCACTCACCATGAACCGACAGGTCAACGCCGTCACCTCCAGCTGCTTCAACACCCTCCACATCCTCCGCAAGACCTTCAAGTGGATCCCCCCTGAGTCAAGGAAGAGAGTCACCCACGCACTCATCACCAGCAGACTGGACTATGGAAACGTACTCTACGCCGGCATCAACAAGTCCCTACTCCGCAAACTCCAAACAATACAGAACACCGCCGCCAGACTCGTCCTCGGCATCCCCCAACACGAACACATCAGCCAACACCTACGAAGTCTCCACTGGCTCCCCGTGGAGAAAAGAGTCACTTTCAAAATCCTCACTCACGCCTACAAATGCCTACACAACAACGGACCCAAATACCTCAACGACAGAATCAACTTCCACGTACCTAAAAGAAACCTCCGATCTTCCAACCTCGCACTGGCCGAAACCCCGCGCATCCACAGAGCCAGAGCAGGCGGAAGATCCTTCTCTCACATTGCAGCCAAGACCTGGAACGGGCTACCGGCAGACATCAGACGCGCCCCCTCCCTGAACACTTTCAGGAAGACCCTCAAGACCTGGCTCTTCGGCTAAACAGATCTGCGGACCCCCCCCCCCCCCTCAGCGCCTTGAGACCCTCACGGGTGAGTAGCGCGCTTACAATTCCCTAATTGAAGAAAACGAAACCGGAAGAGTGAGAGATGCCCAATCCATGAAGCTTTGCTTTGCCAATTCTCATGCCCAGAGCCATAGGAGTGGGACGCATCATGATAGAATGATAGTCAGATTAAAGAAATTGGCTAGCAGAAAAAGATGGCCAACATGGTGTGCACATCTCTCGAAATAACCACCATTAAATGGGGAAGCAGGAAAAAAGACAGAGTGCCAACAAGGCCTGCAACTATAGACCGAGATGAGAAACTCTCATACATGCTCTGCACTGGAAAGTGCAGAAGACTAGAGTGAATGAGCATCATACAGGTCTGCAAGAAGCCCACGTCGGCTGAGTTGTGCTGGGCTGCAGGCTACAAGGAGGAACAAAATGAGGGTGGCCAGGCGCCGATCTAGTCGGACACGGATCGCGGTGCTCCTGCCTGGTGATCTCCCATCCACTGACATCCTGAGGCCCACTTCCTCCACAATGACCATGGGGGGCATGAGGGAAGCCCTATGAGCAGCAAGCAGCATAGAACAAGCTGAGAACTGGGATGGAAGCGTTCTTAATGAAACAAGACGACCTTGCATCGGGCTACTCAAGATGGCAGCCGCTGCCGAGCCCAAGTGAAAAGATGGGTGCTGCGAAGGGGAAAGAGCCGAGTCACATCCTCCAGAAGTTAGGAAGAACACAGGCAGGGCTGAGCTGCGGAAAACCCTGGGCATCACCTGTCCCGGCTGAGGAAATCGGCGTGCCCCGCTCCCAAAACGAGGTTTACGGACACCAGATGGGGTGTTGCTGGCGTTGCTTGCGTGGCTCCCCTGAGTGATGAGGCCCGAGGCGGCGCACATGTAGCTGAGTGACCCCGACTAGACCTACCGGAGGATCAACTCGCTGACCCCAGACCAAGGGTGAAGGGCCCTCTGGTGCTCTCCCATCCTGGTGGAGAACTCCACCTGAACCCCCGAGTCGGAGCCTTAGGTGAATATGACCCACCGAGAGTACGGAGTGCCTCTCTGGCTATGGAGCTCTCCCTGTAATGCTACATCTCTGCTGAGGGGGCGAATTCTGGAGGCACCGGATGGCCCCTGCTTCCTATGAAGTTCAGCGTGCTATGAAATGGCTAGAACCCTCCCGGTGAGTGAGCTCAGTGAGCGGGGCGAGCAACTGGACTGGGGGGGTCTAGGATGTGAGTGAGGCACCCCAGGACTGATTAAAGAAGAGTCGCATCTCGGCTGGGAGCGGCGGCTGCCTCCATGCGATATCGCTGGAACCTTGCAGTGTGGCCTGAGTGCATCAACTTGGGGAAAAATCGAGGCACTGGAATGCACTCGCTATCACCACGTCTCTGCCTGAAACATCGGGACCCGGTAGAGACCCCAGTGGGGAGCTGCAGTAGCGACGAGCCGGGCACAAAGTGCTGTGCTGGAGCCCTGCGGGAAGAGGCCTGCATGGGAGGTCAAGTGTACGAACACTAGATAGTAGTGAATCTCTCTCATCCTAATGGGGAACTCCACCTGAAACCCCCGAGTCAAGGCCCTGAGTGTACGTGGCCCACCAAGAGTATGGAGTGCCCCCCTGGCTGCGGGGCACTCCCTGTAAAGCTAGAACGCTGCTGAGGAGAAGAATCCTGGAGGCACCAGGCGGCTAGAACACCCCCGTGAGTGAGCACACTGAGCGGGGCGAGCGACTGGGCTGGGGGTCTGAGGAGCGAGTGAGGGGTCTCAGACCCCGATTAAAGAAGAGCTGTGGCTGGGCAGGGAGCGGTGGCTGCCCCCATGCGAAAACGCCGGGACCTTGCAGTGCGACCCGAGCCCACCAACTTGGGAGTGGGGCCCCTGGAGAGAGCTGCAGTAGCGACACGCCGGGCACTCGATGCAGCACAAGGAGCTGCGCTAGGATCCTGCGAGAAGAGGCCTGCATAGGTGGTCAAGTGAACGGACACTAGTTTGCAGTAAATCTCAAGGTGGGCGACGCCGGGCTCTATTGTTTAAACCTAAAGAGCAAAACACCCCCAAAAGACACCGCATACTAAGCTGTCGGTAGCTGTTGTGGGCTGCTCCACCTCAAGTATGGGAAAGATACCCAGGAAACGCAGACAGAATGCCCCTGACCCGAGCTTGGCCGTTGTGCAAAACGATGAAGAAGAAGAGAATGGGGTACCCCCACGAAAGGCCCCCCAGGACCGTCCAACAATGTCTGACATTTTGCAGGCTATTACCACATCCTGAGAAGTACTGGAGACGAAGATAGATGCAATAGGAACTGATTTTAACCTACTCAAGGATGACCACCGCCGGCTAGCAGAAAGGGTAACATCCACTGAACATACCCTGACAGACATACCCGCAGAGGTTACAGAGCTTCAACAATCACTGTCCACTATGAAAAGCAGAGTCCTGACCTTGGAAATGCAGGCAGAGGACAGTGAAAATAGGTCCTGAAGGAACAACGTCCGAATCATTGGAATCCCTGAATGCACAGAGGGAGATGATACGGTGGCCTACCTAGAGGCCTGGTTGCGTACAGGAAACGTGGACAGAATGCCCCTGACCCGAGCTTGGCCGTTGTGCAAAACGATGAAGAAGAAGAGAATGGGGTACCCCCACGAAAGGCCCCCCAGGACCGTCCAACAATGTCTGACATTTTGCAGGCTATTACCACATCCCGAGAAGTACTGGAGACGAAGATAGATGCAATAGGAACTGATTTGAACCTACTCAAGGATGACCACCGCCGGCTAGCAGAAACGGTAACATCCACTGAACATACCCTGACAGACATACCCGCAGAGGTTACAGAGCTTCAACAATCACTGTCCACTATGGAAAGCAGAGTCCTGACCTTGGAAATGCAGGCAGAGGACAGTGAAAGTAGGTCCTGAAGGAACAACGTCCGAATCATTGGAATCCCTGAACGCACAGAGGGAGACGATACGGTGGCCTACCTAGTGGCCTGGTTGCGTACAGAGGTGGAACCGTAGGGGCTCTTCTCATTGTACATCCTGGAAAGGGCACATAGAGTACCAGCAGCACCGCCCAAGCCTGGTCCCCCCATGTCTGATAGTGGCTAGACTCCTTCATTTCAGAGACCGTGACCACACCCTGGTGCAGGCCCGGCAACAAGGTGACCTCCGGATCGATAACAGCAGGGTCATGATCTTCCCAGATTTCACCCGGGAAGTGCAGAGGCAACGGGCCACCTTCCTAGCAGTCAAGAGACACCTTTGGCAACTGAATGTGCCCTATGCAATGTTATTCCCAGCTCGCCTACGAGTGGTCACATCGATGGGCGTCCAGTTCATCCAGATCCCACAAGAAGCTTGGACCTGGATCGAATATAATCCGAAGGTTTCCCCAAGAGGGAGATCCCCAACCTCCGCTCCTCAAGTCAGGAAAGTGAGCACCGACACAAAAAAAGCACCTTCACCCGTGGAAGCCCGGGACGAATGCCACAAAGTAATTAGGGCAGTGGTTGAGATTAGCAATTCCGGGACGAGCAATCGTTCTTCGCACAGGGACCAAGATGAACAGAATTCAGACACCTACCAAGCTGCTAGTTTTGCAGAGGACTCTGATGCAGACCTGCCAACAGTTACCCCCAAATCGGCAGATGAGATTATATGAGAGTGGGTTATGAGGGACATTGAACAGTGAACATGATAGCCCGAAGTCTATTGGACAGTATGTATGTATGTATATCTCTCTCTCTCTACTATACGCATGTTTACAGGGGGGTAGGGCCTGACACTATGTACGCATAACTCTTGATGGGGAAGATCTGGGCTGGGCTGGGATGTCCTGTGTGGTCGCTGGCCGCTCTCCTTCACCCCTCACTACAGTTTCACAAGTACCCCCGCGAGGAGATACCCTCTGGTATCGTGTTTGGATGGAATCTGGACTGCTACCTGTCCAGCGGAGAGGGAGTTGGGGTTTTCATTAATTGTTAGTTTTTCAGTTTGGGTATGGGCGTGCCTGGCGGGAAGAATATAACCGAGACATACTTCCCGAAATATATGGGTATAGACCATAGTGAATCCCTGGGAGCAGGGGACTGATGACACCATTAGACACATGGCGCCCGCCGTAAAATTAAAATGTCTCTCATGGAATGTACGAGGGATGAACTCCATGGCCCAACGTCACAAGATATATGCCTATCTGGCTAGGAGGGGGTGCATATTGCCCTGTTACAGGAAGCACATATAAATGCTAAAGAGGGCGCTGCGCTACAGCGCAGATGGAGGAGCCAGGCTTTCTACATGGACTATTCAGCCTTCGCTAGAGGAGTTTTGGTGTGGATTAAAGCAGGGGTCCCCTTTCAGTGTACCGACCGGCTGGGGGATCCTGAGGGACGGTACATAGTCGTAACTAGTAAGTTAGATGGAAGGGATGTGACAATTGGGAGTATTTACGGTCCGAAAGTTGACCAAATCTCATTCCTAGTAACCCTTTCCAGAGCACTAGCGCCATGCCTAGTGGGGTTGGTGCTCCTGGGAGGTGATTATAATTGTGTGGCGGACATGGTATTAGATCATTCCCACCCAACCTTTGCGGTAATCTCCTATTGTCAAAACTGCTGAGGCTCTGAGAGACTGGTGACGCCAATGGAGTCTGATTGACTCGTGGAGAACACTACACCCGGAAGAAAGAGACTACTCATTCTTCTCACACTTAAATGAGTTAAACTTCCGGTTAGATGCTATCCTCTGCACACCTGATGTCCATGATCATATTATAACTAGCAAGTATTTAGCTAGGACAATTTCGGATCATAATCCCCTCCTGCTAGGACTCTGTTGGACATGAGCTAGGCCGTTTATCCCCGATTGGCGACTAAAACCAGAGTCCCTGAAGGACCCAGTGTTTCAATCAGTAATATGAACGGCCATAGAGCAATACTTTGCATAGAGCGGGGGGACAGCATTGAGCCCACTGGTGGTATGGGATGCTTTCAAAGTAGTGATAAGGGGCAGATGTATCTCTGAGGCGGCGGGAAGTCGGGGGACTCTACTAAGGGAGACACTGGCTGCAGAACAAAAACTAAGGGAGATTGAGAAAGATAGACCCGAACACCGAGAACTGCAGGAGAGACTGTGGGAAGCTAAAGAAAAGGTGGCAGAGCAAGTTGAAAGATTACTCTGCTTTGATTACAGGAATTATATGATTCGAGCGGACGCAGAAAGAGATCACACTGGGGTGCTTCTAGCGTGGTTAGCCAATCCCGCTAAGAGAGGGTCGGTCATCCTGGAGCTTAGGGAGGAACACACCCCAGCACTATTTCGAAAACAGGATATTAATAAAATATTCCACGATTATTATGTTGATCTGTATCTGAGTAGGGTGGCAGGCTCGGCTGCAGATATAGATTCCTTCTTGGGTTACACAAGGTTACCGACCATAACGAAAGAAGAAGCAGAATCACTGAGAAGGGATATAGAGATTCAGGAAATCAGGGCTGCTATTAAGGCCATGGCCAGGAATAAAACACGCGGAACCGATGGTCTACCAGTTGAATTTTCCTCTATGTATGTGGAGGTGCTCGGGCCCCGTCTAGTAGAACTCTATAATTTAGCGAAGCAAAGTGGGAGGCTACGTGAGACCACGAGGGAAGCCCTGGTCATCCCATTGTTAAAGCCTGGAAAACTGGCCTTTGATAAAACAGCCTACAGACCACTATCAATGCTCAATCTGGATTTTAAGATCTTAAGCAAAATTCTAGCCACAAGACTTCTCCCGCTAATGACGACTCTCATTCATCAAGATCCAGCAGGATTTATTCTGGGTCGTAACACGGCCCTTAATGTTCGGAGGCTGCTCCAAGCATTGGAATCTGATTTCTACTGTAAGGAAGAGGCCGCCATCTTTGCAGTGGATATAGAAAAGGCCTTCGATAGCCTGGAATGGCCATATCTTTTTCGGGTGATGCAGCGGATTGGGTTGGGTTTGGGCTTTTTGAGTTTGACAACATTACTATACACAGAGTCCAGGGCTAGAGTGCGGACCGGGGGAATACTATCGGACAGCTATCAAGTGGATAGGGGAGCGAGACAGGGTTGCCCCTTATCTCCCCTGTTATTTGCCCTGGCTATGGAGCCCCTGGCTGCTCGGGCCAGAATGGGGGTTCCCTATCGGGGCCTAGAAGTGATGGGAAGGCAACACCATATCGTGCTCCACTCTACGCCGATGACCTCTTGCTATTCCTCCACACGGTGAAGGAGGATTTTGAGGGGGCGAGAGAACTACTTGCTCATCTTGGACAAGTATTGGGTCTTTCAGTTAATTGTAGAAAATCTTGCCTGTTCCCTACTTTGGCAGGTAGAGAAAGACCAACAGTAGTGGACGAAGTGATATGGGAACCTAGATGCCTCACATACTTAGGGGTCAAAATATACCACGAACCTGCGGACTCATTGGAAGGCAATATAGGGAAAACCATCTGAGGTGTGAAGTCGAATATGGAGTTCTGGGGGGCCCTTCCCCTCTTGGTGATGGGCAGAGTCGCCCTACTGAAAAGGGTGACCCTGTCAAGGCTGCTATATTTCTTTGTAGTACTTCCAGTGTGGATCCCAGCAGGGTTATTCCACAACTTGCGATCACCTGTGACGACCTTTATCCGGGGAGCTGGCAGGTGTAGAGTAGCACTCAATACCCTTCAGAGATCTAGAGCGATGGGTGGCCTGGCACTCCCGGACTTTGAGAGTTACTATCTAGCTGCGCAGCTACAGTGGCCCACACAGTGGGTGGCTGGGAGGCTACGCAGGACAGACCACTTGAACCCCAGTCTTGACCCTGTGCCTCATGGGAACAGTCCAGCCCGAATTGCCAAGCCAGGTCTTCCCTGAACCGGAAACAAGCATCCTGGGACCGGTTTCTGGGTAACACCCTTCATCAGCCAGACTAGCTTGAATCCAGTGGCAAAGTGAGCAAGGGACCCACGTCTGAGCATACCCTGCCAACTTAGGGCGAACAAAGCAAACACAAGGAGATGATGGACGGAGCGCAGAAACTTTTCAGACACTCACCCCCAGTCACAGATCTGGGTTGAATCCATCATCATTCTTTAGCTCACTTGCCCCCTCAGTTCAGACCCAGCTATATGCAAATCAGTCTTGACCATGTGCCTCATGGGAACAGTCCAGCCTGAACTGCCAAGCCAGGTCTTCCCTGAACTGGAAACAAGCATCCTGGGACCGGTTTCTGGGTAACACCCTTCATCAGCCAGACTAGCTTGAATCCAGTGGCAAAGTGAGCAAGGGACCTACGTCTGGGCATACCCTGCCAACTTAGGGCAAACAAAGCAAACACAAGGAGATGATGGATGGAGCGCTGAAACTTTTCAGACACTCACCCCCAGTCACAGATCTGGGTTGAATCCATCATCATTCTTTAGCTCACTTCACCACCTCAGTTCAGACCCAGCTATATGCAAATCAGTATTGACCCTGTGCCTCATGGGAACAGGCCAGCCCGAACTGCCAAGCCAGGTCTTCCCTGAACCGGAAACAAGCATCCTGGGACCGGTTTCTGGGTAACACCCTTCATCAGCAAGACTAGCTTGAATCCAGTGGCCAAGTGAGCAAGGGACCCACGTCTGGGCATACTCTGCCAACTTAGGGCGAACAAAGCAAACACAAGGAGATGATGGACGGAGCACTGAAACTTTTCAGACACTCACCCCCAGTCACAGATCTGGGTTGAATCCATCATCATTCTTTAGCTCACTTCACCACCTCAGTTCAGACCCAGCTATACATAAAGATCCCCTTGTCCCTCCTGGGTGCCCCATAGTGTCATCGAAAAGCAGTGCCTTGGAGCATGTGTCCAAATAGTTGACCATTTCCTGAGGGACCACATGGCCAACCTTACCTCGTACATTAGGGACACCAAGGACTTTTTGTGTAAACTACAGGACATCAGATGGGAGGAGGAGTTCCTTCTCATCAATCTTGATGTCAATTCCCTTTACACGATTATAGACCACCAACAAGGACTGGACGCATGCCGTCATTTTTTACGCGAAAGACAGGTCAGATTAAGAGACCATACCATGATGATTTTGGACATGATAGAGTTCTGTCTTAGCAACAACATCTTTTTATTTAACGGTGCCATTTACAGACAAACAACTGGTATGACAACAAAACCACAGAAAAGAGGTAAGAGGAAAGCAGTCCCAAATCGCCCTCCTACAAAGCATTAATTCACACAACAAAGAAAAGGGACTGTATTAAAAAACTCACAGAATGGGTAAAGAGAGGAGAGAAATAAAACAGGGCACACACTGTGTATGTAAAACTGCCCTCACACACAGCGAACTGTGTCATGCTTCATCATAGGGCCTGCTAACACACCTCCGCGCTAGCCAACGCTGGAGGTGGAGCAATAGGGAGGGGGAAGACAAACAACATAAAAAAATTAAAGAAATAGTGTGGGATCAAAAAAGTGAAAAAATATAGTGGCAGAATAAATTGGTAAAACTGGTAACAGTGTATCCCTGCTATACCTTTAATAATGGGTACACTGTCCAGGTGCAAGAAATGGTCCTAACCAGACCCGTGGATGGTGGTAATGGCTACTCATTATCAAAGCCCTACCCCTCCACTCTGCTAAGATGTCGACATGTTTCAGCCGGCAAATGCTAATACCCGGCTTTCTTCAGGACTTCCACCTGATCAATCCCAAAAGAGGCTGCTGTCCCTACCTCCTTAGAATCCAGGGGTAAGGAAACAAAGCACCATGTTCAGTGCAAGCTCTGGAATAGAGCATGGTAGAGCCCTTTGCTCTCCATGAGGAACCTGCAGAGAATAAAATCAAAAGAAAACAAGAAAGTGAAGTGCAGGGTGAAATAGTGTTGTGCCCTGTCTCAAAGCCCAGCAACAAAACTGTGTGCCAATCAGCCCCTTCTAAAGAATCACACACACATTCAAAATCCATGAGTTATGTAAACCCACACACACACTCTACACAGCTCACCTTGTTACACTACTAACAATATAACAATGTCATAAGTGTGATACACTACCCCTAGAGCACTAGGTAGATGTGACTTTGTGAACTGAGAGTGAAAACAGCATATAACGCTATTATACTATCGTGATGTGAAGTTTAGCAAGCGTCTATGCACAAATCGGTATATTACTCATATACACATGGATGCATTAAATCTACATAGGAGACAAACATCCATCCAGCCCCATTTCTGGTCTCTTACCGAGTTTACTAATAAGTCAAACTTGAACTGGCGGAGGGGTGCGAATAGCTCCCTGTAGTCACACACTATGGTACAACAGGGTAAATTAAAAGGAGAACAAACAAAGAATATAAGAGAAGTGGAGAAAGTAGCGAAAAAGGAACTGCAAAAAAAAACAAAAAACTGAATACACGCGGTCCAGCCGCTCTGTTTTTTGCCAGGGCCGGTGACCCTCTCTATCTACGAAAAATGAAAATAATTAAGTCAAATGATCTTAAGTAGAAATGAAAGGAATATCAGGAATAAATTAATCGATATATCCAAACCTACGAGACACACGGTTAGAATTCCCCGTGTACTCAGCAAGGCTAAGAAATGAATGAAGGAGAAACCTGCCGTCACCCACGGATCTCGACCACAGCAGGATAAGTATAGAAGAATAATAGAAAAACAAATATCCGATGGCTACAGAGGAACCCATACTGGGTAAACTTACTTCGTCAAGGTGAGCTAGAGTGCAATTCAACTCCGCACTCCCAACACCGCGAAGATTATCGTTTCTCGTTCCCCTGAGAATTATCACAGAGAATACGAAGGGTCCCGCCCTGCGCACGTCACCACGTAACGTCAGAGCGCAGGGTGGACAGGGGACAAAAAAGAGACTAGACCGCCAACAAATGAAGTGCCGGCGGTCGGGAGATCGTACCCAGGAGTCTGCGCAGATGTCGCCCCTTTGTTCTCCTAAGGATAGCCTCAAATAGGACTCCTAATAGAAAAAAAAGAAGAAAAAAAAAAGAAAGAGTCAAGCTGATATGGAAATTCCTAAGGAATAAAGCCTAAAGTAGTAGGGGGGGAAAAAAAGGCAATGATTAAAGTACGTTACCCGAGGACACTGAAAAATAAAACCTCAGGACACAAACTAAAATTAGTAAAATCAAATAAATTCCTTTAATGTCCCCATCTGTTGATGGATTCAGAGAGGAAAACACAATGGAAATATATATATATATTCTGATAAGGAACCGAAGGAAAAATCAAAACAGAGACCACAGTACAAGGGGAGATACTGCAAGAGGGATTCTACGTGGGGGTCCTTAAGTCGAGTAGATCTAACTGTCCAAAACCACCCACATTGGCTCCTCATATAAAAGGACTAGATGACAAATTACTGCATATTAACCCCAAGAAAACTAGGATAAGAAAACAGATGGTAATCAGCTCCGCCCGTTCTAAAGTGGGTACCTGTCCAAAAAGCACTGAAGGGCTAAGGTGTAGTGATATAAAGGGGGGTGGGAGAAAAAGGAAAAACAGTACTCATTAGTTCAGGCTATTCCACGGAATCTCATCGTTCAGCCCCTAATGTGACTGCGTAACCTATACACCCATTTCTGTTCCCTGATAAAAGTGCTCTTTCAGGCCTAATGTGCGTCATGTCAATGTAGGGTTTATCAATCACCGTCCAGAAGAAATCCTCAGCCGAGTGATTTCTCTCTTTAAAGTGGGTGGTAAGGCGACTGACGGATCTCTGGCATCTGAAAGTGGACCTGTGCTCCATGATCCTGACCTTAACCTTCCTCGTGGTCATGCCTATATAGATAAGTTCACATGAACATTTGATTAGATAGATAACATATGTAGAGTTACAATTCGTATGTTTCCTTTGTTCCCACGGGCGGGGTAGGCCAATATCTATAGTTTTGGTATTGGCGGTTAGGTGGCAGACATCACAGGACCCACATTTTGTGTGACCCGTGACAGGGGGTAGGATCCCTGGACGAATGCTATGGGCCATGCTGTAGGCTCCAGGTGTAACGGGCCTAGGTCTTGTGTGCACCAGAAGGTCCTTAATGTTTTGACTCCTCTTATAAGAGAATAGCGGTTTGTTCAAACTCAGCCCGTTGGAGTTAAGAATTCTCCAGTGACGAGTGACAATCTTTTGGATGTGATTAGAGGCTGTGTTAAAAGTAGTCACACAGATGGGCCTATCAGTCGGTTGCTTAGTAACTGTCTCTAGTAGGACTTCTCGTTGGCAATTAACCGCCCTCTTACTTGCTCTCTTCACAATCCTCTGAGGATAGTTCCTTTGTATGAGTTTGTTATGTAAAGTCCGGGCTTCTGATCTAAATTCGACAGTGTCTGAACAGTTCCGGCGGAGACGTAGGAACTGCTCCACTGGAAGGTTCTCCCTAAGGGATCTCGGGTGGAAACTCTTGAATGACAACAAACTGTTCCTATCCGTAGGTTTATGGAACATTTTAGTTTCTAACCCACCCCCTTTAGGGACAATAGTAAGGTCAAGAAAGGGCAAACATTCTTTAGAAATGGTTGAGGTAAAAAGTAGTAAGGGATTCCGGCAGTTGAGCCACAACAGGAAATCATCTATGGATTGCCTATCACCCTCCCAGATGAGGAAAACGTTGTCAATGTAACGACGCCAGGTTTTGACATTGTTCGTCCAGATGTTATTAGGGGCGTAGATGTATTGTTCCTCAAAAGCTGACATGTAAAGTCCTGCCAGACTCGGGGCAAAAACGCTACCCATGGACGTGCCATGTGACTGAAGATAGTAAGTACCCTGGAACTCGAAGAAATTTTTTGTGAGGGCAATTTCAGCCAGATTCAAAATGAAAGGTCTCGGTGTACTGTGTATCCAATCCTCAGAATAGATGATTTCTTCCACCACCCTTAGAGTTTCCATCTGGGGGATGTTAGTGTACAAGGACTCCACATCCAGGCCCACCAAAAAGTCCTTACCAGGGTCGAATGGTAAATCCTTCAATAGGACCAGAACTTCCGTGGTGTCTTTAAGATAGGCTCGTCTGGACTGTACAATGGGTTTGAAAAAGAAATCACAAAACTGTGATAGAGGTTCCAATAACGATCCCATGCCCAACACTATTGGTCTCCCCGGTGGTGGTCGTGTAGGTTTGTGCACTTTGGGGAGTATGTAAAAATAGGGGGTCACAGGGTCAGATTGACAAAGGAAAACCCCTTCCTTCTCGGTGATCCACTCATTTTGTACTGCTTCCTCCACAGTAGACGTGATTTCTCTCCTGATCTCCTCGGTAGGATCCTCTCTGAGGATGGTGTAGTTCCTTCTGTCGGCCAGAAGTCTTAAACATTCTGTCTCGTAGGCAGTCTTGTTAAGTACCATGATTGCTCCCCCCTTATCCGCTGGTTTAATCACCAAATCCTGGTTGTTCCTCAGTTCCTCCAGAGCCTTCATTTCAATGTTGGAAAGGTTTTTGTAAGGTGAGCGTTGTTGAACTACCCACGTTTCCACCTCCTTGACAACTGCCTGTTCAAACGCCTCCACCTCCACTGGGAGACTGCCCAGAGCAGGGGTGAACTTAGATTTAGGTCGAAAATCCGTATCCCCTTCGGACGTAGGACGTTCCTCCTGATCTCCAAAGAAGACCCTAAGTCTGATATTTCGGAAGAAAGAAGCCAGTTCCTGGCGAATCTTAAAGATATCTGGTAAATAGGTGGGGACAAACCCAAGACCTTTATTCAGGAGTGTCAGTTGGGTGTCAGTGAGTACAGTATCAGATAGGTTCATCACTAGAGAGGTCATTCCCTGCTCGTACCCGGGGACTGATCCCTCCCCATGCTCCTGGTGACCCTCTGTTCCAGATCTTCCCACTGTACTCCCCCCACCGCTCCCTTCTGTTTGCCCCTGCCTCGGCCCCGACCTCTCCCCAAAAAAGAATTAGATGCTTGGGGAAAGAGTTGAGCGGGGCCGCCCTGCATACCTTGAAAATGTTGTTGGTACATAGGGGGCCAGCCAAAGTTGTTATTCGGAAAATTGGGGAAAATCGGATTGAATTGAGGGCGGTGCGGGGGCCCCCCGAAAAAGGAACCCCTACCTCTGCCTCTCCTTCTTGGTCTCCTGACATAGTCACTGTCCTCGCTCCCTGAGCTAGAACCCGATCTATCAGACGACCTGTAGTCCTTGCTCTGGCCCTTTTTCATATCATCCATTTTGTTCTGAGCATAATCGTCAGAAATGTAGGGGTACACTTTCTCCCTTGCGAACTTTTTAAGGTCTTTCTGCAGCATGTCTACTTTTGATCTTAACAAGTAGTCTTTATACTCCCCAATCTCTGCATTGGTTTCCTCCAGTTTCTTTTTAAAAGTAGCCAGAAGAATACTGGTCTTGATTCCCTGTTCATTAGCCTGGATCTTAATGTACAGGGCATCAGCTGACCTTTTAGCCGTGTTAATAATCAGGATCAGCCAATCCCTGGTACACTTCCAGGCTATCAGTGACCAGTCTCTCCGGAAGATGGGGTCATCCAAAAATATAAGCGGTTCATTTGAGACCAAAAGGCCTCTAGGTGCCGCATTGCCTCTCAAATATTCAGTTAAAATAGCCCCATGGAGGATGGTCTTGACATGGGACCTTTTTAATTCTTAAAGAGTATCCCAACCCTCCCCTTGAGTCAGGACTTGGTTGATGGATGTGTCTCCTAAAAGTGAAGGACCTGCAAGGATGTCTGCCGCTGCATCGTCCCCATGAGCTAAACCCTGTTCAGTTGCCATAGTTCCACTCTGAAAGTGCGCGAGGATAGTAGCCTAAATAAGTGTCGCACAGACAGGGGTTAACGTAAAAACGTCCTCTGCGGCTCAGCGGCCGCTCTGAATACAAAACCACAGAAAAGAGGTAAGAGGAAAGCAGTCCCAAATCGCCCTCCTACAAAGCATTAATTCACACAACAAAGAAAAGGGACTGTATTAAAAAACTCACAGAATGGGTAAAGAGAGGAGAGAAATAAAACAGGGCACACACTGTGTATGTAAAACTGCCCTCACACACAGCGAACTGTGTCATGCTTCATCATAGGGCCTGCTAACACACCTCCGCGCTAGCCAACGCTGGAGGTGGAGCAATAGGGAGGGGAAGACAAACAACATAAAAAAATTAAAGAAATAGTGTGGGATCAAAAAAGTGAAAAAATATAGTGGCAGAATAAATTGGTAAAACTGGTAACAGTGTATCCCTGCTATACCTTTAATAATGGGTACACTGTCCAGGTGCAAGAAATGGTCCTAACCAGACCCATGGATGGTGGTAATGGCTACTCATTATCAAAGCCCTACCCCTCCACTCTGCTAAGATGTCGACATGTTTCAGCCGGCAAATGCTAATACCCCGGCTTTCTTCAGGACTTCCACCTGATCAATCCCAAAAGAGGCTGCTGTCCCTACCTCCTTAGAATCCAGGGGTAAGGAAACAAAGCACCATGTTCAGTGCAAGCTCTGGAATAGAGCATGGTAGAGCCCTTTGCTCTCCATGAGGAACCTGCAGAGAATAAAATCAAAAGAAAACAAGAAAGTGAAGTGCAGGGTGAAATAGTGTTGTGCCCTGTCTCAAAGCCCAGCAACAAAACTGTGTGCCAATCAGCCCCTTCTAAAGAATCACACACACATTCAAAATCCATGAGTTATGTAAACCCACACACACACTCTACACAGCTCACCTTGTTACACTACTAACAATATAACAATGTCATAAGTGTGATACACTACCCCTAGAGCACTAGGTAGATGTGACTTTGTGAACTGAGAGTGAAAACAGCATATAACGCTATTATACTATCGTGATGTGAAGTTTAGCAAGCGTCTATGCACAAATCGGTATATTACTCATATACACATGGATGCATTAAATCTACATAGGAGACAAACATCCATCCAGCCCCATTTCTGGTCTCTTACCGAGTTTACTAATAAGTCAAACTTGAACTGGCGGAGGGGTGCGAATAGCTCCCTGTAGTCACACACTATGGTACAACAGGGTAAATTAAATGGAGAACAAACAAAGAATATAAGAGAAGTGGAGAAAGTAGCGAAAAAGGAACTGCAAAAAAAAAAAAAAAAACTGAATACACGCGGTCCAGCCGCTCTGTTTTTTGCCAGGGCCGGTGACCCTCTCTATCTACGAAAAATGAAAATAATTAAGTCAAATGATCTTAAGTAGAAATGAAAGGAATATCAGGAATAAATTAATCGATATGTCCAAACCTACGAGACACACGGTTAGAATTCCCCGTGTACTCAGCCAGGCTAAGAAATGAATGAAGGAGAAACCTGCCGTCACCCACGGATCTCGACCACAGCAGGATAAGTATAGAAGAATAATAGAAAAACAAATATCCGATGGCTACAGAGGAACCCATACTGGGTAAACTTACTTCGTCAAGGTGAGCTAAAGTGCAATTCAACTCCGCACTCCCAACACCGCGAAGATTATCGTTTCCCGTTCCCCTGAGCCTTATCACAGAGAATACGAAGGGTCCCGCCCTGCGCGTGTCACCACGTAACGTCAGAGCGCAGGGTGGACAGGGGACAAAAAAGAGACTAGACCGCCAACAAATGAAGTGCCGGCGGTCGGGAGATCGTACCCAGGAGTCTGCGCAGATGTCGCCCCTGTGTTCTCCTAAGGATAGCCTCAAGTAGGACTCCTAATAGAAAGAAAAAAAAAAAAGAAAAAAAGGAGGAAAGAAAAAAGAAAGAAAGAGTCAAGCTGATATGGAAATTCCTAAGGAATAAAGCCTAAAGTAGTAGGGGGGGAAAAAAGGCAATGATTAAAGTACATTACCCGAGGACACTGAAAAATAAAACCTCAGGACACAAACTAAAATTAGTAAAATCAAATAAATTCCTTTAATGTCCCCATCTGTTGATGGATTCAGAGGGAAAACACAATGGAAATATATATATATATTTCTGATAAGGAACCGAAGGAAAAATCAAAACAGAGACCACAGTACAAGGGGAGATACTGCAAGAGGGATTCTACGTGGGGGGTCCTTAAGTCGAGTAGATCTAACTGTCCAAAACCACCCACATTGGCCCCAATTTTCCGAATAACAACTTTGGCTGGCCCCCTATGTACCAACAACATTTTCAAGGTATGCAGGGCTGCCCCGCTCAACTCTTTCCCCAAGCATCTAATTCTTTTTTGGGGAGAGGTCGGGGCCGAGGCAGGGGCAAACAGAAGGGAGCGGTGGGGGGAGTACAGTGGGAAGATCTGGAACAGAGGGTCACCAGGAGCATGGGGAGGGATCAGTCCCCGGGTACGAGCAGGGAATGACCTCTCTAGTGATGAACCTATCTGATACTGTACTCACTGACACCCAACTGACACTCCTGAATAAAGGTCTTGGGTTTGTCCCCACCTATTTACCAGATATCTTTAAGATTCGCCAGGAACTGGCTTCTTTCTTCCGAAATATCAGACTTAGGGTCTTCTTTGGAGATCAGGAGGAACGTCCTACGTCCGAAGGGGATACGGATTTTCGACCTAAATCTAAGTTCACCCCTGCTCTGGGCAGACTCCCAGTGGAGGTGGAAACGTGGGTAGTTCAAAAACGCTCACCTTACAAAAACCTTTCCAACATTGAAATGAAGGCTCTGGAGGAACTGAGGAACAACCAGGATTTGGTGATTAAACCAGCGGATAAGGGGGGAGCAATCGTGGTACTTAACAAGACTGCCTACGAGACAGAATGTTTAAGACTTCTGGCCGACAGAAGGAACTACACCATCCTCAGAGAGGATCCTACCGAGGAGATCAGGAGAGAAATCACGTCTACTGTGGAGGAAGCAGTACAAAATGAGTGGATCACCGAGAAGGAAGGGGTTATCCTTTGTCAATCTGACCCTGTGACCCCCTATTTTTACATACTCCCCAAAGTGCACAAACCTACACGACCACCACCGGGGAGACCAATAGTGTCGGGCATGGGATCGTTATTGGAACCTCTATCACAGTTTTGTGATTTCTTTTTCAAACCCATTGTACAGACCAGACGAGCCTATCTTAAAGACACCACGGAAGTTCTGGTCCTATTGAAGGATTTACCATTCGACCCTGGTAAGGACTTTTTGGTGGGCCTGGATGTGGAGTCCTTGTACACTAACATCCCCCAGATGGAAACTCTACGGGTGGTGGAAGAAATCATCTATTCTGAGGATTGGATACACAGTACACCGAGACCTTTCATTTTGAATCTGGCTGAAATTGCCCTCACAAAATATTTCTTTGAGTTCCAGGGTACTTACTATCTTCAGTCACATGGCACGTCCATGGGTAGCGTTTTTGCCCCGAGTCTGGCAGGACTTTACATGTCAGCTTTTGAGGAACAATACATCTACGCCCCTAATAACATCTGGACGAACAATGTCAAAACCTGGCGTCGTTACATTGACGACGTTTTCCTCATCTGGGAGGGTGATAGGCAATCCATAGATGATTTCCTGTTGTGGCTCAACAGCCGGAATCCCTTACTACTTTTTACCTCAACCATTTCTAAAGAATGTTTGCCCTTTCTTGACCTTACTATTGTCCCTAAAGGGGTGGGTTAGAAACTAAAATGTTCCATAAACCTACGGATAGGAACAGTTTGTTGTCATTCAAGAGTTTCCACCCGAGATCCCTTAGGGAGAACCTTCCAGTGGGGCAGTTCCTACGTCTCCGCCGGAACTGTTCAGACACTGTCGAATTTAGATCAGAAGCCCGGACTTTACATAACAAACTCATACAAAGGAACTATCCTCAGAGGATTGTGAAGAGAGCAAGTAAGAGGGCAGTTAATTGCCAACGAGAAGTCCTACTAGAGACAGTTACTAAGCAACCGACTGATAGGCCCATCTGTGTGACTACTTTTAACACAGCCTCTAATCACATCCAAAAGATTGTCACTCGTCACTGGAGAATTCTTAACTCCAACGGGCTGAGTTTGAACAAACCGCTATTCTCTTATAAGAGGAGTCAAAACATTAAGGACCTTCTGGTGCACACAAGACCTAGGCCCGTTACACCTGGAGCCAACAGCACGGCCCATAGCATTCGTCCAGGGATCCTACCCCCTGTCACGGGTCACACAAAATGTGGGTCCTGTGATGTCTGCCACCTAACCGCCAATACCAAAACTATAGATATTGGCCTACCCTGCCCGTGGGAACAAAGGAAACATACGAATTGTAACTCTACGTATGTTATCTATCTAATCAAATGTTCATGTGAACTTATCTATATAGGCATGACCACGAGGAAGGTTAAGGTCAGGATCATGGAGCACAGGTCCACTTTCAGATGCCAGAGATCCGTCAGTCGCCTTACCACCCACTTTAAAGAGAGAAATCACTCGGCTGAGGATTTCTTCTGGACAGTGATTGATAAACCCTACATTGACATGACGCACATTAGGCCTGAAAGAGCACTTTTTATCAGGGAACAGAAATGGGTGTATAGGTTACGCAGTCACATTAGGGGGCTGAACGATGAGATTCCGTGGAATAGCCTGAACTAATGAGTACTGTTTTTTCCTTTTTCTCCCACCCCCCTTTATATCACTACACCTTAGCCCTTCAGTGCTTTTTGGACAGGTACCCACTTTAGAACGGGCGGAGCTGATTACCATCTGTTTTCTTATCCTAGTTTTCATGGGGTTAATATGCAGTAATTTGTCATCTAGTCCTTTTATATGAGGAGCCAATGTGGGTGGTTTTGGACAGTTAGATCTACTCGACTTAAGGACCCCCACGTAGAATCCCTCTTGCAGTATCTCCCCTTGTACTGTGGTCTCTGTTTTGATTTTTCCTTCGGTTCCTTATCAGAATATATATATATATTTCCATTGTGTTTTCCCCTCTGAATCCATCAACAGATGGGGACATTAAAGGAATTTATTTGATTTTACTAATTTTAGTTTGTGTCCTGAGGTTTTATTTTTCAGTGTCCTCGGGTAACGTACTTTAATCATTGCCTTTTTTTCCCCCCTACTACTTTAGGCTTTATTCCTTAGGAATTTCCATATCAGCTTGACTCTTTCTTTCTTTTTTCTTTTTTCTTTCCTCCTTTTTTTCTTTTTTTTTTTCTATTAGGAGTCCTACTTGAGGCTATCCTTAGGAGAACACAGGGGCGACATCTGCGCAGACTCCTGGGTACGATCTCCCGACCGCCGGCACTTTATTTGTTGGCGGTCTAGTCTCTTTTTTGTCCCCTGTCCACCCTGCGCTCTGACGTTACGTGGTGACGCGCGCAGGGCGGGACCCTTCGTATTCTCTGTGATAAGGCTCAGGGAGCAGGGAAACGATAATCTTCGCGGTGTTGGGAGTGCGGAGTTGAATTGCACTTTAGCTCACCTTGACGAAGTAAGTTTACCCAGTATGGGTTCCTCTGTAGCCATCGGATATTTGTTTTTCTATTATTCTTCTATACTTATCCTGCTGTGGTCGAGATCCGTGGGTGACGGCAGGTTTCTCCTTCATTCATTTCTTAGCCTGGCTGAGTACACGGGGAATTCTAACCGTGTGTCTCGTAGGTTTGGACATATCGATTAATTTATTCCTGATATTCCTTTCATTTCTACTTAAGATCATTTGACTTAATTATTTTCATTTTTCGTAGATAGAGAGGGTCACCGGCCCTGGCAAAAAACAGAGCGGCTGGACCGCGTGTATTCAGTTTTGTTTGTTTTTTGCAGTTCCTTTTCGCTACTTTCTCCACTTCTCTTATATTCTTTGTTTGTTCTCCTTTTAATTTACCCTGTTGTACCATAGTGTGTGACTACAGGGAGCTATTCGCACCCCTCCGCCAGTTCAAGTTTGACTTATTAGTAAACTCGGTAAGAGACCAGAAATGGGGCTGGATGGATGTTTGTCTCCTATGTAGATTTAATGCATCCATGTGTATATGAGTAATATACCGATTTGTGCATAGACGCTTGCTAAACTTCACATCACGATAGTATAATAGCGTTATATGCTGTTTTCACTCTCAGTTCACAAAGTCACATCTACCTAGTGCTCTAGGGGTAGTGTATCACACTTATGACATTGTTATATTGTTAGTAGTGTAACAAGGTGAGCTGTGTAGAGTGTGTGTGTGGGTTTACATAACTCATGGATTTTGAATGTGTGTGTGATTCTTTAGAAGGGGCTGATTGGAACACAGTTTTGTTGCTGGGCTTTGAGACAGGGCACAACACTATTTCACCATGCACTTCACTTTCTTGTTTTCTTTTGATTTTATTCTCTGCAGGTTCCTCATGGAGAGCAAAGGGCTCTACCATGCTCTATTCCAGAGCTTGCACTGAACATGGTGCTTTGTTTCCTTACCCCTGGATTCTAAGGAGGTAGGGACAGCAGCCTCTTTTGGGATTGATCAGGTGGAAGTCCTGAAGAAAGCCGGGGTATTAGCATTTGCCGGCTGAAACATGTCGACATCTTAGCAGAGTGGAGGGGTAGGGCTTTGATAATGAGTAGCCATTACCACCATCCACGGGTCTGGTTAGGACCATTTCTTGCACCTGGACAGTGTACCCATTATTAAAGGTATAGCAGGGATACACTGTTACCAGTTTTACCAATTTATTCTGCCACTATATTTTTTCACTTTTTTGATCCCACACAATTCCTTTACTTTTTTTATATTGTTTGTCTTCCCCCTCCCTATTGCTCCACCTCCAGCGTTGGCTAGCGCGGAGGTGTGTTAGCAGGCCCTATGATGAAGCATGACACAGTTCGCTGTGTGTGAGGGCAGTTTTACATACACAGTGTGTGCCCTGTTTTATTTCTCTCCTCTCTTTACCCATTCTGTGAGTTTTTTAATACAGTCCCTTTTCTTTGTTGTGTGAATTTAAACAACTGGTATGGCCATAGGTTCATGCTTTGCTCCCAGCTTTGCCAATCTCTTCATGGGCAGGTGGGAGGAGGAGGTCTTTGGCAGTTCCGAGTTTGCTTGGGACGTTGAGCGGGCCGTGGTGTGGCTGAGGTACATTGACGACCTGTTTATCGTCTGGAGGGGCTCGGAAACTTTGGCCACTGACTTCATTAAGAGACTCAACACCAATGACCGCAATATACTTCTGACAATCAAGATCAGTAGCACCACAGTGGAATATTTGGACGTTAGGATCAAGATCAGGCAGAACAGAATACACACCGAACTGTTGCGCAAGAGCACGGCTGGCAACAGCCTACTCCATGCCCTTAGTGGCCACCCAGAGACCCTTAAATGGAGCATTCCATATGGGGAGCTACTTAGGGCCAAACGCAACTGTAACACAGAGGAAGCGTACCAACATGAACGTAAGATCATGATAGACAGATTCAGGGAGAGAGGTTACCCGTTATGGGTTCTCAATAAGGCCAGTGACAGAGCCAGCGACATGAGCAGACAGGAGACTCTATCTGACAAAGTCAGCACAGGGACTGAACACACAGAGCACAGTACCAGGATCATACTGGCATACAATGGAGACGCCAGCGATGTCAAGAAGATCCTGGTAAAGAAATGGAATATACTTAAGAGTGACAGTGTCATTAGCAACCACATCGATGACAGACCACGCATCACTTACAGGAGAGGACAGAGCATGAGGGACATGCTTGTACACAGCGACATTACAGAAATACCAGGGAGGAATACGCACAATCTCCAGGGCTTTTTTCCTTGTGGCCACTGTAAGGCTTGCCGGAACAGCGTGATGTGCAATGAGGTGACACGGGGGACAATCAAAAGGGTCATTTCTCAATTCCTCACTTGCAGTACCACCTTTGTCATTTACATCATTGAATGCCCGTGTAGATTGTGGTACATAGGGAGCACCACCTTGATGGCCAAAAAGAGGATACTGGAACACATGAGGGCAGTTACCAACAGGGACCCTCGGTATCCGGTAGCCCGGCATTTTCAGGACAGGCACTTTTCTGACTCATCACAGCTTTCCTACTGTGCGATTGAACAGATTACAACCAATCCTGGAGGGGGGGATAGAGTTCTTAAGCTCAGGAAGAGGGAGTCAAAATACATAATTGACTTCCAAACCAAGATCCCAGGTGGTTTGAACCAGGATGAGGAATTAGCCATTCACCTCAAAGAGGAATAGATCTTTCACCATTATCTCTACTCTTCCTTCATATGTAGTAAAAACCGAATTTTATGTTGAATGTCATTATCTGTACTATGTGTTACATTTTTTAGATACTGACATTGTTTTGTGTTTCTTGTTTCAGGAGGAAAGGAAGTGACCCATCACCATGACACTCACCAGCACAGGTTTCCTACCCTTTTCTTCGCCGTCACTTTGGGATGTCATCACAGATAAGTTGTACTATGCATGATGGAATGAATGTTTGAGGAACTTTGCGCAACTTGGCACAACCTAAGTCTGACTACGCCAGGGCATTTGCCCAATACTTACGGTTTTGCTACACTGTGCATGTAGACTATTAGGGGCTGAGGCTTTGAATGTCCCATATAATATGGGGGTCCATGATTGAGTTACACGGCTATGTACAGGCACTATGCCTCTACTCACTATGGTTTGCCCTAGTAACGCAAGATTGATGCCTGGACACTGACACTATGTCCTCACTGCCCATTGTTCCTATTAACCATGCCACATTGCCACAGGTATTGTTCATTGCAGTATTATCTTCCTACATTTTCGTGGCAATCAAGCATTGGATTTCCAATGCAGGGTTTAGTGGGTTGTATAATAATGAATTACCTATTGTTTGTTATATTGTCTTTTGACTTGGTTTTACACCATTCCAATATGGCTGACTTGTTTGTTCCTCTCTTGCCCCTTGTCTATGTTTATCATGCATTTTTAAGGACACCTCAATGGTGGGTAAAGCACATGTGACCAAGGCTGCTGGGCAGCTGAAACGCGTTATGTGATGAAACAGTTTCCTGCAACTACTTGGTGCTGTGTATGCTGTATCCTGAGAGCGCGATTATTGAACTGTGGAAAATGTTATGACAGCCGGTACGCTATATATAAATATCCAAACACTTCCGGCACTGCAACTCTTGTACCAGGAAAACGACACCGCAGTCACCAACTTAAAGTTTGAAACTTAATTTTTATTACTTAGGGCTATGACACGTTTCGGCAGGGTCCCCTGCCTTATACCATATATATATGTTTCCCTTCTAGCGTCCTCCTGGCGGATGTCAGTTACAGCGGCACACGGCTTCAAGTAGACACACAGCTTTCTCTGTGAGTCAAATTGATTTATTACTCCATATAAAAGTTCAAGGCAAAAGCTCTCACACAGTCCTCATTACTCTTTTAGTAAGGACCGACGCGTTTCGGCGAGTTGCCTTCCACTGGGTCACTTTGGGCTTGGCATTGTATACTTTTAAATGTTTTTGTCCTTCTTCAGTGTCATTGACCCTCAACCCACCACTAGAGCGATACAAGTGATTCATTTTCACGGCTTCTTTTCTGCGCCTTCTTATTACATTCGCATGAACACATCACATGATACATAATCTCATAAAAAACAGTCATGATAGCTAATATATCCATAGTACATTTGTTGATTCCTGAAAATATGGATCGATTTTTTCTTTGTCTGTCTTTTTCATTCTGCACCAATGTGGTCCTCTATTTCTATTCTTTTTATTTGTTGTATTTTTTTGTGTATTTCTCTCTGCATTTTCTTTTTATTATTAAACCTATCTATTCGTTCTCTCTTTGTGTTTTTTAAAATTAATTTTTCCTTCCTTTCCCCTTTTAAACTTTTTATATATTGGCTTTGCAGGTATGCCTCGTTCTATTCCCCCCTCTCTCTATTAGATGATTCACCGGTCTCCCCAGTACTGTATCTATATGGTGGAGACTATATATATATTCACTGAAAAAACCGTAGGTTTCAGGCACGTTATAGTTAGAAATTAGCATTTAAAAAACCTTAGAAATTCACTGAAAAAACCATAGGTTTCAGGGGCGTTATAGTTAGTTGGACATTGCACTCATACAAAACCATAGAAATTCCCCCGTTATAGTTAGTTCAGCTAACTATAACTCGCGCCTCACAATGCACTGCTGATGACGTCACATATTACATCACTCATGACATGGTCAGTGACATCACTGATGATATCACTGATGACATCTCAAATGACATCACTGATGACATCACTGATGACATCATCCAGTGACTGTGTTTCTGTAAAGTTTCAATATGTTTAATATATATAGGGAAAGGAGTATTGAAGAATGAGTGGGTGTATAAGTGTCTGAATGGATGATTTAGTAGGTGCGTGACTGACTCTACAAGTGAGTGATTAAACGTATCTTACTGAATGCATGGGTTAGTGACTAAACTGTGTGAATGTCTGTATCCGTCTGTCTGTTGGTGTGTAAGCGGCTGCATGGGTTTGTGAATAGCTACATGAGTGTCTATATGGGTTATTGATTGGTTGTCTGAGTATTTGTATGGGTGCCTGAGTGTTTGTGTGGATGGGGTGTGTGTGACTCTGTGCATAGATGTGTGAGTGGGTGATTCACTGGGTACATGGTTTAAAGAGTGCATCTGTGATGGACTGTATGGGTGGGTGAGTGTGTGTATGGGTGTGTTAGTGAGTGAATGTATATCTCAGTGGTACATGTGTGAGTAACTACATATGTGAAAGGCAGTATATGTGTGTGTTGGAGTATATAAATGGCTATAAGTGAGAGTGTGTGATTGTGAGAGTGGCTGTATGGATGAGTGTGTGCTTGTATCAGTGATTGTATAAGAGCGTAAGAATGTGCTAGTATTTGTATGAGTAAGTGAGCTGGTGTGTGTATAACTGTATAGGTGAGTAAATGGCAGTGTGATTAATTATTTGCATGACTGACTAGGTGTGTGAGTACCTCTATGGATGAGTGGCGGTGTGTAAGTGTCTATATAGGTGTATGAGTGCATATGATAGTCCTGTACTGAGTGACCATAAGCATGAGTGACTGTACGGGTGAGTGAGTGGATGTGTGTGTAGACCTAAGAATCAGTGAGTGGGTATGTAGTTATTGGTGTTGGAGTGTCTATGGTTTTGAGAATGGCACTCTGTAATTTAGAGTGGGTGTATCAAAGGTTATATTAGGGTGTGAGAAGATGCAGCAAATTATCACATGGATGATGTCATCAGTGATGTCATCAGTGATGTCATTTGAGATGTCATCAGTGATGTCATCAGTGATGTCACTGACCATGTCATCGGTGATGTAATATGTGACGTCATCAGCAGTGCATTGCGGGGGCGCGAGTTATAGTTAGCTGAACTAACTATAACGCGGGAATTTCTATGGTTTTGTACGAGTGAAATGTCCAACTAACTATAACGCCCCTGAAACCTATGGTTTTTTCAGTGAATATATATATATATATATATATATATATATATTATCTACTGGCGGTCGCCAGTAGATAGTTATAGTTACAACCTATTATCCATAGGAAATCCGCGACATTCTATTTGAAATAACTCTCTTGCCGGTTGACGTATCTTCGCGAAATTTTCAAACTTTGTGGCCCGCTCCGGTCCGCTCCTACCCTGAAAGTCTCGGGGGATTCGTCAAGCGGGGCCGAGAAAAAGGGGGTCCCAAACGCGTTTTCCCCATGCATTTTCCATAGGAAACTTTAGACACGGCTACAGCCCGAACTGCTGAACGGAATTACACCAAATTTGGCAAAGAGGTAGTTCTTGGTTCAGAAAGAACCCTTTTTGTTAAATGGTGTAAATCCGTTCAGTAGTTGCTGAGAAAATGAAAAGTAAAAAGATAGTGATATCTATGGCCGAGTAGGGTCCGCGTACCCTCAGCGCACCCTGCGCGCACCGTCCCGATCACGAGCTGCATGTTAATTGGCTGTCAGCTGGCTGTCAACATTCCGATTCAGGAAATGTTGGCAGCCATTTTATCCTCGGTAGAACCGAGGGACAGAAACAAGTGCGCAAAGCGCACAAAGGGGGCAGGGTAGAAACACCCTGACCCCTAGGTTTGCTCAGGGGTCCCACAAGGACCCCTGGGCAAAAAAAAATAATAATTTGTTAAAAATCGGCAGGATGCGCTCAGGGTGCGCGAATCCTGCCGAAAAAAAAAATCGAGCGCGGTCTCTCGCGCTTCGATGTATTGGCCCCGGGTGGCCCAAGTCCCGGGGGCATGGTGAGGGGATAATTTAATGTGTGGGGGCCTCAAGGGCCCCCAAGCCCGAGGACCGCCACCCCCCCGGGGCTTTTTAAAAATGGTGCGGGAGGGCTCTGAGCCCTCCCGCAGCCCGAGGACCACCACCTCCCGGGGCTTTTTAAAAAATTAAAAAACCTGTGTGGGGGGCTCCAGCCCCCACACGCCCGAGACCGCCACCTCCCCGGGGCTTGGAACTGAATGGGAGGGGGCGCGCGGCCCCCTCCTGGAGCCCTTGATGGCCCTGGGGACCACCACCCCCAGGGCCGGCTCCTGCAGTGTCCCGGGTGCCTACCCCGGGACACTGTAGTTTGCTATGGCAGGACGGGAGCCTCGCGGCTCCCGTCCTGTCATAGCAAACTGCTTGGATATTGGAAGAGAGGCAGGGAAACCTGCTCTCTCTTCCAATATCCAAAGCACATTGCTTTCCACATGGGGAGCTGCATCTTAGCAGCTCCCCATGTGGAAAGCAATGGCGGCTCCCAAGGGACGCGGGGAGCCGGCGGGACTGTGGGGGATTGGGGACCCCCACAGTCCCCAACGAGAGGAGCCAGCCCGGGGGATGGGGTCCCCGGGGCAAGTAGTGGCCCGGGAGGGGGCCACGCGGCCCCCTCCCCAAAGTTTAAAAAAATAAAAAAAAAGGGTATGGCCGGCCCCGGGGATGGGGTCCCCGGGGCCTTAAATGGCCAGAGGAGGGGAGCCACGCAGCCCCCTCCAAAGAATAAAAATAAAGGCCATGCCCCGGGGATGGGGTCCCGGGGCCAATACAGGCCCAGGGAAGGGGGCCACGCGGCCCCTTCCCGTTTTTTTAATTAAAAATTTTAAAAGGGGTAAGGCCCTGGGGGATGGGGTCCCCAGGGCCCAAAAACAGGAAAAAGGAAGGGGGCCACACAGCCCCCTTCAGAGACAAAAAATTTTTTTTTTTTTTAAAGCGATCGGGCCCGCAGGCCCCGCCCCTTCCTTCACCACTCTGCAAACGCGCCCCCTGGCGCGTTTGCAGAGAGAAGCAATTCCCCTTGAATACTGGGGGTCCCTGGGGGCCAACTAGCCCACCAGGAACCTCCAGTATGCGCCAGGGAGCTGCCTTGTAGAGAGGTGTACAGAGGCCACGCCCCTTTTACACCTCTCTGCAACGCAGCTCTGTGGCGCTTTTGGAGGTATATGGTGGGCTAGTTGGACTCCGGGGACCCTCAGGATTCAAGGGGACTTAATCCCCCAACTTAAAACGCGCCACGGGCGCGTTTGCACAGTGGTGAAGGGAGGGCGGGGCTTCAGGTGACATGTGTGCAAACAGGCCCCGTGGCGCGTTTTTTAGATGGGGAATTAAATCCCTTTCAATCCTGAGGGTCCCTGGGGGCCAACTAGCCCAACAGGTACATCCAGAAAGCGCCACAGAGCTGCGTTGCAGTGAGGTGTAAAAAGGGGTGTGGCCTCTCTACACTGCAACGCAGCCCCCTGGCGCATATTGGAGGTTCCTGGTGGGCTAGTTGGCCCCTAGGGACCCTCAGGATTCAAGGGGACTTAATCCCCCAACTTAAAACGCGCCACGGGCGCGTTTGCACAGATGTCACCTCAGGCCCCGCCCCCTCCCTTCACCATTGTGCAAATATTCCTCTAAAATCTGCCGAACTACGAATTCCGATTTACTCACCTGTTATCAGGAGAGACCTCAGTGCTGCATCTTTCAGCCCAGTACTAATCCTGAAAAGTAATTTTAACCGTACTTACCAGTAACTTGAATTTCCTTCCATAGGATATCATTGCCTGCTTTTTGTTGAAAAAGTTTCTAAGTGTTGATTTTTGAAACATACAAATATTCCTCTAAAATCAGCCGAAATACGAATTCCGATTTACTCACCTGTTATAAGGAGAGACCTCAGTGCTGTATCTTTCAGCCCAGTACTGGTCCTGAAAAGTAATTTTAACCGTACTTATCAGTAACTTGAATTTCCTTCCATAGGCTAACATTGACTGGTTTCACTTGGAAATTCTTCTAAGTGTGGAGTTTTGGAACTTTAAAATATTCCTCTAAAATCAGCCGAAATACGAATTCCGATTTACTCACCTGTTATCAGGAGAGACCTCAGTGCTGCATCTTTCAGCCCAGTACTGATCCTCAAAAGTAATTTTAACCGTACTTACCAGTAACTTGAATTTCCTTCCATAGGATATCATTGCCTGCTTTTTGCTGAAAAAGTTTCTAAGTGTTGATTTTGAAACATACAAATATTCCTCTAAAATCAGCCGAAATCCGAATTCTGATTTACTCACCTGTTATCAGGAGAGACCTCAGTGCTGCATCTTTCAGCCCAGTACTGGTCCTGAAAAGTAATTTTAACCGTACTTACCGGTAACTTGAATTTCCTTCATAGGCTAACATTGACTGGTTTCACTTGGAAATTCTTCTAAGTGTGGAGTTTTGGAACTTTATAATATTCCCCTAAAATCAACCAAAGTACGAATTCCAATTTACTCACCTGTTATCAGGAGAGAACCCAGTGCTGCATCTTTTAGCCCAGCACTGACCCTGAAAAGTAATTTTAACTGTACTTACCAGTAACTTATATTTTCTTCCATAGGAATCCTTTGTCTGGTTTTCAGCAGAAAAGTTTCAAAGTGTCGATTTTCACAAACTACAAATATTCCTAAAAAATCGCCTGTATGACTTAAACGCATTCTTTCAACTGTTTACAGGAGATGCACCAGTGCTGGATCCAGGATCCAACACTGAGTAAGAAAAAGTAACAATAACAGTTTTTACCTTCTAAGTGAATTTCCTTCCATAGGATAACATTGGTGATTCTATGAGAAAAAGTTTCTAAGTGTCAACTTTTAAAGTACAATAATATTCCTTAAAAATCACGACTGTAACCAAAACGCTTTTACTCAACTGTTTATAGGAGATGTCCCAGGAGTGAATCTAGGATCCAGTCCTGTGGTTAGAAAAGTAATCCATAAAGTAACTAATTGCATTTAACTAGAAATTCACATTGAGCTGAATGTTGCATTGTGTTTGAAAATTTGTTGCCCATTGCAACAACTGTAACTACTGTACTTAAAAGTCTATTGCCTATGTGCAAAGTATTTAAACTAAAGTAATTCATTCTGAGAAAGTATTTTTTGTAATGTAATGTATAATGTAATTACAATGTAATTTAAAAATAAAATATGTAAAAAAAAATTGTTTCTAAAAATGTAGTAAATCAGTATGAAAAAAATTAATATAACAATTAATACATTTAAAAATTGTCATTTACAAAACCTTTGAAATTCACTGAAAAAACCGTAGGTTTCAGACATGTTATAGTTACAAATTAGCATTTAAAAAACCTTTGAAATTCACTGAAAAAACCATAGGTTTTAGGGACAGTTATAGTTAGTTGGACATTGCACTCGTACAAAACCCGTGAAATTCCCCGTTATAGTTAGTCCAGCTAACTATAACTCGCGCCCCGCAATGCACTGCTGATGACGTCACATATTACATCACTCATGACATGGTCAGTGACATCACTGATGACATCACTGATGACATCTCAAATGACATCACTGATGACATCATCCATGTGATAATTTCATGCATCTTCTCACACCCTAATATAACTTTTGATACACCCACTCTAAATTACAGACTGCCATTCGCAAAACCATAGACACTCCAACACCAAAAACTACATACCAACTCACTGATTCTTAGGTCTACACACACATCCACTCACCCACCTGTACAGTCACTCATACTTACAGTCACTCAGTACAGGACTATCATATGCACTCATACACCTATATAAACACTCACACACCGCCACTCATCCATAGAGGTACTCACACACCTAGTCAGTCATGCAAAAAACTTAATCACACACCCATTTACTCATCTATACAGTTATACACACACCAGCTCACTTACTCATACAAATACTAGCACATTCTTACGCTCTGATACAATAACTGATACAATCACACACGCATCCATACAGCCACTCTCACAATAACACACTCTCACTTATAGCCATTTAAATACTCTAACACACATATATACTGCCTTTTACATATGTAGTTACTCGCACATGTACCACTGAGATATACATTCACTCACTAACACACCCATACACACACTCACCCACCCAAGCAGTCCATCACAGATGCACTCTTGAAATCATGCACCCAGTGAATCACACCCCACCCACACACACCCCACCCACACACACCCCACCCACACAAACACTCAGGCAGCCATACAGATACTCAGAGAACCAATCAATAACCCATATAGACACTCATGTAGCTAGTCGCAAATCCATGCATCCACTTACACACCAACAAACAGACGGATACAGACATTCGCACAGTTTAGTCACTAACCCATGCATTCAGTAAGATACGTTTAATCACTCACTTGTAGAGTCAGTCACTCACGTACTAAATCATCCATTCAGACACTTATACACCCACTCATTCTTCAATACGCCTTTCCCTATATATATTAAACATATTTAAACTTTACAGAAACACACAGTCACTGGATGATGTCATCAGTGATGTCATTTGAGATGTCATCAGTGATGTCATCAGTGATGTCACTGACCATGTCATGAGTGATGTAATATGTGACGTCATCAGCAGTGCATTGCGGGGCGCGAGTTATAGTTAGCTGGACTAACTATAACGGGGGAATTTCACGGGTTTTGTACGAGTGCAATGTCCAACTAACTATAACTGTCCCTAAAACCTATGGTTTTTTTCAGTGAATATATATATATATATATATCCACACAAAAAGGTTGCCCCTATGAGCACGACCTCCCGGGGAGTGTCTCCTTACAAACACGAGGACTGCAGCCAGGTCAGTATCAAGCATTTTAATCCAAAGATCAGGCTTAACGCGTTTCGAACTGGAAGTTCTTGATCACAAGCCATTACACACAGGATAACTGCCAACCAATGTAGAACTCTTGTGTGATTTAAATGTCCAAGTTCCCGCCTCAATGGGCCGGGCTTCTCGCCCATGTGGGCCGCTGAGCATTGTGGAATCCGCAGTTCTGCAAAAAATATAAAACCCAAGTGGGTGTCGTAGTATACTGTGCATTAAAGTTCATAAAAAACCACTGTGGGCTGATTAAAAAATACATGAAGCTGAACTGCTGCCCAATTAGTCCATCGCTTATGAGCTCTCCGTTCCATTTCGGCGCCTGTATTTCAAGCGTCGCAGATCCGCTGTGATGCGGCGGGTCCGTGCTCGCGGCTGAGCAAAGCCGCCAATAAATCCACACAAAAAGGTTGCCCCTATGAGCACGACCTCCCGGGAAGTGTCTTCTTACAAACACGAGGACTGCAGCCAGGTCAGTATCAAGCACTTTAATCCAAAGATCAGGCTTAACGCGTTTCGAACTGGAAGTTCTTGATCACAAGCCATTACACACAGGATAACTGCCAACCAATGTAGAACTCTTGCGTGATTTAAATGTCCAAGTTCCCGCCTCAATGGGCCGGGCTTCTCGCCCATGTGGGCCGCTGAGCATTGTGGAATCCGCAGTTCTGCAAAAATAATAAAACCCAAGTGGGTGTCGTAGTATACTGTGCATTAAAGTTCATAAAAACCACTGTGGGCTGATTAAAAAATACATGAAGCTGAACTGCTGCCCAATTAGTCCATCGCTTATGAGCTCTCCGTTCCATTTTGGCGCCTGTATTTCAAGCGTCGCAGATCCGCTGTGATGCGGCGGGTCCGTGCTCGCGGCTGAGCAAAGCCGCCAATAAATCCACACAAAAAGGTTGCCCCTATGAGCACGACCTCCCGGGGAGTGTCTCCTTACAAACACGAGGACTGCAGCCAGGTCAGTATCAAGCATTTTAATCCAAAGATCAGGCTTAACGCGTTTCGAACTGGAAGTTCCCAAGTTCATAAAAAACCACTGTGGGCTGATTAAAAAATACATGAAGCTGAACTGCTGCGATGGACTAATTGGGCAGCAGTTTTTTTATGAACTTTAAGGAGACACTCCCCGGGAGGTCGTGCTCATAGGGGCAACCTTTTTGTGTGGATATATATATATATATATATATATATATATATATATATATATATATATATATATATATGTATAAACAGTTATCCCCAAGCGAGGCTGCACTTAAGAAAACTAGGCGGACCCTGCACATTTCAGCAGTCTCCTTTATTCTCCTTTATTTCAGAACAACCGGACATCAAAGCGCTCATCAATTAACAGCCCTACGCGTTTCAAAGCTCCTGCTTCTTGTTCACGGGCAAATGCGATGTCCAATAGGCGGAAAAGCCAGAATGAAATAAGTCACAACTTTTTATACCTTTAGTAGGTTACGCCCTCTGGTGTGGCTTTTTATGATAACAGATTTCTGGGACTTGTAGTTTTCATGCTGGTTCAATTATAATCCTCCAGTGGATTCCGCCGATAAAAACATCCTTTTGGCACAATTTGCGCTCTCCAGTGAGCGTTAAGCACAAGATTCCGGTTTACTTTGTTGAACCTGTTTTTATCTGCAAGTCAAACACAGTGATCTGTGTGGGGCAGCCCAACATTTCATTTGTTGGTAGTGCAAGCCTCCCGGCCAGGACTGGCCGGTTTAAATGTATAAACAGTTATCCCCAAGCGAGGCTGCACTTAAGAAAACTAGGCGGACCCTGCACATTTCAGCAGTCTCCTTTATTTCAGAACAACCGGACATCAAAGCGCTCATCAATTAACAGCCCTACGCGTTTCAAAGCTCCTGCTTCTTGTTCACGGGCAAATGCGATGTCAATAGGCGGAAAAGCCAGAATGAAATAAGTCACAACTTTTTATACCTTTAGTAGGTTACGCCCTCTGGTGTGGCTTTTTATGATAACAGATTTCTGGGACTTGTAGTTTTCATGCTGGTTCAATTATAATCCTCCAGTGGATTCCGCCGATAAAAACATCCTTTTGGCACAATTTGCGCTCTCCAGTGAGCGTTAAGCACAAGATTCCGGTTTACTTTGTTGAACCTGTTTTTATCTGCAAGTCAAACACAGTGATCTGTGTGGGGCAGCCCAACATTTCATTTGTTGGTAGTGCAAGCCTCCCGGCCGGGACTGGCCGGTTTAAATGTATAAACAGTTATCCCCAAGCGAGGCTGCACTTAAGAAAACTAGGCGGACCCTGCACATTTTCGCAGTCTCCTTTATTTCAAACAACCGGACATCAAAGCGCTCATCAATTAACAGCCCTACGCGTTTCAAAGCTCCTGCTTCTTGTTCACGGGCAAATACGATGTCCAATAGGCGGAAAAGCCAGAATGAAATAAGTCACAACTTTTTATACCTTTAGTAGGTTACGCCCTCTGGTGTGGCTTTTTATGATAACAGATTTCTGGGACTTGTAGTTTTCATGCTGGTTCAATTATAATCCTCCAGTGGATTCCGCCGATAAAAACATCCTTTTGGCACAATTTGCGCTCTCCAGTGAGCGTTAAGCACAAGATTCCGGTTTACTTTGTTGAACCTGTTTTTATCTGCAAGTCAAACACAGTGATCTGTGTGGGGCAGCCCAACATTTCATTTGTTGGTAGTGCAAGCCTCCCGGCCGGGACTGGCCGGTTTAAATGTATAAACAGTTATCCCCAAGCGAGGCTGCACTTAAGAAAACTAGGCGGACCCTGCACAAGCGCTTTGATGTCCGGTTGTTTGAAATAAAGGAGACTGCGAAAATGTGCAGAGTCCGCCTAGTTTTCTTAAGTGCAGCCTCGTTTGGGGATAACTTTGTTAATACATTTAACGGCCAGTCCCGGCCGGGAGGCTTGCACTACCAACAAATGAAACGTTGGGCTGCCCCACACAGATTACTGTGTTTGAGTTGCAGTTTAAACAGGTTCTACAAAGTAAACCGGAGTCTTGTGCCTGACGCTCACTGGAGAGCATGAATTTTGCTAAAAGGATGTTTTAATCGGCGGAATCCACCGGAGGATTATAATTGAACCAGCATGAAAACTACGAGTCCCAGAAAGCTGTTATCATAAAAAGCCACACTAGAGGGCGTAACCTACTATAGGTATAAAAGTAGTGACTCATTTCATTCTTGTTTTTCCGCCTGTTGGACATCGCATCATGCCCGTGAACAAGAGGCAGGAGCTTTGAAACGCGTAGGGCTGTTAATTTGATCAAGCGCTTTGATGTCCGGTTGTTTGAAATAAGGAGACTGCGAAAATGTGCAGAGTCCGCCTAGTTTTCTTAAGTGCAGCCTCGTTTGGGGATAACTTTGTATATATATATATATATATATATATATATATATATATATATATATTGTTCACCAAACTGCCCAAAGCATTCGAAGGGTCACTCGACGTTGCTCGCGCCATCCAGCCTGTTTTTGCTGCTACCCTCGTGTTCCAGCCATTATTAATAGATTTCCCCGACGCGTTTCGAGGCTGTCATGCCTCTTCATCATGGGGTGCTGAACAAACGGCATCACAAACTCACATCACTTCAAATTATCGGCATCTTTTATTTCTACAAATCCTCCCCAAGGAGCCTGCCCAGTGCAGCTTCTTAGGATGCATCATGGGATATGTAGTTGCTGATGTGAGTAATTATATTCCCTTTAGTAGGTGCAATGTCCATTCGTAAAATTGAAGCTTTTAAATATCCTTTGTAGGATGTAGAACACAGCAGGAGAGCACTTTCTGCAAATGGAACAACGTGCTGCAACGGAGTAAACCAGTTTCACCCCACAGCCTCTCAGGTAAGTTCGAGATGGTGCCCCTTCCAGGACGGGACCGCCCTGCAAATAGATTGTTCACCAAACTGCCCAAAGCATTCGAAGGGTCACTCGACGTTGCTCGCGCCATCCAGCCTGTTTTTGCTGCTACCCTCGTGTTCCAGCCATTATTAATAGATTTCCCCGACGCGTTTCGAGGCTGTCATGCCTCTTCATCATGGGGTGCTGAACAAACGGCATCACAAACTCACATCACTTCAAATTATCGGCATCTTTTATTTCTACAAATCCTCCCCAAGGAGCCTGCCCAGTGCAGCTTCTTAGGATGCATCATGGGATATGTAGTTGCTGATGTGAGTAATTATATTCCCTTTAGTAGGTGCAATGTCCATTCGTAAAATTGAAGCTTTTAAATATCCTTTGTAGGATGTAGAACACAGCAGGAGAGCACTTTCTGCAAATGGAACAACGTGCTGCAACGGAGTAAACCAGTTTCACCCCACAGCCTCTCAGGTAAGTTCGAGATGGTGCCCCTTCCAGGACGGGACCGCCCTGCAAATAGATTGTTCACCAAACTGCCCAAAGCATTCGAAGGGTCACTCGACGTTGCTCGCGCCATCCAGCCTGTTTTTGCTGCTACCCTCGTGTTCCAGCCATTATTAATAGATTTCCCCGACGCGTTTCGAGGCTGTCATGCCTCTTCATCATGGGGTGCTGAACAAACGGCATCACAAACTCACATCACTTCAAATTATCGGCATCTTTTATTTCTACAAATCCTCCCCAAGGAGCCTGCCCAGTGCAGCTTCTTAGGATGCATCATGGGATATGTAGTTGCTGATGTGAGTAATTATATTCCCTTTAGTAGGTGCAATGTCCATTCGTAAAATTGAAGCTTTTAAATATCCTTTGTAGGATGTAGAACACAGCAGGAGAGCACTTTCTGCAAATGGAACAACGTGCTGCAACGGAGTAAACCAGTTTCACCCCACAGCCTCTCAGGTAAGTTCGAGATGGTGCCCCTTCCAGGACGGGACTCACATCAGCAACTACATATCCCATGATGCATCCTAAGAAGCTGCACTGGGCAGGCTCCTTGGGGAGGATTTGTAGAAATAAAAGATGCCGATAATTTGAAGTGATGTGAGTTTGTGATGCCGTTTGTTCAGCACCCCATGATGAAGAGGCATGACAGCCTCGAAACGCGTCGGGGAAATCTATTAATAATGGCTGGAACACGAGGGTAGCAGCAAAAACAGGCTGGATGGCGCGAGCAACGTCGAGTGACCCTTCGAATGCTTTGGGCAGTTTGGTGAACAATATATATATATATATATATATATATATATATATATATATATATATATATATATATATATATATATATATATATATATATATATATATATATATATATATATATATATATATATATATATATATATATATATATATATATATATATTTTCTTTGCGCCAAAAGGTTTCCACACAGCTCACGGCCCCCAAAAGTAGAGCGTGCCCGGGTGTGAACCACAGTAATTTAAAAATGGCAATTTCCAGTTTGCTTCAAGAGGAAAAAGCATGCGCACTCCCAGCAGGTAATTTGGAATTTATTGAGCAGCACGCTCAACGCGTTTCAACACCAAAGTGTCTTGTTCACGAGTGGAAAGCGGAAGTTACAAAAGGTATAAGTACCAACATAAGTGCATAGAAATAAGCAAAGGACATTACAGTGAGAGTGGCTGCTGTGGCCATCTAGGAATATCAAATTGGTTGACAACAGGTTTAGTGCATCCAAATTGACCATAAATGGGACAAATTCCAAAGAAAGGAAGGAAACAATATACAATGAGTGAAATAAAACTCAAATACAGTGGATTGCAAGCCAGCCTGACCGTTAAAGGCACAGTGGGATCTTATACATAAATATGGTGGGAGTTAACTAAGCACTGCCCAAATGTGTCACTGCCCAAGTGGGCAAACATTTAATAAGATAGATACCACTGATAAATTACAACTCAAATGAAAAAATGGGTCAAAAGGCCGGTTACCGCCTCAGTGGGCAATAAAACTATTGTGGCATAGTGAGAGGCAACAAATGAATTACTAATGATCATTAACCCTAAAACAGTCTGGCATAAGAATAATAGCAGAACAATACAATTGTGTTGTGCTCCCTAGCACTGAACACGATACAGTACACAGCAAGTCAGTCCAAGTATGTTTATTGTGGGTACAACGAGCCACCGCCGCTCTCCAAGTCGGCCAGAGACACCAACTGCCACATATGGAATGTCCCCACGCACGGGAGCACCACGGCAACTCATGGAGGTTCTAGAGAGAACCATAAACAAGCATATCTAAGCACAACATATTACCTCTTTTTTTTTAAACCCAAATTAACCATCAAAGGATAAAGAAAACAAATAAATAAAAACAAAGATAAAAAAAAACATACAGGAATAAAATATTACTCAGAATACTAAACAATATAAAAGTTGACACAGTGAGTAAAATGTAGTTTGAAAAAACATTGAATACATTAACGTAGTTTCCAAGGGGCACGTCTAACACGACTAGACCTCCTTGGCGCTTCACTAGGCACAAGAACCCCTGAAGTAGAAGGAGAAGGCACTTCAACCTCAAGATTGTTCGCTGCAGAAACTTTCACAACTTTACTGGCCTTCCACCAATGCCCACCACGTACCATAACAGCTCCACCACAAACTTTCTCGATACAGACAGGATTGCCAAAAGACGCACCACCCTTATTAACAAAATTGGAATTTCTGATACGAACCATGTCGCCAGGGTAGAAAGCAACATGCTTCGCGGATTTCTTGTAATCATACCTGTCACACATCTTACTCTGTGCCTCTGCGACCCTGGATTCCAATGCAACATGATCCACCCAACATGAAACTTTGTCACAAACAGTTCTTACAAGCCAAGCCGGGTATAAAGCAGACGTAGGCACCCGACCTCTAAGGGACACAAATGGTGCTATCTTGGTGAGGGAATGTGGCGTAGTACGGTAGAACCACAACATAGATCTGACTGCACCCTCCACGTCGTAACTATTGTGTTTTGCCCACTTAATACATTCCACAACCACCCTGTTCATTCTATCCACTAATCCATTGGTTTGAGGATGTCCAACCGAGCTTCTCAAATGCTTTACACCAGATTCAGCCAAAAACTCACTCATTTCCATGTTCACAAACTGCACACCATTGTCAGAAACACGTGCTTCTGGGAATCCCTCCCTCATAAAAATCTCTTTAAGAAAATTGATGGCACAGCTAGCCGTGGGAGAAGCACAGAACTGGACTTCAGGCCACTTGCTGTGGTAATCCATCAACACAAACGCAAATCTAAGATGGTGATGAAGAAAATTGAAAGGACCCACCAAATCAATTCCCACCTTAAGCCATGGCTTTTCTGGAAGAGGGATAGCCTGTAGAGGTGGTGTGACAACTTTATAACCCTTCTCAACCCCAGACTAGACAACACACTCCTTGACTCTTAACTCGATGTCTTTGTCCATAGAAGGCCACCAATAATGCAATCTGACTCGCCTCTTAGTCATGGTAGCCCCTAAATGTCCATCATGGGCACAGTCAACCAACTTGGCACGTACATTAAATGGAGGTATGCACCTACCATACCTCATGATGACACCATCTTCAATGGACTGCTCGTCAGCAACTTTGCAGAACGGTTGAATGTCAGGAGAGACACATCTCTCTCTGGGCCAACCATTCACAATATGATGTTTAACCCTTACAAGAATAGGGTCTTCACACAACGCCTCTTTCCACTCACTCTCGCTGCAAGCTTTATTTTCCACTGCATCCACAAAAGCAATGAAACAGTCCTCCTTATCCTCTTCCACATCAAGCACATCATCGTCACATATGGGAAGTCTGGACAGCAAATCTGCTCTGACATTTTCCTTCCCTGGGATGTGTTTGACCACGAAATCATACTGTAGAAGTTTTGTGGTCAGACGTGCAATGCGAGGCGTGGCGTACTTAAGACGTTCCCCCCCCCCAGGATGTATATAAGGGGTTTATGGTCAGTTTGAATGACAAATTTCCTGCCCCAAATATATGTCCTGAACTTTTCACATGCCCAATAGCATGCCAGGAGTTCCTTTTCGATCACTGAGTAGTTTAGTTCTGGATCACGCAGTACTCTAGAAGCATAACTGATGGTAACTTCATTCACACCAGCAAGCTGGGTCGGGACAGCCCCTAAACCATAGTTACTAGCATCAACTGTAATGGTGCAAGGGACACACGGGTCATTTGAGCTAAGAGTTTTCGCATTAACCATCTCTGATTTGACCAAGTCAAACGTCTCTTGACAGTTCGCATCCCACTCAAATGAGACATTCATCCTTAACATATTGGAGAGGACCTTCATCTTAATGGCATAGTCAGGGATGAAACGTGAGTAGAACTCACATAGCCCCAAAAGGAGCGTAACTCATCCTTGTTTTTAGGACAAGGACACTCTACAACTGCCTTCACCAGACTAGGCCTCGGGCTCACACCTTTAGCAGAAACAAGATGTCCCAAAAATTGAATTTCTCTTTTCCAAAACTCACATTTGTTTTTTCTTACAACAATACCCTTGCTCTCAAAAATGCCAAGTACAGTCCTCAATACCTTGTCATGCTCTTCTAGGTGTCTAGAAAAAATAAGAACATCATCTTGAAAAATGACTACGCCCTTTATATCTTGAAGTACCGTTTGCATTATACGTTGGAACACGGATGCCGCTGAGGCAAGCCCAAAGGGCATCCTACAAAATTGAAATGAACCAAACGGGGAATTAAAAGCTGTATAGTGATGAGACTCTTCATCCAGAAGAACCTGGTGGTACGCAGAGGCAAGATCTATCTTGGAAAACCATCCTGCACCCCTCAGTTCTTCCTACAGGTCACCAATTTTGGGAAGTGGATGTGAATCGACCCAAATCTCTTTATTCAAGCTTCTCAAGTCGATGCACAAGCGTATATCGCCATTGCGTTTACGGGCGACAACCAAAGGACTTAACCACAAACTAGATTCTATAGGCTCAATGACACCAGTACCCTGCAATCTGTCCAATTCCGTTTTGAGATCCCCCCAAGGCTAAAAGGCACAGACCTGACTTTATGTTTAACAGGTATCGCGTGTTTCTTAACCTTGATCCTGTGCTTAAAACCTGCAATCTTTCCAAGAGAGTTTGAAAATACATTGGGAAACTCTTGTTCTAAACAAATGGAATCAGGGTTTTCTTTGATAACCAGGACCTGTTCGCTGGTACCAGGCCTTAGTACCATGCCGAAAAGCCCTTAGGATGTTGTGCTCCCTAGCACTGAACACGATACAGTACACAGCAAGTAAGTCCAAGTATGTTTATTGTGGGTACAACGAGCCACCGCCGCTCTCCAAGTCGGCCAGAGACACCAACTGCCACACATGGAATGTCCCCACGCACGGGAGCACCACGGCAACTCATGGAGGTTCTAGAGAGAACCATAAACAAGCATATCTAAGCACAACATATTATAATACAGTCACATACTGAACAGTGATCATTGCCCAAGTGGGCATAATTTTGTAACATAATGAGTAATCAAGAAACAAATGTATGCACAGGTACTGCAACTCATAGCCCCACTGTACTCAGACTGTAAGCACCTGACCACTCTGTCTCTTAACCACTCTGTGTGCATGTCTGTCGTCTCGTCTCCTGAGAGCACTGACTCTGCATAGTGGAACAAAGTTAAAAATCTGCCTTTAGATGGAGCTGTTGTTTATTGCACCCTTCTGTTTCAATATTAGTTTATAATTTAAAGCCTGTAGCAAAAGCATTTGATGAACTAGGCACACAACAGAGAGGCAACCTTTGATTGTTCTTCAAATCATCACAGGTGACAATTTGGATAAAACACAGGCAGCAAGCCTGTGCTGTGTCTCGCATATTCTTTTAATATTATCTAGGTTTTCTGAGGACACACAGCGTCAAACCCCCACTAAAAGACCCCTCAGCTGCAGAAGGTGAGCCGTACCTGCAGAAGATGAACCTACCTGGCTAGATATTCTAAAACATTTCAAGCGCTTAAGAAAATGTATCCAACAGCTCGACCTAAATAGAAATAGGCTTTGTGAAGGACCATGAACCCTCTAACTGTAGAAATTATCCTGTCTTTGCCACATCTTCAGAAGGTCACTAAACGGCAGACTCCAGAATTAGTCTGATAATCAGACGGGATATCATTGGAGCAGCGTAATTCTGGCTCCACAGTCCATCATGGCACTTTTCAACTTTATGTGATCTGCCATGTATTTTGCCCATCAGCAAGTCCCCTGAGAGTGCTTCATGTTTTCATTGACACACATTTCCCATCAGAGCAACAGGCTCTGCTTGCAAGGAGGTAGGTCCAAACTGAACCAGTAACCACAGATGAGGGTGACTACTGCATTCTCCAATCACATTATATGGAGGCTAGGGTTGGACTAGGACAGAAAATAGGCCAGGGCAGCAAAATAAAAGTGGCCCCTATTAGTGCATCAAGTAGCTAAACCCTATTAGTGCATCAAGTAGCTAAAAAAGTGGCCCACGTCAGCAAATAGGGCAGTTTTTAACTTTTGGAGACACTATAGGTGTTTTGTAATATATGCATGCATTTGTGTTTGCTACAAGCAATGTTTGGAGTACTATCAGTAAAATCAACAGTACAGACCTGCCCACCAGACCAAAAAACAGGCTCACCAACCTTCAAAATACCATCCAACACACTATCTTATCAGAACAGCCCCTCGGACACTACCTGATTGCCCTATAGGCCAGTCAAACCCTAATGGATACTGATACTTCTTGTGGAGAAGTGTGGCTCAATGGTTAGAGCGGCAGACCCTGATGCAGAGATCTGGCCCGGGACCAGGGTTCAATTCCCACCTCAGTGGGTCTTGGGCTCAATTTCCTCAGACCTGATAATTCTCGCCTCGGTGCCTATTCTAATCATGGGTCCCACTCTGCAACTCTGGGCAATAGCTTGCTTAATCTCCACAACGGCCCCACCAGCGCTGGGATGCCTGGCTTCACCTTGGGGGTGCCCAGGAGTGGACATTTCACAGGGAAAAGACAGGAAGGGTTCCACAGCGGTATGCGTACAGCGCCAGGACACCCTAGGGTAACAGTGCGCTTTACAAGTACAAATTTCATTTAATTTCATATTCAGTTGAACTTAACTGCAGAGTTTAGGAGCACAACCCATTTTTCCTGTACCACTAGTGAGAACAAAGTCTACAGCCCCCTAAAGTCTGCTAAGGACCTCGTAAATGGGTTCCTTTATGTAACATCTTTATGTGTTGTGTGTTTGGGTCCATGTCTGTTGTTCATGGTAACTGGGTGTTGAATGTCTTTTATGTTCTTCAAGGTTCTTGCATACAGCACACAGTGGTGGTCCCATGCCAGTTATCCTGTCCCTGGAGCAGCTCCTGGGTTGCACCTTAGATACCCTGCTGCATTTTCACTTTTTCTGGTGTTTTTATTTTATTTTATTATATATAATTTTGTGTGACCCCTGCCAAATATCTCATGGAAAGCTAAACAAGAATTCTTATGCAAAAAAATAAAACATCCACAATACAGTAAAGATGCAAATTAAAAAAACAAATAAATTCACATAACTGTCCTCGGAGTCCTAAACCTTTGGCATACTACAAGTCAAATAAAGGAATGGGTCTATTTGTGAAATCTAACAAGTAAGATGCCAGATGAAGAAGAAGTGGAAGGGTAATCGCAGGGCAGCTGCTGAAAAACTCTGAGTTTGGCTTTTGCACATAATGGGAATATCAGAACGTGGTGTACTATCGCAGATGGCGTTGGGACTTGGAACCGCCATCCCCAAGTCAGCACAATGCCACAAAAAGAAGGATGACTAGCAACCCTGTGCTATTGAGCTTGGCTTAACCTATGATCCAGAATGTTATCACAAAGGAGAATATAGCAAGCAAACACTCTCAGACACTTTAAACATGCCTATGTCAAAGTGGAATACTCTGCTAAACCAGTTTCCATTGATTTAAGGCTGGAAAGGAATGATTACAAGTAAACTAAAGTGCCGAAATAATGCTGCAAAATTTCAATTTTTGCGCCACAAAATTTGCAAGTCTATGCCGCAATATCCTGGGGTGTTTGGTTATAGGACTCAGTGACATGGTACCTGTGTCTTGAAAATGAATTTAAAATATATATATGGGGCAGGGTCAGCACACCCTGGCCTGAAAAAGCATGGGGTGGGGGTCCCAAAGGGATTTCGTTTTCTGGCCACAACATATGCTCTGCTTGGCCACTTTAAAGGAGACTAGTCAATCCTGAATTGTTGGCCACAACATGGACAACATGTTGTGGCAGCCATTCCAGTGCTCTAGGACATGGTCCCTATTGAAATACACTGTGGTGGAAGCCTGTTTTGGGGCTTACAAAAAGAAGCACAAATAAAAGTGCCAACAAATTTTATTCACAATATATATCATTTGCTCGTGGCACCATACTAATTTTGGGAATTGTGGTGTATTCTAAGGTGATTTTACCCTGTGTAAAATGCTGATCCTTTGCTGGGATTTGATGAACCCTGTTTGAGAGAAACTGTTATCTCTCATGATGTTATCATAGAAGTATGAAAGGTGCTCCAGAAGCTAAAATGAGAGCATATTTTCTGTAAATTCACACTATCTACCTCAGCAAGAATAAAGACTGACATACTGAGTAAAACATGTACTTCCAACAGCAGCCTGCAGGGGCGGCTCCTCCGTTATGGCGGAGAAGAGTCACCCCACTGCTGGAACCAGCAGACGAATGTAAAATAAAATTAAAATAAAGCAATAAAACTGCTTTATTATCATTTTATTTTACACTGGAGCCGCAGTCGAATCTTGAGGGCAGGGTAATCCACTGAGGCACAGCAGGAGGAGGAGTTGTGGGCACAGGGCACCGCAAGTGCGCATGTTGGTTTGGACAGCTGTCTTAGGACGGCCAATCCGACATGCGCACTTGGATATCTCCAGGCTGTTGCTTTGAGATATCAGCAGGGCTCAGGAGCACAGGCTCCCAGTCCCTGCAAGAGCGCGAAACCAGCCGGCTCCGTCCAATCTCGGCCCTTTTCTCATGCTCGGCATGACAGCAGCATCTGGATTGGCGCAGGGGAGTCTGGGAACCTGTGTGTGCACCTTCGGGAGCTGAAGAGGCGGCGAGGTGTAGGGCAGCAGGCTGCAGTTAAGTTTTATTTAAAAAAAAATTGTCTCCTGCACTGCCCCACAACTTTTTCCTGCTAGCGGCTGCCACTTGCAGCCTGTTAATAAAAACATTTCTAGCTGACAAATCAATAATTTTGCATTCTATTAAGGACAAGTAGGTGAGGATTATGCTACTCATTTCTTTACTGCAAACCAACAGCAGCCAATAATGAAAAGTAAAACAGAAAATACATTTCTTATAAACATGAGAAGGAATCATTACAATAACCCCCCAATGACGAGGCATACTCCTTTCAAATAAGGCTGGTGTTTTCTTCCAGCCTCTTTCTTTGTACTGAGAAGTCAGTTCATAATAATAACAGTATTCCAGCGCAACCTCAACTGGACAACAACCATTCCAGCCCAACAGGGTTGTGCAATCCATCTGGTACACACTTCGGCCAGCCCCTGTTGATTCTTCTGTCAATTACTGGAGAGCAGATGCTATCAACAAAGAACTTCACCACAACGTCTTAAGAGCTCCACTAGTCACTCCTGTTTGTGGTCTGCCCCTAGGAAGAATAAAGAATAGCTGTAAGTTTTATCCTACCATGGAAGATATGCACATCACAATAGAACATCAGGTGGTTAATCAGTAGAAATGTATGCAAAACATAATATCAGCATAGCATGCAGGCATTCGATTAATATGGGTGGGATAATCCTCACCCTAAGCCCTTAACAGAATTGAAAATTCTTGACACATCAGCTAGATGTTTTTTTATTCTATGGCAGGGCCGGAGGCTCAGATTTTGTTTGTATATAGCTGTCCCACTATAAAAGATGCCACATTATCTATTGGTTTATTATAGAAGTCATTCTGAAGAACAATCAGTTACTTTCATTATGTCCTCAAATTTAGACCTGAATACCATCGAAACCATTGCGCCTCTCGCCAAGTGCGCTTTAAACTAAGAGACATCAATGCCAGCTTCAGCCATCAACCATCTACCCACCTAGCCAAAGTGGCGGTAGTAACTGGCTTAAAAGATTTTTGCAAGAAAAGCAACCCCGCCATCCTGATGCAGCAGTCTAGTCTCCACCTTGTAAAGATTAAGGCAACACTGACCTCAACTCCTTCTCGATACTTCAAATGTTTTGTGGAGGCAATTTCAGTTGAGAGCTGACCAAATACACTTGGAATCCCAAGAACTCTATCATCTGAGTTGGCACAAAGATCGACTTCTTGGCATTCACTACCAATGCAAAACACACAAGATGATGTACGGAATGCTGCACATTGGCAAACATTCACCCCCAGTCATAGATCTGGGTTTAATCCATCGTTATTTTGCTTCACCACGCCACCCCAGTTCAGACATAGCCATATGCAAATCAGTCTTGACCCTGTGCCTCATGGGAACAGTCCAGACCGAACTGCCAAGCCATGTCTTCCTGGACCGGAATCAAGCATCCTAGGACCGGTTTCAGGCTATCAGCCTTCATCAGCCAGGATAGCTTGACTCCAGTGGCGTAGTGAGCACGGGACCCACGTCTGGGCATACCCTTCCCACATAGGGCGAAATGAAAAACACACAAGATGATGGACGGAATGCTGCACATTGGCAAACATTCACCCCCAGTCACAGATCTGGGTTTAATCCATCGTTATTTTGCTTCACCACGCCACCCCAGTTCAGACATAGCCATATGCAAATCAGTCTTGACCCTGTGCCTCATGGGAACAGTCCAGACCGAACTGCCAAGCCATGTCTTCCCTGGACCGGAATCAAGCATCCTAGGACCGGTTTCAGGCTATCAGCCTTCATCAGCCAGGATAGCTTGACTCCAGTGGCGTAGTGAGCATGGGACCCACGTCTGGGCATACCCTTCCCACATAGGGCGAAATGCAAAACACACAAGATGATGGACGGAATGCTGCACATTGGCAAACATTCACCCCCAGTCACAGATCTGGGTTTAATCCATCGTTATTTTGCTTCACCACGCCACCCCAGTTCAGACATAGCCATATGCAAATCAGTCTTGACCCTGTGCCTCATGGGAACAGTCCAGACCGAACTGCCAAGCCATGTCTTCCCTGGACCGGAATCAAGCATCCTAGGACCGGTTTCAGGCTATCAGCCTTCATCAGCTAGGATAGCTTGACTCCAGTGGGTAGTGAGCACGGGACCCATGTCTGGGCATACCCTTCCCACATAGGGCGAAATGCAAAACACACAAGATGATGGACGGAATGCTGCACATTGGCAAACATTCACCCCCAGTCACAGATCTGGGTTTAATCCATCGTTATTTTGCTTCACCACGCCACCCCAGTTCAGACATAGCCATATGCAAATCAGTCTTGACCCTGTGCCTCATGGGAACAGTCCAGACCGAACTGCCAAGCCATGTCTTCCCTGGACCGGAATCAAGCATCCTAGGACCGGTTTCAGGCTATCAGCCTTCATCAGCCAGGATAGCTTGACTCCAGTGGCGTAGTGAGCACGGGACCCACGTCTGGGCATACCCTTCCCACATAGGGCGAAATGCAAAACACACAAGATGATGGACGGAATGCTGCACATTGGCAAACATTCACCCCCAGTCACAGATCTGGGTTTAATCCATCGTTATTTTGCTTCACCACGCCACCCCAGTTCAGACATAGCCATATGCAAATCAGTCTTGACCCTGTGCCTCATGGGAACAGTCCAGACCGAACTGCCAAGCCATGTCTTCCCTGGACCGGAATCAAGCATCCTAGGACCGGTTTCAGGCTATCAGCCTTCATCAGCCAGGATAGCTTGACTCCAGTGGAGTAGTGAGCACGGGACCCACGTCTGGGCATACCCTTCCCTCATAGGGCGAAATGCAAAACACACAAGATGATGGACGGAATGCTGCACATTGGCAAACATTCACCCCCAGTCACAGATCTGGGTTTAATCCATCGTTATTTTGCTTCACCACGCCACCCCAGTTCAGACATAGCCATATGCAAATCAGTCTTGACCCTGTGCCTCATGGGAACAGTCCAGACCGAACTGCCAAGCCATGTCTTCCCTGGACCGGAATCAAGCATCCTAGGATCGGTTTCAGGCTATCAGCCTTGATAGCTTGACTCCAGTGGCGTAGTGAGCACGGGACCCACGTCTGGGCATACCCTTCCCACATAGGGCGAAATGCAAAACACACAAGATGATGGACGGAATGCTGCACATTGGCAAACATTCACCCCCAGTCACAGATCTGGGTTTAACCCATCGTTATTTTGCTTCACCACGCCACCCCAGTTCAGACATAGCCATATGCAAATCAGTCTTGACCCTGTGCCTCATGGGAACAGTCCAGACCGAACTGCCAAGCCATGTCTTCCCTGGACCGGAATCAAGCATCCTAGGACCGGTTTCAGGCTATCAGCCTTCATCAGCCAGGATAGCTTGACTCCAGTGGCGTAGTGAGCACGGGACCCACGTCTGGGCATACCCTTCCCACATAGGGCGAAATGCAAAACACACAAGATGATGGACGGAATGCTGCACATAGGCAAACATTCACCCCCAGTCACAGATCTGGGTTTAATCCATCGTTATTTTGCTTCACCACGCCACCCCAGTTCAGACATAGCCATATGCAAATCAGTCTTGACCCTGTGCCTCATGGGAACAGTCTAGAGCCGAACTGCCAAGCCATGTCTTCCCTGGACCGGAATCAAGCATCCTAGGACCGGTTTCAGGCTATCAGCCTTCATCAGCCAGGATAGCTTGACTCCAGTGGCGTAGTGAGCACGGGACCCATGTCTGGGCATACCCTTCCCACATAGGGCGAAATGCAAAACACACAAGATGATGGACGGAATGCTGCACATTGGCAAACATTCACCCCCAGTCACAGATCTGGGTTTAATCCATCGTTATTTTGCTTCACCACACCACCCCAGTTCAGACATAGCCATATGCAAATCAGTCTTGACCCTGTGCCTCATGGGAACAGTCCAGACCGAACTGCCAAGCCATGTCTTCCCTGGACCGGAATCAAGCATCCTAGGACCGGTTTCAGGCTATCAGCCTTCATCAGCCAGGATAGCTTGACTCCAGTGGCGTAGTGAGCACGGGACCCACGTCTGGGCATACCCTTCCCACATAGGGCGAAATGCAAAACACACAAGATGATGGACGGAATGCTGCACATTGGTAAACATTCACCCCCAGTCACAGATCTGGGTTTAATCCATCGTTATTTTGCTTCACCACGCCACCCCAGTTCAGACATAGCCATATGCAAATCAGTCTTGACCCCGTGCCTCATGGGAACAGTCCGGACCGAACTGCCAAGCCATGTCTTCCCTGGACCGGAATCAAGCATCCTAGGACCGGTTTCAGGCTATCAGCCTTCATCAGCCAGGATAGCTTGACTCCAGTGGAGTAGTGAGCACGGGACCCACGTCTGGGCATACCCTTCCCTCATAGGGCGAAATGCAAAACACACAAGATGATGGACGGAATGCTGCACATTGGCAAACATTCACCCCAGTCACAGATCTGGGTTTAATCCATCGTTATTTTGCTTCACCACGCCACCCCAGTTCAGACATAGCCATATGCAAATCAGTCTTGACCCTGTGCCTCATGGGAACAGTCCAGACCGAACTGCCAAGCCATGTCTTCCCTGGACCGGAATCAAGCATCCTAGGACCGGTTTCAGGCTATCAGCCTTCATCAGCCATGATAGCTTGACTCCAGTGGCGTAGTGAGCACGGGACCCACGTCTGGGCATACCCTTCCCACATAGGGCGAAATGCAAAACACACAAGATGATGGACGGAATGCTGCACATTGGCAAACATTCACCCTCAGTCACAGATCTGGGTTTAACCCATCGTTATTTTGCTTCACCACGCCACCCCAGTTCAGACATAGCCATATGCAAATCAGTCTTGACCCTGTGCCTCATGGGAACAGTCCAGACCGAACTGCCAAGCCATGTCTTCCCTGGACCGGAATCAAGCATCCTAGGACCGGTTTCAGGCTATCAGCCTTCATCAGCCAGGATAGCTTGACTCCAGAGGCGTAGTGAGCACGGGACCCATGTCTGGGCATACCCTTCCCACATAGGGCGAAATGCAAAACACACAAGATGATGGACGGAATGCTGCACATTGGCAAACATTCACCCCCAGTCACAGATCTGGGTTTAATCCATCGTTATTTTGCTTCACCACGCCACCCCAGTTCAGACATAGCCATATGCAAATCAGTCTTGACCCTGTGCCTCATGGGAACAGTCCAGACCGAACTGCCAAGCCATGTCTTCCCTGGACCGGAATCAAGCATCCTAGGACCGGTTTCAGGCTATCAGCCTTCATCAGACAGGATAGCTTGACTCCAGTGGCGTAGTGAGCACGGGACCCACGTCTGGGCATACCCTTCCCACATAGGGCGAAATGCAAAACACACAAGATGATGGACGGAATGCTGCACATTGGTAAACATTCACCCCAGTCACAGATCTGGGTTTAATCCATCGTTATTTTGCTTCACCACGCCACCCCAGTTCAGACATAGCCATATGCAAATCAGTCTTGACCCTGTGCCTCATGGGAACAGTCCAGACCGAACTGCCAAGCCATGTCTTCCCTGGACCGGAATCAAGCATCCTAGGACCGGTTTCAGGCTATCAGCCTTCATCAGCCATGATAGCTTGACTCCAGTGGCGTAGTGAGCACGGGACCCACGTCTGGGCATACCCTTCCCACATAGGGCGAAATGCAAAACACACAAGATGATGGACGGAATGCTGCACATAGGCAAACATTCACCCCCAGTCACAGATCTGGGTTTAATCCATCATTATTTTTGCTTCACCACGCCACCCCAGTTCAGACATAGCCATATGCAAATCAGTCTTGACCCTGTGCCTCATGGGAACAGTCCAGACCGAACTGCCAAGCCATGTCTTCCCTGGACCGGAATCAAGCATCCTAGGACCGGTTTCAGGCTATCAGCCTTCATCAGCCAGGATAGCTTGACTCCAGTGGCGTAGTGAGCACAGGACCCACGTCTGGGCATACCCTTCCCACATATGGCGAAATGCAAAACACACAAGATGATGGACGGAATGCTGCACATTGGCAAACATTCACCCCCCAGTCACAGATCTGGGTTTAATCCATCATTATTTTGCTTCACCACGCCACCCCAGTTCAGACATAGCCATATGCAAATCAGTCTTGACCCTGTGCCTCATGGGAACAGTCCAGACCGAACTGCCAAGCCATGTCTTCCCTGGACCGGAATCAAGCATCCTAGGACCGGTGGGAAGGGTTTGCCCAGACGTGGGTCCCGTGCTCACTACGCCACTGGAGTCAAGCTATCCTGGCTGATGAAGGCTGATAGCCTGAAACCGGTCCTAGGATGCTTGATTCCGGTCCAGGAAGACATGGCTTGGCAGTTCGGTCTGGACTGTTCCCATGAGGCACAGGGTCAAGACTGATTTGCATATGGCTATGTCTGAACTGGGAGTGCCGTGGTGAAGCAAAATAACGATGGATTAAACCCAGATCTGTGACTGGGGGTGAATGTTTGCCAATGTGCAGCATTCCGTCCATCATCTTGTGTGTTTGCATTTCGCCCTAAGTGGGAAGGGTATGCCCAGACGTGGGTCCCGTGCTCACTACGCCACTGGAGTCAAGCTATCCTGGCTGATGAAGGCTGATAGCCTGAAACCGGTCCTAGGATGCTTGATTCCGGTCCAGGAAGACATGGCTTGGCAGTTCGGTCTGGACTGTTCCCATGAGGCACAGGGTCAAGATTGATTTGCATATGGCTATGTCTGAACTGGGGTGGCGTGGTGAAGCAAAATAACGATGGATTAAACCCAGATCTGTGACTGGGGTGAATGTTTGCCAATGTGCAGCATTCCGTCCATCATCTTGTGTGTTTTGCATTTCGCCCTAAGTGGGAAGGGTATGCCCAGACGTGGGTCCCGTGCTCACTACGCCACTGGAGTCAAGCTATCCTGGCTGATGAAGGCTGATAGCCTGAAACCGGTCCTAGGATGCTTGATTCCGGTCCAGGGAAGACATGGCTTGGCAGTTCGGTCTGGACTGTTCCCATGAGGCACAGGGTCAAGACTGATTTGCATATGGCTATGTCTGAACTGGGGTGGCGTGGTGAAGCAAAATAACGATGGATTAAACCCAGATCTGTGACTGGGGGTGAATGTTTGCCAATGTGCAGCATTCCGTCCATCATCTTGTGTGTTTTGCATTTAGCCCTAAGTGGGAAGGGTATGCCCAGACGTGGGTCCCGTGCTCACTACGCCACTGGAGTCAAGCTATCCTGGCTGTTGAAGGCTGATAGCCTGAAGCCGGTCCTAGGATGCTTGATTCCGGTCCAGGGAAGACATGGCTTGGCAGTTCGGTCTGGACTGTTCCCATGAGGCACAGGGTCAAGACTGATTTGCATATGGCTATGTCTGAACTGGGGTGGCGTGGTGAAGCAAAATAACGATGGATTAAACCCAGATCTGTGACTGGGGGTGAATGTTTGCCAATGTGCAGCATTCCGTCCATCATCTTGTGTGTTTTGCATTCACTACCAATCCCAGATCCTGAAGCAACTGTATTGTCCAAGACAGGTGAAGCAGCACCGTAGCTTGATCTTGCCCCAGAAGGATGAGGTCATCGAGGTACACTATCATACTCACATAGAGGGACTCCACTACTGGTTTCATCAGCTTTGTGAAACACCACAGGGCTGATGAGAGGCTGAATGGGACTACCTGCTCGCACCAAAGTGTGCCCCACTGAAACTGAAGAAAGCTTTTGTTCAGGGAAAAAATCGGCACAGAGAGATATGCATCTTTAAGGTCCGAGGATCATCCAATCTAGAGGCTGTAGAGGTCTTGCAAAAGATGGATGACTTCCACCTTGAAATGCCTGTATAAAATCCAAGAATTATCTCTTTCAGATTCAGAACCGATCTACATCCACTGCCTTTTTTATGCACCAGGAATATGTTGCTTAAGAAACTCACTAGGATGGAGTTCTAATACTCACATTGCTTCTACAGTGATCAAATCTGCAATTTCTGCATCTATGAAAGCATGCTCTTGTAGGGAAAAAATTAGTTGTCTAGGTTTTGAGACCTGAGTCGGTGTGCTGTAAAACTTGAGCTTGAAACCCTTTACTGTCTCTAACACCCATTTACCTCTCTGGATCATCTCCTAATTGTGCACAAAATGGTGAAGACTTTCCCCAGAATAACTTGTGACATTGGAGTCAGCATTACCTGGATACACTGTGGCAGAACTTCCTTCTGTTGGAGTTCTCCTATAACCACTTCTGTGGTACCGGCCTTGGCCACCTCTCGACCATGAAGGGAAGAAGTTTTAACCTCTTGCTCGGTCGTGCCAACCGGCCCGTCTACCAGAGACATAGCCTAGTTGAGAGCCTTGTACATAAGACCGGCCTGGTGATCGACCCCTGTATCACCCAGCCCAATCTAAAAGGTCTGACTGAAAGACTTTCTTTAAAGGAGATTGGGCCTCATCTAGGGCAGTGAAGGTGGATACGAATTTCTCTGAATCTTTAACAAATGGGTAGCCAAAGAGTAAACCATTCGCCACTTGATCTGCCTCAGCTGAGGCTAGTTCTGCCAGTTTCAGATAAATGCATAGGAGGATAGATTTTCTGCCATATATTAAAGATTTCTAGCAGACACATCAAGAATTTTCAATTTTAATAAGGACACGGAGGCAAGGATTTTGATTTTCTATCTGTACTGCAACGTTTAACAACAGCCAATTAAAAGAGATTAAATACACAAACTACATTTCCCATGAAACATTTGTACCTTGTCATATATCACATGCATGTGATGTTTCCATCCCTTTAAGTAGCCCAGCCAGCATATCATTTCCTCTTTTCTTGCTCCCGAAGATCCACTACCAAGTAGAAAATCTCAACTTCAAACACTCCACATGTATTGTCCTGTGGTAAAACTAAATCTCCATAACATAACCATATTCACACTCCGGTAACTTAAAACCGCCTCCTGTGACTGCAGAAGTCCATGGAAATGGTAAACATCACAAAAGATTTATCCAGTCTTCAATCAGGCCACTGGAGGGCATCAAAAAACCTCACCCTTGCTTGTTGTCCGTTCCTAGACAAAAAGTCAAGACAGAGGCGTAACTCCATAACCTCTACCAGTCCTTTACAACATCTTAATAAATGGGGAAGAGGGGGCGTGGCCTAGGAGCCGAACATGGCGGACGCGTCTCCGTAGAGCTCCGCTGTTCGCTCCTTCCAGGGACAGCATCCGCCATTATCCTGGTCCCTGACACTCGGGCTTGTGCGAGCGGGCTGCTCACGGGCCCGCGGCGATCGCGCCGGGACATCTTGGTGGCGGCAGGGAGCTCAATTCGGCCGCTGCGGCCGCGGCTTGCAGGACCGGTGGAGACCACGCACGCATCGGCAGGCGGCTGCGGCTGAGCTGCGGCGGCCGCGATTCACTGGCGGCGCGGCTGGGGACGCTATCATCCTGCCCGGCGGCCCCCCCGGAAAGCTGCTGATCGGGCCCCGGCCCTGAGGGGCAGCAGGGAGTGCACCAAGATCGCGGTGTCCCTCTGCCGGCTGCGCCTACCTCTGGTCCCTTGCAGGAGGGGCTCTGGATTTGTGGGGCCTACCCTGGGCCTGGACGGCCGTTGACTGCGGCCCTGCCTGAGGACTCCGGTGCCATAGGGTGTTTCGGTGAGCTGGGCGGGGACCTGTGGGGCTGGACTCTGCTGCTACCCACGCGCCTGACCCCCTGGCGGGGGGCTCCGCCGGTCCCTCCCCCCCGGCTGGCCCGGGGCGGCCATACGGACAGTCCTGACTGCCCCGCAGCTGGGAGACCCGGAGGCTCTTGACGGAGATACCTGTCGGCGCCGCCTGGGATCGGGCGCCTGCGCGGGGGACGCGGTCGTGGTGATCCGCCCCGCCCGGGGTGGGTGGTGAACTCTACCGATCCCCCTTCCATCATTCTCTCTGGCTGCGGCACTGACTGCTCTGGAGCGGACCCTCCACGCCATCATGGGTAAGAGCAACCCCGGAGCGGCGGCGCCCAAACAACCTACCATGGACCAATACACCACGGCCACCCCAGCGAATAAAGGTGCCGCAGAGGGCGTCTCCTCAGATATGGCGACACTCCTGGAGGCCATCAATCAGTCACGAACCGCCCTCGAGGCCCAGATCGGTGCGGTGGGGTCTGAAGTGTCATTCCTCCGCCAGGATCTCCGGAAGGCGGTCGACCGAATCACCGAGGCCGAGACGAGGGTCTCCGCGGTTGAGGATACTGTCTCCACCCTCCAGAAGAAGGTTGACAAGCTGGCCATGGTATCTAGAGAGCTGGAAGCGAGGGCCGAAGACGCGGAGGGCGGGCCCGCCGCAGCAACATCCGCCTGGTGGGTTTTCCAGAAGGTTGCGAGGGATCCTCGATGGGTGGCTTCCTCTCCGAATGGCTCAAGGCGCGGCTACCCGCAGATGACATTTCTTCCTGCTTCATGATCGAGAGGGCCCATCGCGCCCTGACCAAGAAGCCGCCGCCGGGGAGCGCCCACGCCCGGTTGTTGCTCGCCTCCTAAATTATGCTGACCGCGATGCCATTCTTCGCTTTGCCAGGACGCACAAGGATGAAATGATCTTTGAGTCCCATCCCATCATGGCCTTCCCGGACTACACCCGGACGGTTCAGCAGCAACGCCAATCCTTTGTTGCGGCCAAGCGGCGGCTGCGGGACCTGAACCTATCCTATGCGCTCATGTTCCCGGCCCGTCTGAAGGTCATTTATGATTCCAAAACATATTTCTTTGATACGCCAGAGGAAGTATTTGCGTGGACAGATGAGCGCCGCAACTCGAAGCCGCATTCCCCACCCCCTTTAGACTCTGACTCTTCTCAAAGCTCGCATCGGGGTGGACGGCAGGGAGGCGACGCTACTCATCGGCGACATCGATCCCGCTCAAACTGGCGCTCCCAGAACAAGAAGGACCCTGCGGACTGAGGCAGCCCGAGGCTGGGACATACGCTGGTGTATTGACTCTTCCCGGTTTCATGTGACGGCGGAGCCCGTTGGCTGCTGCTACTGGCCGGGATATCCTGCCACTAAGAGCCAGGGACTTTTGCTCTTCCCCTGGAGGGAGTGGGTTCTCCACGCCTTCCCTGTTGTGAGTTTTTATGGGTAATGTTGGGTGGGGGGATCCTTTGGAGGGTCCGCCGGGGCCTCCACGTTGGGGGGCCAGGACGAGATTCCGCCGCGACAGGTACTCCGTGTTCCAGGAAGTATAGGGGTTGGGGGGCGGGGGAGGGGTTGGGAGGGCGATTTGTTGTTAGTTCTACAGTTGTTTTTTAAGATATACGCACCACGATGTCCCATATGTCCACAATGTCCGCTGCTCTACACCTTACCGATAGCACATGACACATACAGCTAATGGCACTCCCCTAGGAGATCTCAATTTCGTGTCTTGGAATGTACGGGGCCTGTTGAATAAGATTAAAAGAGGGGCTGTACTACACATGGCAAAACGCTACTCAGCAGATGTCTTGCTGCTGCAAGAAACTCACATGCTAGGCAACAAGGCCCCGTGTCTGTCTCGCTATGGCTATGCCACGGTGTACCATTCTGGCTTCTCAAGGGGGGCACGAGGTACGGCCATCCTTATTCACCGCAGGGTCCCATTTCAAGTTACACAGCATTGGTTCGACCCGGGTGGCCGTTTTACGGCCGTTTCCGGCACCCTGGCTGGGGAACAGATTACAATTGGGAGCATATATGCACCACCTCCTCTAGGCCGGACGTTCATTGACAGACTGACGCAACTCTGGGGGAATTCCCCGACGGCCTGACTATCCTGGGTGGGGACTGGAACGACGTCATGGCTCCCCGGATAGGTGGCGAGCACGACCGCCGACCACCCCTCCTCCTAGGTCTAAACTCAACATCTTGGCCCATACATTGGGATGGGTGGACACATGGCGGGCTTATCATCCTTCCGAAAATGGATTTACATACGCATCATCCGTCCACCCCACCCTCTCACGTCTGGATTACATATTCCTCCCAGGCAGCTACCTGCATCGGGTGTCACATACTTCTATCTTCCCACGTGGCCTGTCTGATCACTCACCCATTCAGCTCAAACTCCGTCTGCAGACCAGTCGTCCCCCTATCACTGGCGCATGTCTCCCTGGCTGCTTAGAGATCCCGGGTATCGGGAGATGCTCCATCGAGCCACGGCAGATTATTTTGCTTTCAACACCGGGTCCACTCAATCCCTGATAATATTGTGGGAGGCCTTTAAGTCGACTATTCGGGGGGCGGATATTAGCTATCGCACTGGTGAAAAGCGGCGCCGCCTGGCACAGATCCAAGATCTAGAAGATAGACAGCTCGCTCTCCAGGCCTCGTTAGTGGAAAGCTCCGACGCCGGTGCCCGCCGTAACCTGCTCCATGTCCAACAACAGCTGCACCAGCTGCTCACGGACACTGCCAGGGATGCTTGGCTGGCGACCCAGCACCGGATATATCACTGGGGCGATAAGTCTAGCCAGATGCTCCACCGACTGTGTCAGGCGAGGGCCTCCCCGACGCAGGTCCCTCTCTTGAGGTCCCCTGCCGGTGACATGTGCGTCACCCCGGGGGCGGTGGTGCAGGCCTTTGCCGATTTTTATACGGCCTTGTACTGTGAGCGTGAGGAACCCGCGGCACCGCTTATCGATGCCTTCCTTGTAGATATCCCTCCAAAACGCCTCTCAGATGTGCAGCGAGCTGTTCTTGACGAGCCTATCTCGGTGGAGGAGCTGCGGGCGGCCCTCACCGATACCCACCCGGGCCGTGCACCAGGCCCCAATGGGTTCCCCTGCGACTTTTTGCGCACCCAAATGGGGACCGTTGGTCCTCATCTTCTTGGCGCGCTGCATCAGGCGTTGGAGCAGAAGATCTTGCCCCTGGACTGGCGCCATGCCGAAATTGTGGTTTTTCTCAAACCGGGCCGCCCTCCGGAGGCCCCGGGCTCATACCGTCCCATATCCCTATTAAACTTCGAGCCGAAATTACTGGGGAAGGTGTTGGCTGAACGCCTCCGCACCTGTATTCTGGACCTTGTCCACCCGGACCAGTCAGGCTTTATGCCCCAACGCTCCACGAGGCATAACATACGGCGAGCGCACAACGCTGTTGCCGAGGCCCACCGGCTGGGACGCCCTGCGGCGGTCCTGCTAGCTGACATCGACAAGGCGTTCGACTCCTTGAGCTGGACCTACCTTTTTAAACTTTTGGAAGCTGTCAACCTGGGGCCCCGGTTCCGCGCGTATGTTAAATTGCTGTACACAGATCTTACGGCTTCAATCCGTGTGGCTGGCCACCGTTCTCCCTCCTTCCCCATCTGCAGGGGGACCAGACAGGGTTGCCCCCTCTCTCCGCTTCTGTTCGCTTTAGCGATAGAGCCACTGGCTGAGTGGGTACGCAGGGATGCGGTTTACCGGGGACTGGTCTGGTCACCCGAGTGTTCGGACAGGATAGCACTATACGCGGATGACGCGCTATTTTTCTTTTCTGACCCTTGGGTCACCGGACCGAGGGTGCTCCAGATCTTGCGGGTGTTCGGTGAGACGACAGGACTACACGCCAACCCGTCCAAGTCGATCCTCTTTCCCATATGCGGCACACAGGGAAGTCAAACCTGGGCCTCACAGCTGGTCATTGCGGACGAAGGGTTTAGATACCTCGGCGTCCATATCTCTAGATGCCCCGTCGTGGCGTGGTCGCGCAACATAGCCCCCCTGCTTCCGTCAGTACGTGAGGAGACGACGGTATGGTCCCACCTTCCCTTATCCTTATACGGCCGGTCTGCAATATTCAAAATGGTATCACTGCCACGCTTGCTTTATAGGTTGCAAAATTTCCCGTTCCCGATCCCTCCGTCGTGGTTTCTTCAAATCAATGCGCTCCTAAATAGATTCCTCTGGGGGGTGGGGCGGTCCGGGTGGCTCTGGCGACCTGTATCCAATCCACCTATTGCGGTGGCATTGCAGCGGCGGACGTACGGGCGTATTATTGGGCGTCCCAGCTCTTAGTCATCAATGAATGGTGGTACAATCCTCAGACCGACCCGGCCTATGCGGTGGACCGGCTTTTCCTGGCGGCACATCCACTATTAGATCTCTTATACAGCAATTCGTCCTTGGAGGCTCTTCCCCCCGCCTGTAGTACCGTAGTCCAGATCTGGAGACGAGTGTCCCGGTCCATGGGTTGGTGGGATACGCTGACAGGCGCGACTCCCCTTTGGCGCGGCACGCGCTCCGGCCCGTCTCCACTCTGGCCGGGTTCCGGGGCTGGGATACTATTGGAATCTCTACATTGGGTGATGTGATGCGAGGGACCACGCTTAAATCCTTTCAGAGTCTGCAGGAGGAGTTTGATCTACACAAGTCCCAGTTCCACAGGTATCTTCAGCTTCGCCATGCCCTGTCCCCCCTGATAAAGCACCTCACGTCCTTACCCGAATTCCACCCACTAGAGGGCAGACTGTTGATGGGGGATCTGGGAGGGCACAAAATCCGTCAAATATATCAGACCCTGACAACGCACTCCAAGACGCGCATACACCGGACTAGGGCAGCTTGGGAGGTGGATTTACCGGCCCTCACGGACGATGATTGGACTGAGGCCCTTGCCAGCCCCAGGTATGCTGCCGTCTCCTCTAGGTACAGGTTGATACAGTTTAAGTACCTTCATAGGGTATATTATACCCGCCTTCGCCTTTGGAAGATGGGGGCTATTCCGTCCCCGACCTGCCTCCGTTGTAATTCTGACGATGGGTCCTTCCTCCACACGGTTTGGAGTTGCACGGCACTACACCAATTTTGGTCGGGGGTGCTGTCCTGTCTGGGGCGGGTGTTGTGCTGGGACCTCCCGGAGGATCCTCGATTGATACTTCTTCATGGCACGGAGGACATCGGGGAAACCGATATAAGAGGCACCTTCTATTCCTCGGTCTCACCTTAGCCAAGCGTGATATAGCGCAGAATTGGAAGTCTCCCTCTCCCCCGGGGTGGCGGCCTGGAAGACAGCCCTAGATACATGTATGTCGGCGGAGGTGGCGGTGTTTCAGGCCCGGGGTTGCCCGCAGAAACATGGGAGGATCTGGTCCAAGTGGGCAGAATACCGGGGCATTGACCTATCTATTCATACACAGTCAGCGAACCCGGACCCTATTGCAAGACTAATCATCAATGATTCCCCAATCTAAGGTGCTCATTGGCTGGGGCATTGGACATAGTGTTATGATCATGTATGTCTTTCTCATTTCAGGTGGGAAGAGTGGTGCAGGGGAAGGGGGAGGGGGAGGGGTGGGATGTTGGACTGCATGTTTCGCAGATTCTTTGGTGAAACCTTCGTAGGTATCGGTTGTATATGCATATTGATATGTGTCTCTATATTGACTACAGGGGTTCACCCACTGGGAGTTGTAAACTCAATAAAATTTGTTGTTAAAAAAAAAAAAAAAAATGGGGAAGAGGGGGACAGTTCAAATTGTAGTCTATCTCCACACATTTATAAAAGCAGTGCATGTAATGCATGAGCTTAGAAAGACAAAACATTGAAACATTGGTGGGATAATTCTTACCACAATGTCATTAAATGGAACTGAAAATTTGTGACGTGCCTGCTAGAAAATTGTTTCTTCTGTGTCAGGACCAGAGGATCAGATTATGCTTGTTCAAAGCTGTCCCACAAATGCAGAAGGCAAATGCACATTAGGTTTACGACAAAATGTTTTGAAAGTTGACTCCAAAGCCTAGTCTGCTGCTAGCATGATGCCTCTAACCAAGAACTTAAGGCATACACCTTTGAAACCATTGCTGCTCTCGCAGAATGGGCCCTAAACTCGGTCACATCTATACCTGTCTCCCCCAGAAGCCAGCGAACCCATCTGGCCAATGTGGCGGCAGAAATTGGCCCAAACGGTTTCTGTAATGCAATCAATAATTGACCATTTGGTGTTTGGTGCAACTCTCTTGTACAGGCTTCATATTCTTTCATAAAATGTACCACACATAATTTAGAATTGTCTGGTAAAGCCGGATAATATATAAAATGTAAATTAGTTTTAGTATGTTTCGAAACAGTAAAGGAAGCCCCACTTGGAGAGAACAATCTACCTGTTAAATCAAATGCTCTGATATCGGATACCCTCCCGCAAGATATCAAACACAACAGCATTTTTAATTTTACCAATAACTGTTTGCAAGATAAATCTCCATTGTCTGGCTACCTCTCCAAAAATCTGAGCACAATATTGACATCCCATAATACTGCATATTGCGATCTCAGAGGCATAGCTACTCTAATTCCTCTCATCAGCTTACAATCCAAGAAATCTTCCCCAACTGTCTTACCTTCCAGTGGGGAGTGGCCTGCTGATATGCACGAACGAAAATTGTTTACCGACCTGTACGCAAGTCCTGATTCCGCCAGATGAGACAAAAAGTTAATCTTGATGACACCGACAAAAACGCAGAGAGAGTACTTTTCCCCAAAAAAACTATGGTGGATCTATCGTCTTAAAACTTTCCACACAGGTCTGAATGACAATATTCCGTGGCTGGCACTAAACCAATAAGCCCCTTAAACATGGCTTGACAACCAGATCCCATCAAAAAACAAACGGAGCATATAAAACCAACTCTCCACCTCGCAGCCATCATTACGTACATAAAGGCTCCGCATGCGTTACGAACCATTTATAAACAATAGCTAACCACAAATACAACCAGAGATCATCACGGACGACAACATGCAGCCTTTGTCATCATTATTGGTACCTTATTTAGATACACTAGAATCCTCTACTTGGTATCAGGTTTATTTGACAACATTAAATAGCATACACATATCTGACCACCACCTTCATGTGCGGATACTGTCATGCATGACACGCTGCTAAATTTAACTGAGGATTCAGTTAATCTCCACAGTTGTGATTTATTTCACTTGAAGATATCAAACTGATATGACAACACAAATTACACAATCTGTCTTTGACCCCTCAATCCATGACTGAACAGAGAAACACAATCAAGCCTAATACGTTGAAGTTAGGGTTTTTTATTCCTCACTCCTTGACCGAGAAGCATCATCATGCCCAATACATAGAAATGAGCGTTACAGTATAGTAAGACAAACTACACTATTTGCTGTCACCCCCACATTCCACGACTGAGCAGAGAGACATAATAACGACCAAATATGTTGGAATAAGGGTCTTCGACCCCTCGATCCATGACCAAGCAGAGAGACACAATCACCCCAAAATGAGTTGAAATAAGCGTCTATAGGACGACTGGATCTTTTTATTACAACCATGACCGAACTCGTTCACAAAGGCAGAACTTTGCCCATATAAGATTGACAGCCTTCAAACGATCGTGAACGTTTGAGAATTGTGTTTTCTATGTCTATTCTCAAGCCATACTCACATGAACACTATCCACGTCGTTGTCTATTTACAAACAATGAGACTTTTTTGTAACTCAAACAAGCCTCTATTCCCCCTTACAATGACCCGCCTGAAACCAATAATCTTCCATTAAGCAATCACAATCCACCTACATATACCAAGGCTCCACAGATAGGGTCCAACATTTGGATGATCTCGTGACACCAAGTAAGTGAGGGACTAATTTGGTTCCACTCCGTAAAAGTTTGACTCCTTGAAACGTATGCTGCATTTTTGCCAAACGACCAAAACTATTAATTATACGTATTTTTCTAGTAGGTCATGACGAGACTCTCTGCCCTCACCCGCCACCAATGAGGCAGTAGCTCTCATACCAAAAAGGTACTTACAAAATGTTTCGCCATTGTAACAGCATCATTTAAACATACCATTAGAACTCCCTTTTGAAAGAAGAACGACACAGCCGAAGTTCTTATCAAAACTGCACTGTCAGGGTTGAGAGAATGCTAAAGATAAATCTAAAGAAAGAGCCTTCCAAATATTAACCGCATTATGACTACACTCCTTTTCTCAGAAGGGGACCATTTGTGGGGCACAAAACCTGCTACTATAGCAGCGCTCGGTACTGCATCATGACTAAATTTATAACTGCACAAATAAGGAAGGTCCCTTAAGAAGACTCTCCATGAGGCACATGAAAAAATGAACACCAACATGCTGTCTTGTACCCTCTATAGTCCACTGAGACTGATCACCCTTGGAGATCATGAGCCAACACACCCATTGAATCAGGCATAACAATAACTATCGACATGTACATGTTGGGATAGTGAAAGAATTGGCACAGCGACCTGATGCTACCCTCCCCCACGCATCCACCGTTGGTAAACAGCAAAGGGTATTATTGACCTGAGGTGGAGATACAATGCCCCACCCCTCCTGAATGCAAGGGGGTCACTCCAGACCTTAGCCCACTACTTTACCCTCTCTGTTTACAAAGACTACCACATGGACTTCCCAGCCAATGTGCTGTATCAACAACAAGGGATTGCATGTTTCTTTTGATAAGATAAACCCTCAAGTGCAGTCAATGCATAACCTGCTCAAATTTGGAATAATCGCATGTAATGAAACAGTCACACATTGGGATTAGATGGAGGAAGTCACAGATACATAAACCATACCGAATTGTTTCTATGTACTGACCCCTCTTGTCTCCCTTAGGTTACAGGCAAAAATCACGCCTGTAACAAAGAATCTGTTATACAAAAGTAACAAAGACCCATAACTGAAAGCACTTACCTTATCACAATGCCAAATAATTACCACAAAAGGGATGTGATCTATAAAGGTCCTGATGAAGGCCACAGACCTGTAGGTGCATATATGGCCATAACATGTTGACCAATTTGTTTGATGCTAAGGATATGTAATGCGTCCGAACAACATAACTCTATTCATTTTTTTAATCTTACCCCAACCCTCTTTTCACCTTAAAAATCACTTTTTGAAGGTATAGGAGGCAATTTTAATCTTGTTGCACAGAGCCCAACAGCATCTTTTTCCAGACACTCTCCCTCCTGATGGAGGCGTTACTCTCCTAGAGAAGCGAGTACCCAAGTGAAGAGCCCGATGATGATGCTACCCACTAAGTCACCCCAGTGGAGATTATATATACTGCTGGTGGTAACTAATGGTTGAGGGTTTCCGAGAGAACAATCATGTGACTCTGGTATTAATAACGGTATGGTTCACTCTTCTTTTTGATTTAAGAAGTTAATCACCATGCATAGTTCTACCTCTAAAGGATTAGTACCCCCCTCTTTGCACTAACTAACACATCTCCTCCATGCAGAAGCATATCGCTTGTGGGTAACTGCAAAATGCCTCGCACATACCCACCTTGCCAGAAAGCTTCCATGCCATGAGGTTCAGTTGTCCCGAAAGAATCAGGGGTTGTAACTGGTCTCCCAGATCCATGAGATGATCCTCTCCAGATCGGAGACACCAGGACTATATCTGTCACATAGTGCCTCACTTGAGTTCAGACTCTGGGAATCATCATGAAAGGAGGAAAGGCGTAATGCACACCCTAAGATCACTCCTGAATGAAAGCGTCAATGGCTTAAGCCAGGGGATCCGGGCGCCAGTTGAAGCACAGTGGGAGCTGTTTGTTTAGTCGGGACGCAAACAGGTCTATGTGATATGGCCACCACAGCCAATTGAGACTGTTGAAGACCCCAGGATGAAGTCTCCAGTTGCTGGTGCCCACTATCCGGTGAGAGTTTCAGTTGGCTATCACATTCCTTTGACTCGGAATGTACTCTGTCCGCACTGAGACTTGGCGCTGGAGACAAAAATGCCAAAAGTCCTTGGCTATTTCTGCTAACAAGTAGGATCTCATCCCTTCCAATTTACTGATGTGTCAGACCGCCAATGCATTTTCCATGCGAAGTACAATACAGCAATTCATCTTCTGAGGTGATAAGTTCTTGATGGCAAACGATCCTGCCAGGAGTTCCAAGCAGGGTATGTGTAACCACAACTCCATCAAGAACCAGCGGCCACCACTGGAAATCTGTTCACATCTCGCTCCCCAGCCCCACCTACTGGCATACGACTCTGGCATTACATGCTTCCATGTGGTTGGGCCACCATGTTAATTCCGTTTTGGTGTCTGTCAACACAACTACATTCTCTGCATATGAGAGTCCCTTCTGTAAATGTCAAATTTTTTGCCACTTGAGGGCTCTATGCAGAGGTCCAGAGAAAATCGCCTGGATCGACAAAGGCAACAACAGGCTCACTATTCTGGCAAGGGACCTCAATGTCACAGTCTAGCTGGATAAAGCTAATCTCAATTCTCTCTTAATCATCCTTACTTTATGGATGGCAACCAAAATTGAACTTGCACTGAATCCAGAAACTCTGTGGATTGAGTTGGACTCATAATCGACTTCTGCCTGTTGATTAGGAAGCAGAGTATTTGCAGCAGATGAACTGCCAAAGAGAGGTGAAATAATACTGTGTGAGGGTCCTGCTCCATAATAATCATATCATCCAAGTAGAACATGAACAGAACCCCTCTCATTCTTAATGACTCCACCACAGGTCTCTTCACCTTGGTGAAACACCATGGGACCGAAGACAGGCTGAAGCAGAGAACTTTGAACTCGTAACAGGTGTTTTGCCAGAAACATTGAAGAACAATATCTGTGGGGAGCAAAGATAGGGATTGTTAAATAGATGTTCTTGAGATCCAGACCCACCAGGCAATGTTGCTCCCTCAGGAGATCTATCACAAGATGGATACCCTCCATCTTCAAATGATGATTCAAAATCCAAGCATTGGATTCCCGTAAGTTCAGAACTAATCGCAACCCCCACCCTTTTTCTATACTAGAAATATAATGCTGATGAAATGCCTGAGGTGGGGATTTGCCTGGTAAATACCCTCTTTCCTATAGAGCTCTTGATTCTGGCAATTTATGAAATTTTGCCCTTGAAGGTGATGCAGCGCGTACAATAAAAACTATTCTCCTCCTAGGTCACTTATCGGTCATCCAGGGGCAAACTATATTTTCTCACATCCACATGACGATGGGGCCCATAAACATCGCCTATCACACACGCACACACCTGGATTTCCTTTACACCTTTACGAAATTCTGTATTCCTAGGAGAAGCATGAGAACTAAATGGAAAACACCATTTATGTACCGCTGGAAGGAGCCAGGATATCTTATTACCTTAACTTATCGCTTTCTTTTAGTTATTTCTTAAGATATTCCTGCTCATTGTTTTGTCGATGAATCATTCATGTAAAAAATTAGTTCATAGTGATTAGGACCAGCTAAATCACAATAACCAATTACTGATGTCACAATCATTTAGGGAAATAACCACTGAGTCATTTGATTTAAAGAATCTTACATTTTATATAATTTTAAAAGCATGAGAAAGAATTTAAACTTGTATTCAATTATTCATTCATTATTAATTCAAATATTTATTAAGCATAATCAATTTATTGCAGAAAGGAAATTTTCGTCATGAAGCAAAACCCTAATTACCTGCCTATCTTCCTAATTTAGCCTAATGATTTCTAACCTAAGTTTAAGAATTAGAAATAACCTGATTCTCATACTCAACTGGAAAATTAAGACAGCAACAGAAACTTCAGCTCGTCAGCATCAGCTACCTGCAACCCGTCTCATCTAACAGTCTTTCAGCATCTCCCGCTCAGTAATGGATCGATCAGGACCACCCAGCACTGGAAGCCACCAACACCAACACGACTCTCCAACTCCGCTCCTGACTGTGACCCCCTCCCACTAAGAGTAGGCCCTCTTATACCCTAATTCTAACTTTGCTAACTAATTGTTGCAACATTAATAACACGCTTTTCTTTCATTGGTCCATGCATGTCATCTTATTCATTCTTTTAATCAAGTTCTCTCGGATCCAACGGTCCTTGGATCATTTCCTTTCTCACAGTTCAAGACATGTTTCCATCCGCTTCGATCAGTACATTTGTAACTTCTTTCGATACATTCGAGAACTCTGCATTCATTGTCCTTTCTCTTAAAATGGTTTCCCACGGTTCTTTGCTGATCACCACGGCACACTATCAGTTCAATTAGGTCACATCAGCCTTGACCATTCTCGCATCCTAGCCTCTCAGCAACATCACGAGGTTAGCTTTTCTCCAACTTTTCTCCCTTGTCACGTGTTTCCCCGCACTTGCGCACTTCATTAACTGGCAGCCATTTTATATCGCCACTCGGTTATACTTTAGAAGCCCTATTTTGAAATAAACAAAACATAATTAAAATAGAGAAAAATAGCCTTTTCGTTTCCCTCCCGTCATCTACGTACCCCAATTAGTTATTACCTAGCAGAAAGCAACATTTAAGCTGTTCCTTACTTACCATCACTATTGTTTTTGCAACGACACGTTTATATTCTATGAAGCACAAATCATGCATTTATTTTAAATTAGTACGCATTTATTTTTATGTTATAATTAGACACACAGACATTTGTTAATGAATTATTCAGCACATACACTTGCGTATTACCCTTCCCACACATACAGTGTTGATTAATACATTTAAACGAACATTTTATTAATTATTTATAAAATTTGTTAGGGGTTAACATTTTTTATTTTCTCTGCTCCATCAACTGGAAAAACACAGCTCTCTCAGGGGAGCTGGTTGGTAAGATTTGCAAAGGCTGATGACCATGGCTGTATACAACAAGAGGAGGTCACATAGGGGTATGAGATCGATCCTGAGCTGGTGTTCATGATTAATATGGCAGTGTCCAAATCTGTGGAGACGGCAATGTCCATGAAATTGCAGAGGTGGCAGAACGCCGCTACCAAAACCCCCAAGGGTTCTGTTGAGAGTCTGCTGCAGATGCATTGCTCAGATGCAGGTGGGGCCCCCTCTGGGGTACCGGGTTTTTCGCAACCCAAGGAATTGGCAATCTTTTGGACAACTGTGCCACCTCATACAACAAATGTAGACCTTTTACAAGAAATGGCAAGTCCTAGTGCTCTTTTCCAATCCGATTCGAGCCGTATTAGAGATCCTTGGTCAGATCAGGGCAGCAGGGACACAGATTCACCCTCCTCAGATGACGAGCCAGATAAAGGGTCTAAGAGATCAAGAGACTGGCATCCCGTAGGAGGAGCAAAACAAAAGCTAAATCTGGCGGGACTAGTTCCCAAACAGACAAGGATGAGTCCCAACGACATCTGATAACCCCACTTCTCGAATGGGATCCCTTTGAAAAGGTGGCACACTATTTGAAACAGAGTTTACAACAACCACTGGATAAAGAAGTGCACAACAAATTATGGGCAGAATGCCCAAGACCCTCCATTGAGGGTAAGGTCAAAGTCACAACAGAGCTTGATACAACCATAGTAACCTTTATGGGCCGACTGATCAGAGACCCTAAGAGGGGTATCAAAAGATCTTGTTGGTCATGCCAAGATAAGCTTTTGGATGTCACAGGGCTTTTTACAAAAATTATGAAGTCGGTGGAGGAGCCAAGCGCGCTGGTGAGAACATAGACCTAGTGGTCCTATCGGGCTGGACCCAAAGGGCAATTTGCCTTTAGGGCAATGCGAATGGCGCCCTCTCGGCGGAGGGCAGAAGATCTTTGCTTTTCTGTCTGGACTTGAAATTGGCTACCACAGGGGCGGGTCCTAAAGCTAAAGGTAATCTCTTTGAAGAGGCCTTCCAAAGATTTGGCTAAGTTTTTACGGCCTTGATAAGGCCCAGGCGTCCTTAAAGAAAGTTTTCAGCTCCAGTGTTTTTGGCAGGGCCAGATGTGGTAGGGGCTCGTCTGGCATGTCCCTTTCCAGGGAAGTAGACGATTTTAGGGCCCAGACACACATTTATTGGTCTGAAATGAACAGCTGCACCCCTTTCTTACCCTCCAGGAGAATGTTTCAAAGAGGACGTGCCTATAAGGGTTGAAGAGGAGCCAGCAACTCCACAGGTGAGAGTCTGGTTTTCTTCCCTACTAGGCCTGGGGGGCAAAACACTACTTTGTCTGAAAAATAGAAGGAAATCTCCTCTGATGCTTGGGTGCGTCTCCAAACCATCCAAGGGTTTCACATAGAGTTTTGGGGTGCCCCCATCCAACAGGTAAGGCCAAGACCTCTCATATTCTTAGAAGAGATCAGTGGTATAATAGAACATGAGGTGCTCCAGCTGGAGAGCAAAGGTGTCACGGAAAGACAAGGGGTGCATTCTGTCATAAACCTAAGAGAGTTCAATGCCTGGCTGGTGTACAGGCATTTCAAGATGGAGGGAGTCCATCTGTTAAGGGATCTCCTCTGAGAGGGGGACTAGATGGTCAGATTCGAACTGAAGGAGCTTAACAATCGACCCCAATTTTTTCCCCTCACAGACGCTTCCTTCATTCCTATGGCGGAACCAGGATTGGGAATTTTAAGTTCTCCCCTTCGATCTTTCATCAGCACCGTGGTGCTTCGCAAAACTACTGAAGCCAGTGGTAGCGTGGTTGCGATAAAGGGGATAGCACATGGTCATCTACCTGGACAATATGATTATCATGTCACAAGACAGGGCTAAACTGTTGAACCAAGCACAGACCACAGTCTGGTGCTCGTAATTATTCAATCCAAATCAGATCTCGTTCCCAGACGCAGGATGGTGTCTCTGGATTTTACCATAGACTCTATAAAGGCAACAATAGAGTTGCCCAGCAGCAAGATTTCTTTGATCAAGATGGAGTTGAGACGCCTTATCACTTTGGATCGGATTACATTGAGGAAGCTGGCACATGTGGTTGGCCTCCTCACGTCTTCCATTCAAGCACAGAGATGTTTTAAGGCATGGGCAAAATAGGCTCTGGCCCAGGGCCCGAACCTTTCAGGTGGCCACCTGATTGATCCGGCTCTATTCTCCACACAGTCCTGCCCTGATGAGCTTGAATGATTTTTGTGAAACAGATTATTTTAAATATACTTTTCCTTTATTCTTAATATAGGTAATGTGTGGGAGTCTATTACAGACATTTTGCAGAGAAATGTTGTGTTTGTTTTTCAAGACCATGCAACATCCATAAAGAAGGTCCTTTTAGATCAAAACAGGACCTCACATATGAGATAAGGCAGTGGGCCTGCTGCTATATTACATTACTGAAAACACACATCACTATCCCTACATATTAAATGGAAACACACTTAGAATTTGGACCAGCATTCCTGAACAGTGTCTGTGACCTGGCCAAAGAGGGCATGATAAAGCTAAATTGGATCATAAATCCAAAGCTGCTCCGAACAGGGGTCCCCAAACTATATCTTGCCCAGGCCCCCAAAATCCTCTTCATGACAGAGCCCTTCAATGTTTAAAAATCAAACACTTGCAGAGAAGTCTATCATACAAGAAAGAGATTCCACTAACGGAAGAAGCCTCGACGGAGATGGAGTGGTGGATGGACCACATGGAAGTGTGGGACAGCCGTGCAGTATCTGGTTCCATTCCATAGAATGTGATTGAACCAAACGTCAGCTGGTGGGCCTGGGGAGCCACATGCGGAACCAATTCCAACGGAGGGAGATGATCACAGGAAGAGTTGAAACTTCACATAAATTGTCTTGAACTGCTAGCGAAATCCTACGGCATCTGCAGCCTAGCGAGTGACAAGGTGGAATGCTGTATTTTGTTTAAAATGGACAATATCTTGGCTGTGCAGTACGTCAACAACCTGAGAGGAACGAGATTCAGGGCCTTATCAGAGATCGCCAAGGACTTTGGGCACTTTTGCCTGAAAAAGAGGATCTCGGTGCTGGCGATGCACCTTCCGGGTAGCTCCAATACGATTGCAGATTGGAATTCACGCTTCCTGAGGAATGCCAGCAACTGGAAACTTGATCCTCATGTGTTCACTTGATTGTGCTAGAGATGGTTAACGCCACTGTTAGATTTGGGGGTCTCTAGTTGGCAGAGGTATGTACCCTTGTCCAAATAGGGACCCTTGCGTCTAGTCAGGGAAAGTAGGTACACTCCCGAAATAACCCCTGCTCACCCTCTTGGTAGCTTGGCACGAGCAGACAGGCTTAGTTCAGAGGCAGTGTGTAAAGCATTTGTGAACACATACAGTAATCAAGTGACAACACTACAAATGGACACCACACCGGTTATATATTTATAAAAATAGGTATACTTTATATAGATTTATCACAAGACCATAAACGACAAAAATAATCCACAATACTGTTAAGAATACTTAGTTCTGATCAAAAAGGCTTAATTCAAGGTTCTGTGCGAGTCGGTAGCCTCCTCCGGCTACGGCGATGTCGAGAACAAACAGAGTCTAACAATCCAGCTGACCGCGTCGAGACGGGCCAACACAGCGTAGACAGACTCGGTCACAGTACCTTTTACTTGAAGCGGCAGGCACGGGCGTGCGAGCCGGATGGCTGTTCGTCGCGGTCGCGATGCAAAAATGGAAGCGTTGCAGGACGCGTTGTCCCTCGATGCGGTGCAGGCAGCGGCTCGTTGACGTCGTCGAGACGGAGTCGGTGAGACCAGGGCCGTGCGTTGCAGGGCGAGACGGTGCTTCGATGCGGTGCTGGCAGGTTGCGGTGCGGCGGCGGAGCCGGATTCAGGAGCTGGCGTCGATCAGTCCGGACAGCGGTGCGAGTCGGGCGGTGCGTCGCAAAGCGTGCGAGCGGTGCCCAACTCCGGTGCGGTCACAGGACTCGAACTCAGCAGCAGTGACCGTGTCGGTCGGACCAGTTCGATTCGGCGTAGCGAAGCGTTGCAGGACGCGTTGTCCCTCGATGCGGTGCAGGCAGCGGCTCGTTGACGGAGTCGGTGAGACCAGGGCCGTGCGTTGCAGGGCGAGACGGTGCTTCGATGCGGTGCTTGCAGGACACCGAGTCGGTCGTGAGAGTCGGTCACAGCTCCCTACCTCTGTAGCCACTGAAACAGAGTTTCCAGCAGCAATTCACAAAGGGGGTGAAGTCCAATGGTCCTGGGACTTCGGTCAGGGGGCAAGCTCTCTTCCAAGCCCTTGGAGATCCTTCACAAGTTGATGAAAGTCACAGCAAAGCAAAAGTTCCTTTCTCCTCTCTTTGGCAGTCAGGCAAACCACTGCAGGCCAATCCCCCAAGCAGCACTTCAGGCTTAGGGATAGTTTCTCCTCAGTTTCTTCTTGGTTCCGCTCCTCAGTAAAGGTTTCTTCTTGTTCCCAAAAGTGATCTAATCTTCCTGGGGTCTGGGTGCCCCTCTTATACCCTGATTCTCTTTGTTCTCTGGAGGCAGAGAGGCCTCTGCCTAGTCCAAAACCAGTTCTGGTCAGTCCTGGAGCACTTTGTTTTTCTGACTCCTTCTTTCCTTTCAGAATGTGGGGCAGAGTGCTCAGCCGCCCGGCAGGAGGTGGAGCCAGCATTGTGGAAGGCAGGCACAGCCCTATTCAGACCTGCGCTGACTCACCCTGTCTCCTGTAGCCACCCCCAGCCCCTGTCACTCAATCTCCAGACAAGGAATACACAACCTAGCAGAGGCAGGCTTGGATAGTTAGGCAAGAAAATACCCACTTTCTAAAAGTGGTATTTTCGAACACAGAATGTTAAAACCAACTTCACTAAAAGATGTATTTTATCATCCTGAGTTCAGGCATACTAAATTCGTTTTTCTACCAGGTTCCCTGGGTCAGTTCTGACTATAAGGTGTAATAGTCAGTCTGCCCATTCTGGCCTATGGGGAGCAGGTAGCCTTGCAATAGTGAAAAACGAAAATGGCTGTAATTCACTATTAGGACATGCCACACACACCAGGGCATGTCCTACCTTATACTTACAATGCACCCTGCCCTAGGGCCTACTTTAGGGGTGACCAACATGCAGTAAAGGGAAGGTTTAGGGACTGGTAAGTGGGTGTACTCACCAAGTCGACATGGCAGCCCGAGGCTGCACACAGGCTCTGCGATGGCAGGCCCGAGACATATTTTACAGGCCGCTTCTGTGGGTGGCACAACCAGTGCTGCGAGCCCACCAGCGGCATTGGATTTACAAGCCCTGGGCACACTGAGTGCACTGTACTAGGGACTGACAAGTAAACCAATCATCCAATCATGGAGTCACTAATACATGTATCAATTAACGATAGGGAGCACTTGCACTTTGGCACTGATTAGCAGCGGCAAAGTGCCCATGAGCATCTAGTCCAGCAAAAACATATCGGCAACCGTGGAGGCATTATGAAAAAATGGAAGGGAGACCCACGCCAAGGATGCCAGGTCTAACACGTGTCCCCTCCAGCTGAAATGTGGGGAGAACTATCCTACCCCTAGGGAGTTCTCATCGCTAAGGCGGAAAAATCTGGACAGTCCATCAGCATTGGCGTGTTCTGTACCAGGGCGGTGTTCCACCGTAAAGTCCATCCCCTGTAGGGAAATGGACCACCTCAACAGCTTTGGATTCTCACCCCTCATCTGCATCAACCATCTGAGGGGCCTGTGGTCTGTCTGAACCCGGAAGTGAGTCCCAAACAGGTATGGTCTCAGCTTCTTCAGTGCCCAGACCACAGCAAATGCCTCACGCTCAATAGCACTCCATCTCTGTTCCCGGGGAAGTAACCTCCTACTGATGAAGGCTACAGGTTGGTCTAGGCCCTCCTCATTGATCTGTGATAGAACAGCCCCTACACCATGCTCTGAAGCGTCGGTCTGAACAATGAACTCATTGGAGAAGTTGGGTGCCTGGAGCACAGGCGCCGTGCACATGGCAGTCTTCAAGGTGTCAAAAGCTTTTTGACAGGCGTCAGTCCAAATCACTTTCCTGGGCTGCTTCTTGGAAGTCAGCTCGGTCAAGGGGGCAACAATGCTGCCATACCCCTTGACGAATCTCCGGTAATACCCGGTGAGTCCTAGGAAGGCTCTCACCTCTGTCTGGGTCTTGGGGGGCTCCCAAGCCAGAATGGTATCAATTTTCGGTTGGAGGGGCGCCACCTGGCCGCTCCCAACCTGGTGTCCCAAGTACACCACAGAACCCTGCCCAATCTGGCACTTACTCGCCTTGATTGTGAGGCCTGCTCTCCGCAGCGCCATCAACACTTCCCAGAGGTGGCGCAGATGTTCTTCCCAACTGGCACTGAACACTGCGATGTCATCCAGGTAGGCGGCACTGAAATCCTCCAGTCCAACCAACACCTGGTTGACCAACCTCTGAAAGGTGGCAGGGGCATTCTTCATCCCAAAGGGCATCACCCGGAACTGGTAGTGCCCATCTGGTGTGGAGAATGCTGACCTCTCTTTGCCCCATCAGTCAAGGCGATCTGCCAGTACCCAGACGTTAAGTCAAACGTGCTGAGGTACCGCGCAGCCCCTAACCGATCTATGAGCTCATCAGCTCTGGGGATGGGGTGGGCGTCAGTCCTGGTGACGGAATTGAGTCCCCTGTAGTCCACACAGAACCGGAGTTCTGGTGTGGCACCAGGCGCGGCAGCTTTTGGAACCAAGGCCACGGGGCTGGCCCAAGGGCTGTTAGAGGACTCAATCACCCCTAGCGCAAACATCTTGGAGACCTCCTCCTTGATGCAGGCTCTGACCCTGTCAGTCACCCTGTAAGCCTTGTGCTTCACAGGAAGACTGTCCCCAGTGTCCACATCATGGACGCACCAATGAGTGACACTGGGAACCAGGGAGAACAGGTCAGGGAACTGTCCCAACAGTTGGCGACAGTCACCCTGCTGCTCAGGTGTCAGGGAGGTAGAGAGGTTTACTCCCTCCACTGATCCATCTTGCTCTCGGGCTGACAGGAGGTCAGGAAGAGGCTCGGTCTCCTCCTCCATTCCATCATCTGTAGCTAAGAGCATGCCCACTTGGGACCTCTCCAAGTGGGGCTTCAGAGCGGTTCACATGCAGGACCCGCAAGGGGTTCCTGGGAGACTGCAAGTCCACCAAATAGGTAACTGGACTCTTGCGCTCCACCACCGTAAAAGGGCCGGTCCACCTGTCCTGGAGCGCACAGGGCTCCACAGGGGCCATGACCCACACTTTCTGACCAGGCTGAAGCTCTACCAGAGTGGCATTCTGGTCGTACCACCGCTTCATCTCCTCCTGGCTGGCTTCCAGATTTGCCTCAGCAAGCTCTCTGAAACGCCTAGTCTGGTTCCTGAAGGCCAGCATGTAACTGTATACATCCTGGGGAGGTTTCCTGGGAGATTGCTCCCAGCCTTCCTTGACCAAACTCAGAGGTCCTCGCACCGGGTGTCCATAGAGGAGCTCAAAGGGACTGAACCCTAGAGACTTCTGTGGCACCTCCCGGTATGCAAACAACAGGCATGGTAAGAGGACGTCCCATTTACGCCTCATGGGTTCTTCCAGACCCATAATCATGCCCTTGAGGGTCCGGTTGAATCTCTCAACCAGACCATTTCCTTGAGGGTGGTAAGGAGTGGTGAACTTGTAAGTTACACCGCACTCCTGCCACAGGGACTTCATGTACTTGGACACGAAGTTGGTACCTCTGTCAGACACCACCTCTTGAGGGAATCCCACACGTGAGAAAATTCCCATCAGTGCCCGTCCCACCACGGGGGCCGTCACTGTCCTCAGAGGGATGGCTTCAGGGTACCGGGTGGCATGGTCCACCAAGACCAGGATAAACCTGTTGCCCATGGCTGTCTTGGGGTCCAGTGGCCCCACAATGTCAATACCCACCCGTTCAAAGGGGTGCTGACCACAGGGAATGGCTGGAGAGGAGCCTTGTGCTTCCTCCCACTTTTCCACTTGCCTGGCAAGTCTGGCATGTCCTGCAGTGAGTGGCGGCACTCCTGCGCATCTGGGGCCAATAGAAATGGGTAACAAGCCTGTCAAAGGTCTTGTCCTGCCCCAGATGTCCCGCTAACGGTACATCATGAGCCAACCCCAGTAGGAAGGCTCTGAAGCGCTGGGGTACCACCAGCACACGGGCTGACCCAGGCTCAGCAACCTTAGGCTCTGAATACAGGAGACCATTCTCCCAGTAAACCCAATGTGATCCAGACTGATCACCTGCTGCCTGGTCTGTGGCCTGTTGCCTCAGACCCACGAGAGAAGGGCATGTGTTCTGCTCCTTGCAGAACTCTTCCCTGGAGGGTCCTCCTTCTTGCTGCCAATGGGTCAGCTCAGGTAGGTCCCCCAGTTCAGCTACCTGTTCCCCTGTAGGTTCCAGGGCATCCCCCTCAGGGTCTGCCTCCTCCTGGACCGTGGGAACCTCGGGGGCCGGTTTCCCGCGCCCCCTGCCTCCTCTCTCTCCGGCAGGCACCTGGGCCTCCCTCTCAGGCTCCAGGTCCTCTTGAACACCTTTAGCTGCCATTGACCGGGTGGTCACACATGCCCAATCAGGCAAGCCCAACATTTCTAAATGCGCACTCCGCTCCACCTTAGCCCAAGGTGAGCTCTCCAAATCGTTCCCTAACAAACAGTCAACAGGCATGGCTGGCCTCACAGCTACTTGAAGAGTACCCGAGACCCCCCACTCCAAAGGGAACCTGAGCCACCTTGCAGTGACTCTCTGTGTTGTCAGCGGCAACAACCGGATAGAATGCATCAGGGATAACCTGCTCTTTAGACACCAGGTGACACTTGACAGCTGTCACACTGGCTCCTGTGTCTCTCAGAGCCTCCACCCTATGGCCATTGATGGTCACCCACTGCCTGTATTTCTTAGTGTTCTCAGGCAGCGGGGTCCTAGGGACCATCTCAGAGTCTCCTAATGAGACAAGGGAAAACACTGTGGGATCCCCCCACCTTGGGCACCCAACTCCTCCCCCAGGGCTACACTAGCCAACTGCCGGGGGACTGCACTGGTGGGTGCTGGTTTTCCATGCAAAGGGCAACGAGGATCGTTTGCCTTGTGGCCAGGGGCGCCACACTTGTAACATACCAGTGGTCCCTGGTGAACAGGGGGGCCTGTCAGGGCCACTGGCTTCTTCTCAGGGGGAGGCTGGGAACCTTTCCCTTGGTTCCCTTGGGGTCTACTTTGGGGCCCTTTATGGAACTCCTTCTGTTTACCCTTGTCCCCCCCACTCTTCTGCTGGGGACCCTGCCCACCCTTGGCGGAGTCTCCCACGTGACCCTTGTGGACCCGGGTACTCACCCAGCGGTCCGCCTCCTCAGCAAGCTGCCTAGGGTTAGTCAGCTTACTATCAATCAGGTGCTGGCGTAGCTCAGGAAAACAATTACCGGACAAGTGCTCCCAGGCAATCAAATCAAAGAGCGCCTGAAAATCAGTCGCTTTGCTACCCTTTACCCAACCATCCAAGGCTCTGCAAAAGAAGGTCACATATTCAACCCAGGTACTGCTTTCAATCTTACTACAGTTCCTGAACCTTTGCCTATAAAGCTCAGGGGTCAAACCATATCTAGTCATTAAGGCATCCTTCATGTGGCTGTACGAATTATAGACTTCAGAGGGCAAATCCAACAAGGTATCCCGCCCTTCACTGAGGAACCGTCCCCACAACCCCGCTCCCCAATCCTTCTCAGGGACCCGGTGGGAAGACATGGCTACCTCATAGGCTTTGAACCACTGCCCTATGTCGTCATTTTTAAAAACTCCTTCACCACATCTTTGGGAATATACACCCTAGCTTCAACAGGCACAGGCGGTACACTGCCACCAGAGGGAGTAATCTCTAAGCTCTTGGCCTTCAATTCCAACTCCCTCAAAACTTTCTCATGTTCAAACTGCATTTTCTTTTCCTCTAGGGCTAATTTCCTTGTTTGCATTTCGAATTCTAACTGCTTATTCAGCTTGAGTTTGGTCAGCTCCATTTCGTGCACCCTACTCTCTTTCCTGTCCTCCAACTCCTCTGGAGACAGTCCTCTGGCAGAAACACTGCTACCTACTGGGGAAGGTGGTCTTCTAGCCCCTAGACCCAATAGCCCCTCCAGCTGCCCTTCTGCATTCTCAGCCCCCTCCACAGGGGCACTCCTTGATTCGACCCAGGCCCTCAGCGCCTTTTGGAGGTCCTCCTTCCTGGAGATCCCGGTCATGGACACTTTAAACTTTTTGCAGAATTGCTTGAGCTGCTTAAGGGTGTAGCATTCTAGCCTCTCTTCCTCCCAATCACATTCAACAGAGGCTACTGATGCTGGTTTCTCCATAGTGACTGAACTTGGCATTTGCAAAAATAGGAAATCCCAGAAAAAATGCTATTAAAGTATGTGGTTGCGTTTTGGTCTGCACTCACTAAGTAGTGTTCACCAATCACTGTACATGAGTCACAAATGCAAGTCCAGAATCCTCACCGCTGACCACCAATGTTAGATTTGGGGGTCTCTAGTTGGCAGAGGTATGTACCCTTGTCCAAATAGGGACCCTTGCGTCTAGTCAGGGAAAGTAGGTACACTCCCGAAATAACCCCTGCTCACCCTCTTGGTAGCTTGGCACGAGCAGACAGGCTTAGTTCAGAGGCAGTGTGTAAAGCATTTGTGAACACATACAGTAATCAAGTGACAACACTACAAATGGACACCACACCGGTTATATATTTATAAAAATAGGTATACTTTATATAGATTTATCACAAGACCATAAACGACAAAAATAATCCACAATACTGTTAAGAATACTTAGTTCTGATCAAAAAGGCTTAATTCAAGGTTCTGTGCGAGTCGGTAGCCTCCTCCGGCTACGGCGATGTCGAGAACAAACAGAGTCTAACAATCCAGCTGACCGCGTCGAGACGGGCCAACACAGCGTAGACAGACTCGGTCACAGTACCTTTTACTTGAAGCGGCAGGCACGGGCGTGCGAGCCGGATGGCTGTTCGTCGCGGTCGCGATGCAAAAATGGAAGCGTTGCAGGACGCGTTGTCCCTCGATGCGGTGCAGGCAGCGGCTCGTTGACGTCGTCGAGACGGAGTCGGTGAGACCAGGGCCGTGCGTTGCAGGGCGAGACGGTGCTTCGATGCGGTGCTGGCAGGTTGCGGTGCGGCGGCGGAGCCGGATTCAGGAGCTGGCGTCGATCAGTCCGGACAGCGGTGCGAGTCGGGCGGTGCGTCGCAAAGCGTGCGAGCGGTGCCCAACTCCGGTGCGGTCACAGGACTCGAACTCAGCAGCAGTGACCGTGTCGGTCGGACCAGTTCGATTCGGCGTAGCGAAGCGTTGCAGGACGCGTTGTCCCTCGATGCGGTGCAGGCAGCGGCTCGTTGACGGAGTCGGTGAGACCAGGGCCGTGCGTTGCAGGGCGAGACGGTGCTTCGATGCGGTGCTTGCAGGACACCGAGTCGGTCGTGAGAGTCGGTCACAGCTCCCTACCTCTGTAGCCACTGAAACAGAGTTTCCAGCAGCAATTCACAAAGGGGGTGAAGTCCAATGGTCCTGGGACTTCGGTCAGGGGGCAAGCTCTCTTCCAAGCCCTTGGAGATCCTTCACAAGTTGATGAAAGTCACAGCAAAGCAAAAGTTCCTTTCTCCTCTCTTTGGCAGTCAGGCAAACCACTGCAGGCCAATCCCCCAAGCAGCACTTCAGGCTTAGGGATAGTTTCTCCTCAGTTTCTTCTTGGTTCCGCTCCTCAGTAAAGGTTTCTTCTTGTTCCCAAAAGTGATCTAATCTTCCTGGGGTCTGGGTGCCCCTCTTATACCCTGATTCTCTTTGTTCTCTGGAGGCAGAGAGGCCTCTGCCTAGTCCAAAACCAGTTCTGGTCAGTCCTGGAGCACTTTGTTTTTCTGACTCCTTCTTTCCTTTCAGAATGTGGGGCAGAGTGCTCAGCCGCCCGGCAGGAGGTGGAGCCAGCATTGTGGAAGGCAGGCACAGCCCTATTCAGACCTGCGCTGACTCACCCTGTCTCCTGTAGCCACCCCCAGCCCCTGTCACTCAATCTCCAGACAAGGAATACACAACCTAGCAGAGGCAGGCTTGGATAGTTAGGCAAGAAAATACCCACTTTCTAAAAGTGGTATTTTCGAACACAGAATGTTAAAACCAACTTCACTAAAAGATGTATTTTATCATCCTGAGTTCAGGCATACTAAATTCGTTTTTCTACCAGGTTCCCTGGGTCAGTTCTGACTATAAGGTGTAATAGTCAGTCTGCCCATTCTGGCCTATGGGGAGCAGGTAGCCTTGCAATAGTGAAAAACGAAAATGGCTGTAATTCACTATTAGGACATGCCACACACACCAGGGCATGTCCTACCTTATACTCACAATGCACCCTGCCCTAGGGCCTACTTTAGGGGTGACCAACATGCAGTAAAGGGAAGGTTTAGGGACTGGTAAGTGGGTGTACTCACCAAGTCGACATGGCAGCCCGAGGCTGCACACAGGCTCTGCGATGGCAGGCCCGAGACATATTTTACAGGCCGCTTCTGTGGGTGGCACAACCAGTGCTGCGAGCCCACCAGCGGCATTGGATTTACAAGCCCTGGGCACACTGAGTGCACTGTACTAGGGACTGACAAGTAAACCAATCATCCAATCATGGAGTCACTAATACATGTATCAATTAACGATAGGGAGCACTTGCACTTTGGCACTGATTAGCAGCGGCAAAGTGCCCATGAGCATCTAGTCCAGCAAAAACATATCGGCAACCGTGGAGGCATTATGAAAAAATGGAAGGGAGACCCACGCCAAGGATGCCAGGTCTAACAGCCACGCACACATTTATTTTCAACAAGACTCAATGCTCAGGTTCTGCAATTTTACAGTTGGAGAATGGATCAGGAGGCCACAGGCAGTGGACACTTTTCTCCAGGTCTGGTACAAGGATCTGAATTGCACCTTTTCCCTCTTTCTCATGATCAGCCGGGTGGTGACGTAGGCGAGACATCAACAGGTGGAATTTATTTTGGTGACCCCTCTCTGGCGATCACAACCTTGGTTCTCATTACTCCTGGAGATCTTGTCGGTTTACCCGATAAAGTTACTGATGTCGCTGGACCTCCTTCGGAGCCCAAGAGGAGAGATCCACCAGATGATTCAGGAGAACAATCTGCATCTCATGGCCTGGCGGATATCTGGAGATGGCAGATGTCAGGAATGTCACAGACAGCTTCTTTATACATCGAACAAGCGTGGGCAGCAGGTATCCTTAAAAGATATAAGTCTTCATGGTCAACTTGGAGCAGGTGGTGCATGGAGAGAAACGTGGATCCTGTGGGAGCCAACATTGTCCTCGTAGTCAATTTCTCATCCCAACTGGCAGAGGTAAGCAGAGCATATTCAGTGGTTAATTCCTTTCGCTCAGCAGTTTCACAGGCCACCTAACGGTGGCAGGCACCCCAGTGGGTTCTCATCCATTGATCCGAAGACTAATGAAGGGAATCCAATTTTCTAATCCTCCCAGACCCAGATACACCCACACTAAGGATGTGAACAAAGTATTAGTCCCTCTTACAAGTTGGCCGGACAATGCTACCCTATTGCAGAAGAAATCTTTTCCTAAGCTAACTATGCTACTGTGCCTCATTTCATGTAAAAGAGTTTCTGAGGTGAGTGCAGTGGATTTGCAATGTAGGTTCTGTACCCTAGAGGGGGTTATGTTCCTAATCATTCAACAAACCAAATCTTACACTAAACAGTCTTCCACCCAGCCTTCCCGGACAACTCCAGATTGTGTGTGGTACACTGCTTGAGGGAGTATGAAAGTGTGACTCGAGAGCTCAGACCTGCTGGGGTTAACCAGTTATTGATTTCTATCACAAAACCTCACAAGGCAGTATCGACACTCACCATGGCAAGATGGGTCAGATGGGTGATGCAGGGAGTGGGGGTTGATGCTTCCATTTTCGGGGCACACCCCAACAGGAGGGCTTTGGCTTCCAAGGCTTTCATTTCAGGAGCCAGGTTGGAATATCTCTTGGAAGCTGCAGGTTGGGCAGCTGACTCCATGTTTAAGAGATTCTATTTCAAACTAACGGATCAGATATCTTCATTGGTGGTGAGTAAGTGTTAAACAAGCATAATCAATCCTCCAGTGCTGTCACAGAATGAATACTTCCCAGCTAGAGTGAAGGAAAATTTCAATTCTATTACAGACAAGGAGACACAGATTATCCCCCCCTTCGGAATGCCATACAGTTCCGGTCCAATCTATGGTAGAGTCAGAAGACCACGTTGGGTACAAGTATTGCACTTAACATTATATTGTTAAACATTGTTATTCATATTGCTGTTTGGTGCATATTTTGTTGGTATTGTCATTACCTGCTTCTGTTACAAAGTTAATCTAAGCAGAGCTTTAATGACTATTGTTGCCTTTTCTAGTTAGGGAAGATAAACAATGAGGATCTTCGCACCGGAAGGAAAGGGTGAACCGGTCACTGTTCAGGACAGGATTTGGAAGACATGGACCATTATAGCTGGAGGGGCAATATTATTGGGCTGCAGTGTCACATGATGTACATGTCATTTAATAGTTGTTCATGGAATTTGTAGTTTCTGTGTCTTTGCTTCTGTGAGTTGAAGTAAAGAAAGTTTGAGCATAATCTGCACCTCCGTGTCCTTAATAGAATTGAAATTTTCCTTCACGCTAGCTAGGAAATTTTTCTTTATCAGGACCAACATTAGTCTGCCTCTTAATGTCCTGGTGATCAGCTGCAACTTTCCCACAGTGGTCTAATGAGGAACTAGAGAGCTAACATTCTGTATGTATGACAAGAGTGTGGCACATCTCAACAATATCTTGATGGAATCAAAGCTGTAAAACTGAAAGCATTTCCTAGGGAGGATACTGCAGTAAATGAAGTAATGAGGGAACTTGATAACAAGCAAGTCTCCCAAGATGGCCGCCCAAGAAAAAGAGCCCAAATGTCACTGAATCATTAAATACTCCATTAAAAAAAATGTATTTGTTTATTTCTGGCTAATAACAAACAATGATGCATCAATCATATGAATACAACCTTACTCACATTACATCCAGTGAATCCACACAAGATAATATGCAGGTGCAGATACAATATGCATTCGGTGGGTGGGGTTTAAGCGGGGAGGGGAGCATCAAGGTAGCAGACCTGCGGACAATGATGGCCACAGAGGAGCAAGACCTGAATAAATAGTCCATCGGATATGAGGCTGACATGGTGACAATGAACAGTTGCATTAGCCGACAGTGTCATCAGAGTCCAAAGTTAAAAGGTAGGTACCAAGGGGCGCCCAAATGTCCTTAGGTCTAGAAGTTGGTGGTTGCAATGAGGCATACAGTTCACTAGTGGTATCATAGTATGTCAAGTCCTTCAGTTAGTCATCCATGGTGGATGCCCTGCTGTTGTCTCATAAGACGGCTATGCGCTGCTTAGCTAACAACAGTGCCATGGCAGAGATTCGTCTGAGGCCAGGACTCAGTGCTTTAACATATCCTAGATGTGCCATGAGTGGATCATTATCAACAGTATGTTCTATCATAGTAGAAATCAAGGCAAATATAGCCCCCCAATATGCATGGATAACAGTACAGTTCCAAGTTAAATGCGTGATCAGCATTATCAGCCGCATATTTGGGGCGGCTATGTGAGCGTGAGTGATCAAACTGAGCTAAAGCGTTGGGGGTGGGTTATGCCCCATTTAAATATTTAAAGTAAAGTAGTTTGTGTCTACTGGTACTGGATACCAGTGTTGTTTGTATGCAGCAGTAATGCCAGGTTTTATCTGGTATGGGGTACTCCAAATTGCGCTCCCACACCATTCGGGATTTGACTGCACATTTTGGCTTTAGTGCAAAGCAAGAGTGGTAAAGGGGAGAAACGAATCTGCTACTCTCAGTGGTTTATATCACTAAAGTTAGGGGAGGAAATGTATCCGGTTCCTCAGGATATGCAGGACGTTTTTCATGTAGGGTGCTGTGGAGGCTGAGGAATAGGGTGACCAACCGTCCGTAAATTTCACGGACTGCCCGTAATTTGGGCCTCTTGTCCGTTGTCCGTAAGGGTTTCTTCCACGGACGCCTTTTGTCCGTAATTTCAGCCATTGGAGCGAGCTGCCCCGTGCAAGCAGCCTGAGAGTTCTGTAACTCTCACTGCAGGTTTATTTATTATTTATTTATTTATTTATGCGTTTTTATATAGCGCGGACTTTACCCGAGGGTGTCAGAGCGCTTCACAATAGGAACAGTAACATTACATGAGGAGAAGGATACCAGTGAGCATAATACAAAAGCAAGCGTTACATTGCATGAGGAAAAGTGACAATCGTGCAAATAACAAACAAACCAGATACAAAAAGAGTGTATACGTTCCAAGAGGAAAAAGTGACAGGTGTGCATGATACATGGGGTACAAAATACAAATAGAGGTATAATACTGCAGAAGTGGCAGTCATTCATAACACACTGGGAGGGCACTTCTATAGGCTTGGAGTACAGAATTTCCTATAGTGGAAGAACTTCCTTGAGGTAGTAGAGGGGCGTGAATTCAACAGGGGGTACATGGGGTACAAAATACATGATACATGGGGTACAAAATACAAATAGAGGTATAATACTGCAGTAAGTGGCAATCACTCATAACACACTGGGAAGGCACTTCTATAGGCTTGGAGTACAGACTTTCCTATAGTGGAAGAACTTCCTTGAGGTAGTAGAGAGGGCGTGAATTAACAGGGGACATGAAATGAAGGGAACACGCACATAAAATCCAACACAACACGCAAAGGTGAGGAATGAACAGGAAAAAGTACAAATTTACACTGACGAGCGAACTTCCTAGAGGGGCCTGAGAACGAAAGTATTAGTTCTGGAAGTGTCTTTGGAAGAGAAGAGACTTGAGGTCAGCTTTGAAGATCCGGGTCGAGGAGGTGGCACGGAGCAGTGGGGAAGCGAGTTCCAGATTCTCACCGCATTGCCCGAGAAGGATTGAGCCATCGATCTTTCCCTTTTGAAGACGGGGGCTCAAGCAGAAACTTTTCCGCATTGCGAGAAGGGCGAGAGCCACCGGACAATTTCAATTTATTCGCCAGGTAACGAGGGGAGGACGTGTGTAAGGCTTTGTGTGTGATGCAGGCAGATTTGTACATAGATCTTGCCTCGATCGGAAGCCATCGAAGAGAGGACAGGATAGGAGTGACGTGGTTGCTTCGTTTCGACCCTGAAATGAAGCGAGCTGCTGAATGGAGGATGGATTTGAGAGGGGAGAGGTGGGATTTGGGTAGGCCCGTCAGAAGAGAATTGCAATAATCCAGTCTTGAGAGAACCAGAGATTGTACCAAGGTTTTTAAGTCTTTCTCCGGGAAGAACCGACGGATCCCCCAAAGAAGGCGCAGCTGGTACCGTGCGTTCTTAGCAATAGAGTTGATGTGGGAGATTAGGTTGAGTCTTTTGTCAAGAATGTCACCTAGGGATTTAGCGCTGTCGACAATGATGGGTTTGTTGTTGAGAAGGTTCAGCTGATCCATCCAAGATTGAACAGGAGGAGGTGAGAGAGAGGTAGAGAGGAGGAGGAATTCAGTTTTGGCGGGATTCAGAATGAGTTGGTGAGCTGACATCCAGTTGTGAATAGAGTTGAGAGTAGAGTTGAGTAGGGAGAGATCATGTGCGGAAGACACCTTAAGGTAGATTTGCGTGTCGTCCGCATACAGATGGTAAAGGATCCCAGAATTGCTTAGGAGGTTCCCTAAAGGCCAGCTCGGCTCCTGCTGTGATCAATGGCCTGCAACAGCCCCTCCCCGACCTGGCACAGGCTGCTATCAGGCCCATTATCATTTTGTATGTCGGCCTAATTATCACATACAGAATGATAATGGGCCTCTGCACAGTGACACCATTTGCTGGGCCTCCTCCTGCCAGAGCCCAGGGCATGGCAAACTGCTTTTTGTTTTTGCCCCCTTAGCATTTACACATCACATCCCCTTGGGATGATTGATCAGATCGGGTGGGTTTTTTTTCAGTGGGGGAGAGGGGGCATGTAAGATCTGAGCCTACAACTCTCCCTAACGTACCATCATCACAGATTTTTGACTCGGACGCCCTGGGGTCCCTTTTTTGATTCACGAGTTTGTGAACCTTTCTAAAGGCTTGTTACTGTGCGGCTGAAGGCTCCTACACAGGCCAAGCTCTAGAGGGAGGGCCGGGTGGGCCAGGCCCACCCAAGAGAGCCCCTGGCTCTCCCAAGGTCTGTACTCAAGCTAATAGTGTCCATTTGTTTTTCGTTTTTCGAGTGTCTGTGTGCCCTTACACTTTGTTTAATCACCTCACTTGTATGATGTTGAGTTAGGCTCCTAAAAGTCTCTGCATGTATAGGTGTGAAAGTCAGCAGGCATGGATGTTGATGTCTCCCACACACAAAAGAACATCAGGGTGTCTGACACTCCCACTACAGCAAAATACAGTGATTGCAAGCGTCCATAGCAGTTGGGAATCAGGCAGCGAAATGTCACATGTGTATACACACACAAACACAGACTCTCTCTCAAGGAGAACACTTAGAGAATATATATTTTAGTAGTGGTTTGGTTTGTTTTCTTTTCTTTCTACAGTAGGGCCTTTCCTAAATGAGAAAAATGTTGCGTTGTGACAGTTAAAAAAAGGACATTTTATGGACCATTCCGCTTAGTTCACATAATATGCGTGTGAATTTAGATAGTTATAAGTGCAGTTTTGTGACTTTTGTTGGAGTCATGTGTAACCTGCAGGACTCTGTTTTGAACACCAACGTGGACTTCTCAGCATTTCATCCTTCTGAAGTTGATGAAATGGAAGTCACTGGTTAGACAAATACAAATTCTTGCTATTTAGAATGCTCTATAATGGTACAATGTGGCTAAATATATTTTATGAAGGAATATATTATATCAAGCACTATCAGACACATTTGTATATTTGTTCAATAAAACAATAAAGGTTTCACTGTGAGTTGAAGTTAAAATGGAATGTAAACTGCAACACACAAAAAGAACAAGTCTCAAAAGTACTAAATCACATAATTGAAGATTTTTTAAAAACATCGTAGTATTAACAACTACTGTAACTATTTGTGAATATTGCAGGAAGTCTCAGCTTATTGATGACTAATTCTGTATATCACTGTGTGTTTTTTTGTCAAGATACAATTTATGTATGCCAATTCCTTTGTGGTATATTTTTGTGTTGTAGCCTGCACATATTTCACCCTGAACTCCTGTTAAAAACTATGCATTAGATTATCCCAGTGACCAAGGCCCTTGTAAGGAGTTGACCTTGAACACTGTGCCTGATCTTGGTAATCCGAGTAGGATGGTAATACCGCAGTCCAGAGATTAATACTGTGCACAAGCCTGAACAATGCAGATCCTTACTTTAGCCTTTGAACGACAGAATAGGGCAGTCATTTTTACCCATGCTAAGAGCATGAGGTACAGGCTTGCAATTATCCCCGTTGACAGTATCAGCTTCTAAATCTTAAATCCTGATTACCTGAGTCAAATTTATCAGCCATCGATTCCCAAATCAATTAATAAACAATCCCAATAGTATGGCTTTGATAGTGAACCAGGCAGAGGTTTTCAGTTGGACGAGAGGAATGCTATAAGAGGAGGCTCTTCCACTTCAGTGGAGTTCTCCGTAGTAAATCACTCCATATAGGGGGAATGGAGCCTCCTGTGCAAATGCACAGTTTTCACCTTTATTATTGTGAGGAGTAATTTTTTCTCATTGAGAAAGCTATTGCTCTACACCCATAGTAAATCTGGGGGTGATCTGTTCCCCATCATTTCCTGGAAGTAGAGTTACTCCCATTGGGCCCGATTCACAGAACTAACTTACGTCAAAAACGTAAAGTTAGTACTTTTGGTATTCACAGAATACACTTACTCATTTTGGTATTCACAGAATGCACTTACTCATTTTGGTATTCACAGAATGCACTTACTCATACTAACTTTATGTCTGCACTCGGGCCGGAGATTCCGGCCCTTTGGTGGAGATTCCGGCCCTTTGGTGGAGATTCCGGCTCTTTGGTGGAGATTCCGGCTCTTTGGTGGAGATTCCGGCAGGTTGTGGAGATTCCGGCCGGTGGCAGACATTCCGCCACCGGCCGGAATCTCCACAACCGGCACAAAGGGCCGGAATCTCCACCAAAGGGCCGGAATCTCCACCAAAGGACCGGAATCTCCACCAAAGGGCCGGAATCTCCACCAAAGGGCCGGAATCTCCGGCCCGAGTGCGGACATAAAGTTAGTATGAGTAAGTGCATTCTGTGAATACCAAAATGAGTAAGTGCATTCTGTGAATACCAAAATGAGTAAGTGTATTCTGTGAATACCAAAAAGTACTAACTTTACGTTTTTGACGTAAGTTAGTTCTGTGAATCGGGCCCAATATCTCCAGAGTGGAAATGCTACCAAGAAGAATTTGAGGGTGCCCACAAATGTATATGCTTGTGGGTGTACCTAAAAAATACTAAGGTGAATCACAGCTTACAACACTCAATTCTCACACCTTAAGTGGGATTTACTATAGGGGATTTCTCTGCACTCTTGGAGAAATAATCCACAGTAATAATTGCATAGCCACCTGTCAGGAGTTCCTTTATGTATTCCTTGCAGGTGTAAAAAAGGTACATTTAGTCATAAACCTATGTTTATGACAGAATTTATCTTTTGAGAATACAGCCCTATAAGTTTATATACAGGGGATAAATACTCGACAATTAGGTATTATGGTTCCATAAAGGGATCCATAGAGTTGGAAATCTCAGTCCTTTGCATATATGTTTTTTAAACATCTAGATATTTGTGAAGTATGAAGCTGACAGAGCATTTCAAAATGATCCCTTTGTTGTACGGGGCCGTAATCACATCATTAGGTAACCCTATCTTACTGGTTCTGATGAGATGCTTACTTCCCTTTCTACAGTACTGGTGGTCCAGGGCAGGCCTTGCCGTGCAGTGGAAGTCAAGGTGAGATATGCTATTCATTTCCCTGCTGGCTCTCAGCAGTTAATGGCCGCAGGAAAAACAGTTCCCTGCAGTTGGATGTCCTGCACGTCTTCGGACAAAGGATGGGTGTGATGCAAAAGGAACGGCAAGATCATAATTTGTATTGCCGCATTTCTATACATACTTACATGATATTCAACTATGAAAGAGTGATTTGTAAATCTCACTAGAACTCTATAACTTTACATTATGTACTTTTAACATCACATGTTTTTGAAACATTAAAATATGCCTTGAAAACACTACATTTCACCACTTTAGTATACTACATTACACTCATTTCTGGTCTTATTATTGGTTGATACTGTAATAAATAATAATAATATAGATAATAAAAAGAATTAATTAATCAGTATGACATTATTCCTGTGAAATATGAGTTTTGAAATTGCTGCTGAAAGGATATTCAACTAATGATCCACAACCTAAAAACATTGCCATGAGTATGGTCAGTTATGGTAACAGAGCACCTCCACCTTCGCAACCCATACATTTTAGTCATGCACTGTAGTCAAAATTCTATTCCCTACTTTGTCTAGGCATGGCTATGCTTAGTTGACCTTGAGCACGGTCACTACCCTTGCCCTCTAACAAGTGCCATGAGCATCCAAACTGGCACTTCCTGCAGCAGTGCTCAGAGGCATGGTTTGCAGCCATGCCTTATCCCCAGTACCGCTGCAAACAGTACAATTTGGGTACTGAGAAGGGCCAATGTTCTGTTCAATTAGGCCAAACATTAGTAGACATATGCATCTTTCACTTTGCAGACTTGTGAAAAGTGGGCCTATATTGTCAGTGTCTAAAACAGCAGATCTTTTTTTTTTGTGGAGTTTTATATAGCGCGAACTAGGCCCGGAGGTATCAGAGCGCTTTACATGAGCACCAGTTACGTTACAGTTGGACACATTCATTTTAGTAGGCACGGGGAGATTAAGTGATTTGCCCAGAATCGCAGAATGTTGAGCGTCCATGCAGAGACTCGAACCTGGTTCCCCAGCTCAGAATTCAACTGCCCTAGCCGTTTGGCTACATTCTCTCCCCAATGCTCACAATCTTCCTGAATGCTTTTATTTTTTGCCACCACCATATCCATCATCTTGGCCCACCCATGTTTCTTCATGGCCCTCCCAGAGTCAGAATCTTGGAGCCGGGCCTGCTCCTACAGAGAGGAGCGGAAGGTCAGAGGTCACCTGACAGGGCGGGTGGTTTGGGAGGACATTGTTATCTCGCAGCTCGGAAACACGACAATGAATCTGCCTGACCATGGAGAGAACCAGCCTGGGATCGTGAGTGCCTGGTGCCCAAGATCACACATGCTGTACAGTCCCGGTGGCATCTGTTGGTGCAAGCATCTCTGCGGGTCCGCAGAAGGCCGGCACTGGTATGAGGTTGGACACCCTGGAAAGGGGAAACATTGTGGAGAGTGTGCACGTATTGTGCTAGCCAGATCAGTGACAGCATTTGCTGGGCCTCCTCCTGCCAGATCCCAGGGCATGGCAAACTGCTTTTGTTTATGGGCTCCTGTCACCTCACTAGGGGCCAAGCTCTGGGGAGGTGGAGGTTTCATTTTGGCGCGTGTTACCCAGGTGCATCTACTGTTAGCCTCTTAAACTGTCACACAAGCAGTGATAATGGTACAAATACAATTGTCCTTTATTATTTATTTCTTTTTCTCCAATAGTGCAAAGTTTCTGCTTTTGTGCTTTCATTATTTTCATGTTTACCCTGGCCCTCCGAGCCCCTTTAGCGTTTACACATCACATCCCCTTGGGATGATTGATCAGATCAGGTGATTTTTTTCCAGTGGGGGAGAGGGGCATGTAAGTTCTGAGAAGCCTTCAGCTTTGATCATTTTCTTCATTTTTTTTTTTAATATGCAAACGCAGGTGTTTAAGTTTCACTCGCACACACAACAGATGCAGTGCAAAGTTCTCTCAACCTAATATAAACTTATTTTGACTTGTGCTTGTGTTGGTTGTCTATTTACTTATGTATTATTGCGCGACCTCCTCTGTTGTGTCTGCAAAACGTACCCTTTGTCCCGAATTTTTGTCCTGAATTCTGACCTTCTGTCCTGAATTTTTGTCCTGAATTTTGACCCTTTGTCCTGAATTTTTACACTCACTGTCCTGAATTTGCACCCATGCCAGTTGGTCACCCTACTGAGGAAGACAAATTTGTCCATTTAGGAAGTGGTCCCTGCGTCCTCAAATGCGATGTTCGTGTCCACCTTGCCGGTCGTGAAGAGGTCTCCTATGGTGCGCAGTTGGTGAGCCGATAGTGTGCGCTGTACTAGTATCTCCTGGGTCAGTGGTAGTCATGGGTTTTTTATGGGGGGGATTTCTGGGGAGTATAGTAGATCGGTACCCAAGTATCTCCGGAGTTTGGACCACACCCAGCAGGTCTTAGAGAGTGTGTGTATACCTGAAGGTTCGCGCGGCAGTCCCTGTGGTAGAATCAAGGACAGTGGAAGCTGTTCCACCTGGTCCTGCTCTGGCTTCAGATAAGGGAGTCTAGCGTCCTGGTGGTACCAGTAGTAGGAAACGTGGCATTGCGCCACCAAGTAATACAGTTGAAAATCTGGCACACCAAAACCACCCTTGTCATACGGGAGGGTCAGTGAATCCATTTGATTTGGGACCATCGGCCCGCCCATATGAGCTGAGTCAGAGGGCTGCGCAGGGTAGCAAACACGGAGTTGGTTAGTGCAATAGGGATGTTTAAGAACAAATATAGGGAGCGTGGGAGCACTTTCATCTTACTGATAGCAATACACCCTGTGATTGATAGTGGCAATTTGATCCATCTGGCTATCTGAATTGTGAGTTTATCAACTGTAGGGCCATAATTTTGGCATATCACCTCTTTCTTGTGTCTATGTAGGATAATACCAAGACATTTAGGGGGGCACACACCAATGAAGAGGGTATTCCAGATCACATTGGACAGTGGCATCTGTAAGTGGAAAGGGTTCGGATTTACTCCAATTTATAGAGAGACTGGAGAGATGCCTGTATTGTATTATTTCTCGAATGATGGAGGGAAAGTGTGTGGGGGGGTCTTGTACGAATAGTAAATTGTCATCGGCATATATGGATCCCAGGATTGGTCCTTTTATGAAATCGCAACTCCCTGTGCATATGGCGTTCCTGCAAATGTCAGATCAGGGGGTCCAGGGAAATGATAAAAAGGAAAGGGGGCACCCTTGACAAGTACCTCAAGATACAAGGAAGGTGTCGGCGAGTTGGTCGTTCACACTTAGTCGAGGCGTAAGACCAGCATATAAAAGCATAATGAGGTCACAGAAGCCTCGGGGCATTCCGAATTTAGCCAGGGTCCCCCTCAGAAATGACCATTTAAAGGAATCAAATGCTTTCTCAGCGTCAAGGAGGGTGACCACAGCTGGGAGACTCACAGAGATTTGGTTTAGGACTGCAAATATAGTACGGAGGATAATGGTGGTGGAGGGATGCAGCACAAAACCCGTTTGAAGGGGGAAGATTATTTGCTCCATCAGCAGAGCAAGGCGTGTCAAAATGACTTTAGCCAATATTTTGTTGTCATAATTGAGTAGTAACAATGGCCTGTATGAGGAGCACAGGTGGGCTGGTTTGCCAGATATAAGGAGGAGAGTGATGACAGCTTCCTGTAGGGTTGGGGGGCGAATGCCATCTTCAAGGGCCTCAGCATATGCCTCTAAAAGGCATGGGATTAAAATATATTTGAACACCTTATAAAAGTTGCCTGTGAGTCCATCCAGGCCAGGGGCCTTGGACCCTACGAAGGAGTGGATTGCCTGCGTAATTTCCTTGTGTGTGATGTGGGATGCCAAAAATTGTTGCTGCCCATCTATTAGTCACATTATTGCTACCTCGGCTAGGTATGTGCCAATCGCCTCAGTGTCACCTGTCAACCGTGTTGTGTACAGTTGCTGGTAATAAGTTAGGAGTGTTGTGGCTATACTGGTGCTGTCTACAACAGTCTTGCCCCCCTCTGTAAGAATGCTCTTTATACAGGTGTGCTGGTAGTTAGGGCGTAAGAGCTGCGCTAGGGTGGGGCCTGGTCTTTCTCCCTCCCCGTAGCAGCGAACGCAAGCATATTTACCTAGATAGGCCAGTTCGCAGTCAGTCAGGTCTTGAAATTCGTGTAGCTGAATGAAACGCCTATGCAATTGGGTGGTTTGTGTGCCATCTATTGCTGTAGAGTCAATGGCCCGTAGTTCCCCCTCCACTCGGGTCAGGTAACTGCGGATGCTCCTCAAGACCCCTGCATGTTTAGAAATGCAGACACCCCGAATATAGGCCTTTAAGGCTTCCAATAATGCAGCATTTTTGGTGACAGAGACAGAATTTTGCTTGAAATCTTCATTTAGGGCATCTAGGAGTTCGGATTTAAATGCCTCATCGTGGAGCGCATTTTCTGGGAAATGCCACTGTTGGAGCACGCATTCTGGATATGGAATGTTCAGCGTGGACCGAACAGAAGCATGGTTGGAGAGGGTGCGGGGTATATACGGCACATCTGATAGCCAGAGAAGGCGCTCCGAGATATGAACCAGTAATTTATACGGGTCTAAGTGTCATTACTTGGCATGGGACGTCAGATAGTTGGTAAGTGTAAATAATGTCTTGGAGTGTGGCAGAGAGCGAGGTTTAGTAATAGTGGTGGGACTGGTGGAGTCCATGGACAGGTGATGAACTATATTAAAATTGTACCCTATCTGGATCAGGTCGCCTAGTAGCGTCCTATCAGGGCGGAGAGGGTCTGGTAGAATTCAGGGGAATCAGTGTTAGGCGCATTTATGTTTACGAGCATTACGGCATTGCAGGCCAAGGTACTGGAAACAAGAAAATATCTACCATCGCTGTTGGCAGTATTACTGTGATATGTGAATGGAAGAGTTTTATGGATCAGAATACATACCCCTCAAGAGTAAAAGCTGTAATAGAAAAATATTGATTGGTGCCCCAAGTGGACGTAAACAGGCAATTGTCTTGAGGGAAGAGGTGGGTTTCCTGAAAGAATGCCAGTTTTATGTCATGCCTGTTTAGATAGGCTATAAACTGTTTATCTTTCCTAGGGTTATTCAAGCCTCTGATGTTCCAGGTTGTGCATGTCAGGTCTAAACCCTGAGTGCCTCTAGGATTGTGGTCAGCGTGTTGTAGTGTGAAATATTGTCATGTTAGTGGCGAAACTGTGTAGTATTAGGATGTAGCGCAGAAACAGAACAGCATATAAACAGAAAAACAACAGCACAACAATAACCATTCCCACACCAGTAATACTAAGAACTGGGGAATCCCTGTTGAACAAATATATAACAAGAAATCAAACATTATGGTGTACACCTCGGGGGGGGGGTGACAACGCTTTGGGGGTGATGCCCGCTGTAAACTGTTTAAGATCGTTAGTGATGATAGTTCATAGCAGTTGTCTAGACATAGCAGGTGTATATGAATAGACTGAAGTTCACAACAGATTAAAGAGTTTGAGTTGTGTAGCATTCCAGGCAGTGATGAATCATGGTACTACAGCGCAGTCCAACTCAGTCCGGTGGTCATGCAGGGTCGTGAAAGTGGAAGCAGTGGGTGAGCGATCCGAGGTCGTGAGTATTCGCTACCCCCCAAGCCGTTTGCAAAACTGGGCCACTTCTGCTTGGTTGCTGAATATCTATTGTCGACAATTAACCTCTATGCGGAGGTACGCCAGGCATAGCATGTTGTACCTCAGGCCTTGCTTTCAAAGGTTGTTTTTGACGTTGGAGAATATGCATTGAGCCTCCTGACCAGCAAGTGTAAAGTCCGGGAACAGGGACAGTGTCGAGCCCTGGTGTCCTTGTAATTGGGGAGACGTGCTATAATCAGACGTGGCGGAGCCCTGGCGGGGGGGGGAGGGGAGTTCAGGCCCAGTGACCTGTGTGCTCTCTCCACCACGAAGGTGTCAGTGAAATCCTGTCTGCTGAAGAGCTCGGTAAGTAATTTCTCCACAAAGATGTCTTGACGACCCATGTTGGAGCATTCGGCCACACCCATGATTCAAAGATTATTGCGCCTAGAGCTTGCTTCGAGGTCTTTATTTTTCGCCATCACAGTTTTTAGCTGGCGTTCTACCTTTTCCAGGCGTTTCACGATGTTGGAAGCATTGTCATCCAGTTGAGAGATTCTACATTCTGCTCCATCGAGGCAAGAAGTATGGTGATCTAGGCATTCCCCCATGCGATCCAGGCGGCTGCTAAGGGTGTCAAAGTGAGTGTCAATTGCCTGGAACCCGGCACGCAGCTCGGTCACGATGGCAGACGTGCCATCAAGATATATAGTGGCAGAGTCACTATGGGGAGATTCCTCTGTGTCAGAGAGGGAATGTTGATGTCTTGGTCCCCTGAACGGATCGAAGGCCAGCTTCTTTTGTTTGGGGTCACCACACCCCATCATGCATGCCTGATGGATAGCTAAGACGATGGGATGTAAACACCAGGTGGCTCATCTTTCCCAGGCCAGTTGAAGGACAGAGCCCCTGGGTGGACCGTAAGGGAGACCACTGTCCGTATCGGGAGGCACATGACAGGGACATGGGGCAATATGCAGAGTAGCTCAGTCTGCAATGATTCACCGGTGCGCACACCTTCAGCAGCACTTATTTGATTTGATTTGATTTTTGGTTTTGTATAGCGCTCGAATGCCCGGAGGCGTCTTGGCGCTGATGCAGACAGGTGCGGCGCTGCATGGAAGAATAGTTTATACTAATTAACGGCGTGTGAACAGCCAAGTTTTGACTTGCCTCCGAAAACTCAGCAAGTCAGGACAACTCTTAATAGGCAGGGGTAGAGCGTTCCAGAGCGTAGCTGCCTTCAGTAAAAAACTCCTACCCCCTCAAGCCGTATGCTTTGTCCTAGGGGTGGAAAGTAACATTACATCAGAAGATCTGAGCTTTCTGCCTGGGGAGTACCAGGCCAACTTTTCGCGAAAATAGCTTGGTCCAGAGTTATGCAATGCTTTAAATGTTATGCATATTGTCTTGAACTCTAGACGTTTTGCTATAGGTAGCCAGTGCAGATTTACCAATGTTTGGGCTACTGACTTATGTTTAGGAATTCCGGCAAGAAGTCGGGCTGCCGCATTTTGTAGTGTTTGTAGTTTTTATAATGACTTTTTCCGGATACCGATAAAGAGAGCATTTCCGTAGTCCAGCTTGTTCAGGATAAGGGAGGTAACAACTGTTTTTTGGAGTTCATTTGGGATGAAAGGACTGATTTTCTTTATTAGTTTTAGTGTGTCAAATACAGAGAAAGATAGTGCTTTTACTTGGTTGTCAAAGTGGAGCTTATCACTTATGCAGGGCTCCCCAGCAATTATAGAGGGCAAGGAGCCAGCGCTGTAGTTGCCTTCTTAGGGGGGCAGGTACCTGTATGACTCCCTGATGCCAGGTCACAGAGGTGGGCAGAAGAAGGGCAGGCACCGCAGGGCATGACACACCCAGGGGGGGAGGAGTGCAGGAAGGAAGCATGTGGCCAGGCCTGGAAAATGTGCATGCAGACTCACTGCAGGTATCTGCTACAATTAGCCCTCATTCATGGGAGGCTGGAGCGCACTTCAGCTGGGTAATGTATGGCCCTCCGGCGGAAGGCGCCAGGATGCAGTCGCCGGCTTATGTGCGGGGGAAGGGCTGTGTAGATGGTGCAGGCTAGCAGGTGGGGCATCTCAGGTCCAATAGGCCCTGCAAGGCCCCATGGTGAGAGTGATGCATGCAGTCCCAGGAGTTGGGTGCCTGTGTATCAGAAGGTGAGGCCCAATCAGTTGAGGCCTAGGATGGGAAACCGGGCGATTGCAGCAAGTGCTCACAGTTTACGCCACTGCGGTGTAGCGCATCACAGGCACGATCTCTATGCCACAGAGCCAAGTCAAATGCTCTAGGGGCCCGCCGCCGCTGAGACCCACAGTAGAAGTTTTCTCTCCACCCGGGTCTAGGCGCCACCCGGGCCCCATCGGGAACCCCCACAACGATGATGGTGAGGCAAATTAGTGACCACCAGATCTTCCTTTCAGCCAGCACGCACCGCGGCCCTTCTCTCAGGCTTGCCCGCGTCAGGCCACTGCGGTCCGCCGGTGCAGTGCTGCCGCCAAAGGGCCCCCACAAGGTCCCAGATCTTGCCTAGATGCAGGGGCGCACCCCCGTACAGCAGTATGTGGGATGCTTGATGATAGTGGCTGATAGATACAGAACCACTACAATAAAGAGCGCTCAGTCCCAGAGCTTCAATGCCGATCGGCCATCTTGATCACTGGCTTGGCCACGCCCTCCATTAACTACTCAAATTTAACTCACATATAACCTAATGATAGAAGTGTGCAAAATGATTAATTAACTTGTGCAAAAAACAATAAAATGATCAGTTGGAAAAAAATATATAAAAATATCAATTTGTTAAAAGGCCATGTATCACTATTTGAGAACTCAGAGAACTCATTTTAGCATTCAAGAGCACTAACCAAACTTCTGATGCTTTAGTTTTACAGTTTTGATTCCATAAAGATAAATTCAGATGTGCCACACTTTTGTCATAAATACATAATATTATCTCTCTGTTTGTTCATTAGAACATTGTGGGGAGGGAGGGGGCACAGCACAGTCACGGACAACAGAGGGCAGGTAGGAAGGAGCAGGGGCGGAGGCATCAAGCTAACCATGTCAGGTAGGCGGGAGGAATAGTGGCAGCACAATGGACCATGCAGGGCAGACAGGAGGGAAAGTGGCAGACAATGGACCATGGAGGGCAGCGAGAGGTGGGCAGGGCAACACACCATTCATGCAGGACAGTTAATATAGGCTATAGCAGCTGAACGGATCCATACATGCCAACAGACCCGATTCAGAGGAGAGTCATTGTAGGAAAGCGCCTCTTTTGACATGGTTAGCCCCCACTTTTTGCTTGATACCTGATGTGATTTCGAGCTGTAAATGCACTGGGTCCCTGCTAACCAGGTTCCCAGTGCCAGATCTCTTTCCCAAACTGTGCCACGATTGGCACAACTTAAGCCACCCTTGTAAGTCCCTAGTAAATAGTACTCATGGTACCTAGGGCATGGGTCCTGAAGAGGGTCCACTGGGGCTGCAGCACGAATTTTGCCACCCCAGGGATCCCTCACCAAGACCATGCAAACTTCCATTTCAGGCTATGTGTTTTAGTACAGAGAAAACCGAAGGGTCGACATGGCACACAGCCATGTCAGCCATGCCTTCACACACTGCATGAGATACAGGTAAGTCATCCCTACTGCAGGCCTTACAGCCCTAAGGCAGGGTGCACTATATCGAATGTGTGGACATATCTGCATGAACAGATATGACCCTAAATTATCTGAGCCATTCTTGGATATTGTGAGTGCACAGGGCTGGATACTTGTCATTATGACTTTCCTAGCTCCTTGATGGCTACACTGTACCCTAAAATGTTTGGTACCAAACATCTTGTCTTAATAAATCCCACACTGATGCCAGTGTGGGATTTATTAATAAATGCACACAGTAGACCCTTAAGACGGTCCCCTGAAAACCTGCCAAGCACTGGTGTGGTCTCTGACTAGTCTTAGCCAGTCTGCCACCACAGACATAATTCTGACCTCATGGGGTGAGAGCCTGTGCTCTCAGAGGCCAGGAACAAAGCCTGCTCTGGGTGGAGGTGCTTCACACCTCCTCCTGCCGGAATGACCTTCTAGAGCGGGAAGCTTGAAAGGCGTAGCCACCTTTGAAGTTTAGCCCAGACTTCCCCAGATAGTAGGGGATGCCAACCCCCCATCCTGCTCCACATTTGGTGGGAGAACAGGCGAGAAAATTAGATAGACGAGGAGGTGTGCCCACACTCTGCCAGCACCACCCCTAAGGTGTGGCAGGCGATGTGAACCCCTCTCCTGAAAATCCACCATCTTGAGATGGTGGAGAAATAACCTGTCTGAGCTAGGGTAGGTCCTCTTCCTACAGGAAGTGTTCACTTAGAGGGTGTAGTCACTCTGAAGGTAGGTAGCCCATTGGCTACTACCTGTCTCCCCCTGTAACGCCCCTAAATTTTGTATTTAGGTGGCATCCCTAGACCCTGAACCCAGATTCGATGGACAAGGAGAAAGAAGACTTGATGCCCAAGAACTGAAGCCCTGCTGCATAAGAAATTGGTGCCAAACCCTGCCTGCTGCTTCCAGGACTCGACTATTGGAGTGTGCTGTGTCATCCTGAACCTGTGAAGACTCCAAGAACCCCGAAGCTCCTCCAGACTTCGAGAAATCACCAAAACCTCAATTGGAGTGAAGGTATCACTCCCCTGCACACCTCAGGGACCGATCCCGCTAAGTCTGGTTTGTCAACGCACTGCTCCTCAACGACTTCGAATCATCCCCCACACCAAAAGACGTACATCTGCTCTGGAGAGTCAGATTAGTCACCTCCCCATGTTTGGAAACTCCAGGACCTACAGGAGCTTCACCGAACCAATACCCGGGGTACTGGACCTCCTATAGCAAACAACAAGATGAAGGGTCCATTCCGAACTCCTACAATTCCAGAAGCAAGCACCCATCAAGGGATGTCAAGTCCCCTAAGGCCCACATCCTGATTGGCCCAGATGTCCTGAAATCCCCTCTTCAAATTGCCTGCTCCTGACTGTGAAGACTTCTCAAAGCAGGACACCTTGTGGACCTATCAGCTCAGCACCTGGCCCCACCGGCCCCGGTAATGATGACCCAGCCATGCTCCCATGGTCCTGAGACCTCCTCCCTCCAGTGGGACCACCGGACTTACCTCTAAGTCCTCCTGTGCAGTGTCTTTCCAGGTGGCCCCCTTCGTCGTAGCGCACCAGCTACCAACACCTTTAGCATCCTGCTCCCAGCCGAATCCAGGATGCTCCCAATCTTCTGCTGCTAGAACTTTCGACCTGGTCCTGCTATCGACCTAAAATGAAAAGGTGAACTTTGTGAAAGCATTGCCTGATTTTTTATATATTTTTCTGCTTTTCCTCATTGACTTCAATGGTGCTTAATTGCACACAAAAGTGATATATTTTCCTGAGCTCTTAAAAATCGTAACTCCTAAAGTGCTTACTTAGATCGAAGTTCTTGGTCTTAAAGAATACATGAAAATGTATATTAATTTTATAAATTGGACTCAGATTTATTCTTGAGTGTGTGTCTCATTTATTGCCTCTGTGAGTACACCAAATGCTTAGCACTACCCTCTGATAAGCCTAACTGCTCGCCCGCACAACCACAAAAAGAACATTAGTATTATCTACTTTAACCTCTGTGTACCAATACGGGATCCACTGGACTCTCTGCACAGTGTACTTTGTTTTAGTGCACTATATAGAGAGCGAGCATCCTACATCGGTGGTTCAGCGGTGGGATAGAAGACTATGCATTTGCTGGAACCACTTTGTCAACAAGTGACCACATGAGTAAGTCTAAAAATTGTCTTTAGTCTAGTTGTAATTTTCAATTGGTCTATTTTTCTAAAATTCTCAAATTAACTGCTAGGGCCTTGGCTACGTCCCTGAAACTAAGTGGTTAAAAATGTAAAAGTCTGTTGCTATAGTTAGGGCAAAGTATTTGGTGTTAGAATTTTGTTTACTTCATACAAAGTTACCAACTTTAGTAAAATAATGAGTGATACCAATAACCAGGCTCAGGAGCGCGATCTGACCCCTTATTTGGACTTGTCCTATGCCTGGCTAAGGGCCCTCTGTAAGGGTTATGGTATTAACACTGGCAAACATGCTAACAAAGAAAAGTTTAGAAGGCTGTTAGCAGAGTTTGAAAGAGATAACTCAGAACTAGTAGCTCAATCTGATGAAGATGAGACTACTGAAAATCACACTGAGGACGTGGCTGAGTCCATTCACTCAAAACCAGATGAGGAGCCCTCAACTGAGGATCTCATGCTGGAAAGGTTGACCAGGAGATTGAACTTAGAATCTCAACTCCTTGACATAGAAAGACAAAGAAAAGAGATGGGCCTAGGGGTGATCTCTGGTGGCAGCAATTTTATAAATAGGGATAGGGAAGATTTATTTGACTCAAAACTCTCCAAAAGGGATTTCTCTAAATACTCAGAGGGTGATGACATCACCAAATGGTTCACTGCTTTTGAGAGAGCCTGCCTAGCTAGAAGAGTAGCCAAAAGAAATTGGGCTCCTCTCTTGTGGGAACTATTCTCAGGTAAATGCAGGGATAGACTCTTGACATTGAATGAGAAAGATGCTGAGTCCTATGACCTCACGAAGGGTACCCTGACTGAGGGCTTTGGACTCACCACTGAAGAATACAGAATAAAATTCAGGGTGACTCAAAAAACCCAGAGTCAGTCCTTGGTGGAATTTGTTGACTTTTCAGTGAAAACACTAGGTGGTTGGTTAACAAGTAACAATGTGCATGACTATGAAGGGCTATACAATTTGATTGTGAAAGAGCATCTTTTAAGTAATTGTTACAATGAGAAGCTACATCAGCATCTGGTAGACCTAGGTCCACTTTCTCCTCTTAAGTTGAGGAAGAAGGCAGACCACGGGTCAAAACAAGGGTGATCAAAACTACCACTGGGGGGGGTGACCTAAACCAAGAGGCTAAAAAGACGCCCCAATAGAAAGATGGTGACCAAAAAGATAAAAACAAAATGAGTCTTCTTCAGGCCCACAAAAACTGCTCAGGAGGGTGGGCCCAGAAACTTTTCACAGTCCAAGGGTGGGTCCCAGGGTAAGAACTGGGATCCCAAGAAGGCTTAGTGTTTTAATTGCAAGACAATTGGGCATCTAACTGGAGACCCTAACTGTAAAAAACAAAAAGAATGCCTCTAGCACACCTGCAGTAAATGCAGTAGTGCGTCTCCAGATGGGATCACAGGTGAGCCCTGACCATGCCAACTGAGTCAACTCTAGTCTCAGAGGGAGGAGTGGATGTAGCTAGCCTGGCTGTCTGGCCCAGTAACCTGAAGAGATACAGACAAGAGCCAAATATCAATAGGGTGGAAGCCCTGAGAGACACTGGTGCCAGTATCACCATGTGTCCTTAGATCAATATCTGCTTGGAGAGACCTATACAGTCCTCAACACTGACAATCAGGCTAAGGTGCATCCAATGGCCTTGGTGACCTTAGATTGGGGAGGGGTTAGTGGCCTCCAAAGTGTATTGGTGTTTTCTGCTATCCCTGTACAGTGTCTGCTTGGCAATGATTTGGAGTACTCACCATGGGCTGAGGTAGAGAAGAAAACTCATGCAGCAATGCTGGGAATACCTGAATAGATGTGTGTGAAAACCAGAGCACAGTGTAGAACCCAGAATGAAAAAGAAGTGTTGGAGCCTGAAATTATGGACCAACCTTCCAAGAGAATGGGCAGCAAGTTTGGGAAACCAGCATCTATAAAGCCACCAGATCAAGCCCCCTCTCCTCAGGGAGAAGACTTGTCAGCCCCAGAGGGAACTGAGCCCCAGGAGCTTGGGCCTTACACGGCAGAGCTTTTGGTCCCAGGGGGACCCTTTAGGGAAGATCTGTGCCAGGGGCATGGACCTGTCCCACTCTTAAAAGCCTGAGGCAGAAAGCTGCGGATCAGGAAAAGGGAAGTGTCAGTGGGTCCCACAGGACCTATTGGGAGGAGGGACTCCTATACACTGAGGCCAGAGACCCCAAACCTGGTGCCACTGGGAGAGTGGTAGTGCCTCAGCAGTTCAAAGAGTTTCTCCTAACATTGTCCCATGACATTCCCCTAGCTGGGCATCTTTGCCAGACAAAAACGTGGAGTAGGTTAGTCAACCACTTCTACTGGGCGGGAATGTCCCAGACGATGAAGGATTTTTGCAACTCCTGTACCACCTGTTGAGCCAGTGGCAAGAAAAATCTCGCCGGGAGGTGGATTTTCCTCACTCGCGCTCGCCAACTTGACGAACGGTAGCGAGGGAAAAAACTCAGCGTAACGCGGAGTGCAGAAATCTCCGCAAACTGTGCGAGCGGTGCTGAGTTCCCCGCCCAGACTTACCTAAAAGTTATGATTGGTGGACTCCCTGAACAAATCATAATGAGATGGGATATTTTACTACCATGCCTGCTTTTTGCTTACAGAGAGGTGCCACAAAAGGGAGTAGGGTTTCCCCCTTTGAACTTTTGTTTGAACACCCTGTAAGGAGACCACTTTGTCTTGTAAAGGAAGGATGGGAAAGACCTCTCAAAGAACCTAATCAGGATATTGTAGGTTATGTGCTTGGTCTTTGTTCCAGCACGGCTGAGTACATGAAAAAAGCCAACAAAAATCTTGAGGCCAGCCAAGAGCTCCAGAAGCTCTGATATGACCAAACGGCTGCCATGGTAAAGTTCTAACCAGGGCAAAAGGTATGGGTTTTGGAGCCTGTGGCACCAAGGGCTCTCCAGGACAAATGGACTAGGCCCTACCCTATCCTTGAAAGAAAAGTCGAGGTCACCTATTTGGTGGACCTTGGCACATGTAGGAACCCCAAGAGGGTCATACATATAAATTGCCTGAAACCCTATAATGACAGGGCTGGCATGACTATGGTCATGGTCACTGATGAGGATCAAGAAGCAGAGAGTGAACCTTTCCCTGACCTCCTCTCTCACAATGTTAAAGAAGGCTCACTGGAAGGAGTAGTCTTCTCAGACACCCTCACTGACCAACAACTGGTTGATTGCAGGTAAGTCCTAAATTAGTTTGCTGAGCTCTTTTCTTTGACCCGTGGTCAAACTAACTGGTGTACTCATGATGTGGACATTGGTGACAGCCTACCTGTCAAAAACAAAATCTACAGGCAGTCTGATCATGTCAAAGAAAGCATCAAGGCTGAAGTAAGCAAGATGCTGGAATTGGGTGTCATTGAATCCTCAGAGAGACCCTGGGCCAGCCCAGTTGTCCCCAAGCCTCATTCCCAGGGTGGAAAGAAAGAAATGACGTTTTGTGTAGACTATAGGGTGCCTCAATTTAGTCAGAAAAACTAATGCACATCCAATTCCTAGGGCTGATGAACTGATTGACAGGTTGGGGGCAGCCAAATATCTGAATTCTTTTGATCTCACATCAGGGTATTGGCAGATAGGTCTGATAGCTGAAGCAAAGGAGAAATCAGCATTCTCAACCCCTGATGCACATTAAAGAATGCCCCTGCTGCCTTTCAGAGGTGGGTGAATAACGTTCTTGCTGGATTAGAATCCTTTAGTGCAGTTTATCTGGATGATATTGCTGTCTTTTCCATCACCTGGCATGATCACCTGATCCACGTCCAACAGGTCCTCAAGGCTCGTCAAAGTGCAGGCCTCAATATCAAGGCAAGCAAGTGCCAGATAGAGCAAGGCAAGGTTGTTTACTTGGGCCACCTTGTGAGTAGAGGCCAAGTTCAGCCACTACAACCCAAAATCCAGACTATATGGATTGGGAAGCTCCAACCACCCAGACCCAAGTCAGGAAATTCCTTGACTTTACTGAGTACTATAGGAGATTTGTGCAGGGATAGGGGTCCATTGTGGCCCCTCTCACAGAACTGACCTCCAAGAAAATGCCCAAGAAGGTTAACTGGACAGTGAGCTCTCAAAAGACTTTTGACACCCTGAAAGAAGCAATGTGGTCAGCACCCATTCTAAAAGCTCCAGATTATACCAAGCAGTTCATAGTGAAGACAGATGCCTCTGAACATGGGATAGAATCTGTCCTACACAAGACCAATAATGACGGCCATACCAACATGTTGATTTCATAAGTAGGAGGCTTCTCCCCAGAGAGCAGCGTTAGAGTGCCATTGAGAGGGAAGCCTTTGCTGCGGTTTGGTCCCTGAAGAAGTTGAGACCATTCCTGTTTGTTTCTCACTTCCTTGTCCAAACCGACCACAGACCTCTTAGATGGCTCATGCAGATGAAAGGAGGGAAGCCAAAATTGTTAAGGTGGTCCATATCCCTACAAGGAATGGACTTTACATTGGAACACAGACCTGGGACAGACCTTGCCAATGCAGATGGCCTTTCCAGGTTCTTCCACTTAGATGATGAAGACTCCCTAGGGAAAGGATAGTTTCATTCTCTTTCATGTGGGGGGTGGGGGGGTCATGTAGGAAAGTGCCTCTTTTGGCATAGTAAGCCCTCACTTTTTGCTTGATGCCTCATGTGTTCTCGAACTGTAAGTGCATTGGGTCCCTGCTAACCAGATTCCCAGTGCCAGATCTCTTTCCCAAAACTGTACCATGATTGGCACAACTTCAGCCACCCTTGTAAGTCCCTAGAAAATGGTACCCCTGGTACCTAGGGCATGGCTACTGAAAAGGGTCCACAGGGGCTGCAGCACAAATTGTGCCACACCAGGTATCCCTCACCAAGACCATGCAAACTGGCATTGCAGCCTGTGTGTCTTGGTGCAGAGAAAACCGAAGAGTCAATATGGCACACAGAGATGTCTGCAATGCCCGGACACACTGCATGAGATACAGGTAAGTCACCCCTACTGCAGGCCTTACAGCACTATATCCCACATATGGACATATCTGCATGACCAGATATGACCCTAGAATATCAGAGCCATTCTTCGATATTGTAAGTGCACAGGGAAACCATAAAGAGTACATGGGCTGGATACTTGTCATTACGACTTTCCTAGCAAAACGATTACAATTTATTACAATGTATCTAGTATACATTAATTATTGATTGTACATACAAAGATCAATTTAAAATACAAACATTGAAAATTATATTGCAAGTACAGTACAAAGGAAAGGCATTAGACCATTGTGCCGATCTATTAGATCCAACCCAATATAGCAACAATATACAAAGCTCATACAGTTTTACAGTGTATATGCAGATCAGACAAAAGATGGAAGACAAATAGAAAAGTTATTAGTCTTTTCCGATGTTATGCTCGATCAAAGTGCACAGCCAACACGTTTTTCGTCTACTAGACTTAGTCAAGGCTGTAGAAACACAAAATATTAATGCCAACATGTGATCATCAATTATTAGAATTCCAAAAGTATTGTAAAAAAAGAAAGAAAACAAGAGAAGGAAGAAGAAAAGATGGGGAGTGCACCACATCACCAATGTCACCCTAGATCTATATGACCTAAGAAAAAACTGCAATTGTGCCTAAGGACAAAAGAGAGAAGACCAACACCAAAAATATCCATAAAATCGAAATAATTATGTGGATGGACCCATGTGCCAAATGAAAATTAGAAATGGAAAAGTGACCTATTATGTGATGGAAGAGAGAAACAATCCCTAATAAATAAGATATAAAAAAAAAAATCAAAACAACTAATAATAAGTCACCTTTTTTACAATACACAGTAGGGAAAGCATCCAAAGGCTGGCAGTAGATCAACCAAAGTACAGTATACGATCTGATCTGTAAAAAAAGATTTGCCTTTAGTTGAAAACATAATGTTCAGGCGAGTCAACCGGACCAAGTACCGAATATAGTTGTCAACGATTGATAACTTACAAATTCTGTATGTGATGGTCCCTTATTCCCTGTGATAGTATCATATAAAGCATAACTGCTTCCTATTTGGAATACCGCACAGCCAGCCAGGGGTGCTATTTAAAGGTTCCGTCTCACTGTCAAATTCATTTATTTCGGTTTGACAAACCATAAAAGAAACAACCATACAGATCATGGGTATGTCATTTTAGACTAAAAGAGCGTTTCGGAAGACAAGTCCCAGCTTCATGATGGCTTCACTGTTCCCTAAGATGTTTGGTACCAAACATCTTGTCTTAATAAATCCTCACTGATGCCATTGTGTAATTTATTAATAAATGCACACAGGAGACCCTTTGGAGGGTCCCCTGAAAACCTACCAAGCACCGGTGTGGTCTCTGACTAGTCATAGCCAGTTTGCCACCACCAGACATGTTTCTGACCTCATGGGGTGAGAGCCTGCACTCTCAGAGGCCAGGAACACAACCTGCTCTGGGCGGAGGTGCTTCACACCTCCTCCAGGCCAGAATGGACCTCCAGAGCAGGAAGCTTCAAAGGCGTTGCCGCCTTTAAAGTTCAGCCCAGGCTTCCCCAGATAGTGGGGGATGCCAACCCCCCTGTCCTGCCCCACACAGGTGGGAAAATTAGTTATATGAGGAGGAGTGTCCACACTCAGCCAGCACCACCCCTGAGGTGTGGCAGCCGATGTGAACCCCTCTCCTGAAAATTCACCTTCTTGAGATGGTGGAGAACCAACCTATCAGGGCTAGGGTAGGGCCTCTTCCCACAGGAAGTGATCACTTAAAGGGTGTAGGCACAGTGTATCCCACTGTAACGCCCCTAAATTTAGTATTTAGGTGATATCCCTAGACCCTAAACCCAGATTCGACAGACAAAGAAGACTCGCTGCCTGAGAACTGAAGCCCTGCTGCAGAAGAAACTAGCGCCAAACCCTGAATGCTGCTTCCAGGACTCGATAATCGGAGTGTGCTGTGTTTTCCTGAACCTGTGAAGACTCCAAGAATCCCGGAGCTCCTCCAGACTTTGAGAAATCACCAAGAACGTCCCTTGAAGTGAAGGTATCACTCCCCTGCACACCGCTGGCATCGATCCCGCTAAGTCTTGTTTGTCGACGTGCTGCTCCTTGACAACTTTGACGCAGCTCACACACCAGAAGAGGTACAGTCACTCTGCAGGGGCATATCTGTCTCCTCACCACGTTTGGAAACACCAGGACCAACCTGAGCTGCACCGTACCAATACCTTCTGTACCAGACCCTGTCTTGTGGTTTGTGGCCTCCTGGCCTGCCTGGATACGTTGGCATAGGCCTGGCTGCCATGATGACTTTTGCGCACGTTACTCTTAGCCGTTGTTCTGTTGCCCTCTGCTCCTGCCAAGTTATTTTACAACTGTCTGCATTTTCTGTTTCTCACCTTTTCTCCTGTTCCCTTTGGGCTCAGTCTGAACAACAGTTACAAGGTCGAAAAAGAACGTCCCTAGTTCTTGCTGATATGGCCAGTCCCTCGCACCTAGACATAACACTATGTACAGCTGCCATGGAGAAATTGGTGTGCTTTTAATATTGCGGTTTTCCCGCTTAAGAGGGACTTGGAGAAAAACCTTTCGAGGGAGAAGAGCTGTGGTTGTCTGCTGATGTAGTCTTTGCATCTAGAGACTGAGGTATGGGGGTTCGCTAGTCAAAGCCCAGAGGTCTTCTATGTGTATAATAAACTAGCTTCTAGCACGGGGAGGGTGGTAAGGTTATTTAGCCATATAGCCACTGCGTTATGAAATGCTTTCCCCGTTTGTATGCTATGGAGTTGTAACTATGCTGATTATATTATTCTTATGCATTATGCTGATAGTACTGACACGTGTACTGTATCTTAGAGCACGTATGTTGAAATAAACATTTTAACCTATACTGTGTCTCTTCTTACGCCCGTTGTGGACAAGTATGAGTGAGTGACGAAAGGGTGTTCTTGCTACTGCGAGTCCTGAGAGAGAGATACCGTGTTCTGGGTTGTCTAATCATTGGTACATTGTTGCTAATGGGACGTTAAGGCTAGTTGGGTTGGGGTTTTAGGTGCTACGGCTTATGGTAGGCTCACCACTATATACCGAGGTCCTATCATCCTGTGCATAGCTCTGTGTGTGCAGAATCACTATAACATGGCGCGACCAACGAGTGGGCTGCTTATCTGCGAGACGCTTGTGTAGTGCTTGTGCTTGTCCACAACCCCCTCACATACGCTTCCGGAAGCGTGTGTGACGGTGAAACCTCCTATATTGACGTTTTTGTAGGTTCTTTCAAGCTTGAAGTTGTTAAAAGGTTTCTTAATTGAACCCTCTATTGTGCTGCCCCCTGTTAGGTTGTCGAACATCCCAGATCGTAATGGCGGGTGTAAACATAGCGGCACATAGCCGCACAGCGCTCCGGGATCACTTAAGGGTGTATGGAGTGCCAGACACGGGAGTCGAACTGATCTTTGTGGTCCAAGCCGATCCGGCTTTCCACTTTGAAGTGTTCTACTCTTGGATCACCTTTCCAGCGATGGATGCGAACGATAATCTGTTCCATGAATATGAACCCACCGTTGTTCCTGCTGCCTATAGACCTTATACTAATCTTGAAGTACCGCTCACGGCTTGGCAGCACCGTGTTTGGTTTGATGGCGCCTCCCACAACCGGTTACCACGGTTCGTTTAGGCCCCTTGTCTATTGATGGGGCCACGTGGCCTGTTTTGGCCGGGTACACCCCACATCCGCGTTATATGCAGATACCAGTCGCTGACCTGCGCAATATGTATTCGGCTTTGGTGCGAGTGCATCACGCTTTAGTGCAATATGTTACAGGCAACATCCAGGGAGCCACACCTGGAGTTGCGGGCCATCCAGCTGTTGCAGGCGGCGTGACCATAAGTCCTGTCATGGTGAACTCGGTGATGGGCAAGCGCCCACAAAATAAGGATGATTTTCCTTATTGGCTTGCAGAGAAATTTGACCAGCTGGAGGCAGTTTTTCCAAACACAACACCGGTGGATAAACATAGAATTCTTACGATAGTTTGCCAAAAGACTTAATTCCCGAGTTGACAGCATGTGACAACTGGGGTAGGGTATTCGCAGCAGTTTATTCGATGTGTTTCGGCACTCCTTCCATGACGGTTCTCCCCTCTGTCATTAAAAAAGTACAGGATGAACATGGCCCTGAGGCGGCTGTGGAATTAGGGATGAGACTAGTGGGAGTGTTTGAAGTAGTAGCTGAGTTGATCCTTGCGAATGTCAAGGGCGATGCAGTGAACTTTCAAGTAGCTAATGCTTTGGCTTTGGTCCCAGAATTGGACAAGCCGCGCGAATTACCGAAAATTATTACCCAGGCTTACAAAACTATTGGCAGGAATAGCCTGGGTAATAAGCCTTTTGCAAAACAGCAAACACAATCGCAACAACAACAACAATCCAAACCTCAATCTGGGCAAGATGAGAGACCAGTCTTCACTAAAAAGAGCTGGAGGCTGAAAAAACAGGGTAAGCAACAAAAGAAGCCGGGGTCGAGAGGCGCATCCCCGGTTTCAGTCTCTTCTGAACGCACTTATGATTTACGCGATAGGGCGAGAATTAAATCTCCGGATAGGTTTCAGATCCCTGATACGCGTTCTCCTCGTTCTTCACAGGCACAGACAACTTCGCAGGCCGGTGGAGGAGATCGCCAGGATAGAGGAAGGGGTCGAGAGGCTCCCCAGGGACGAGACCAACCTCGACAACAGGTCAGAGGGAAAGCAGAAGACTTTCAACCTTCTCGCCCCCAATTTCAGAAGAAGAAAGTTGCCGCTGTAACAGCGAAATATGCCGCAGACAATGAGAACGAGACTCCTGAATTGGACGTGGGCAGTGACGCTCCTAGACAGCGCCGCGGAAGTTACCATAGTGCGAGAGGCGCTACGTCCTCATATGGAGGCGACAGCAACTGAAACATTCATTACTGTTGAGACAGCAGACACCAGAGTGGCACCCCCTGACAGACTATTTAATATTGTCATTCAAATTGAAGGTGATATACAGCGTGTAATTAAAGGGATTTTTGGGGAAAATCTGACCTCTTCGTACGACATTTTGTTGGCAGAGGCGGATTGGCCGCCCCCATTCGTACTTGCTGCGCGTAAAGGGGAGGAGGTAATCCTTCCGAGCTTTTCTCGTCATGTCCCAAAGGACAAAGCGGAGGCTCTAGCAGCTGAGTGGGCTATGTCCCTGACTCCAGCGTTATACCGCAACCACGTGGGATGGGATGAGGATTCTCCCCCCCATGAAATACCTTTGCGGTCCCTACCACAGCCACGACCCCAATATCCCATAAAACGGGAAGCAAAAGGCCCCGTTTCCGAAATTCTGACTCAGTTGGAATATCAGGGAGTAATCGAAACATGCGTATCACCGATGAATAACCCACTTTTCGCGGTTTCTAAACCCGATGGATCGTACCACCTAGTTTTGGATTACCGGCATTTGAACTCTCATTGTCGGACCTTTGCGGTGCAAAATACCCACAGTTCTGCGCTTGTAGACAGTCTTGTTCGTAAAAAATATAAAACGACACTTGACCTATCCAATGGATTTTACACGCACAACTTAGCCACGGAGTCTAGCCAATGGAGCGCTTTTACCTCCGGTGGTAAACAATTCAAATTAAGGCGACTCCCTATGGGCTACAAAAACAGTCCAGGTGTGTTCGCTGCCCGTGTTGTCTCTTTGTTAGACGGCATAGACCCAGATGCATGTTCGTACGTCGATGATATTTACCTGACAGACGACGAGTTATACCTGCATCTTTCCAGAGTGGACCGCATTATTCTCGAGTTTGCGGTTTTAGGTTACAAGTTTAACTTTGCCAAATCACACATTGCTGAATTAACAGTTTTGTTTTTGGGCTACGAGCTCAACAATGAAGGTAAGGGCTTAGCCCCCACTTCTTAGAAAAATGTGCACTTTTGTGCCCTCCTACTACTCTGAAAAAACTTCAGTCTTTGCTGGGTTTCCTGAACTTCGGGCGTACTTATATTCCCGAATACGCCCAGCGTATCAAGCCATTGTATGCCTTGATACAACCGAACTTTTCGAAGTCTTGTTGGCTTCCGGAGCATTCCTCCATTCTGCAGTCTTTGCAGACAGACCTTCTTGAGTCTAAATATCTGTTGACGCGTGATAACCACACAAACCTGGTGATCAGAATAATTCCGGGGGCAGGGGGTTTCACGTACTTAACCTTTAACGAAGGTGACACAGTTCCGATCGCGTACAAGTCACATCTTTACACTTCTGCAGAAATGCGCTTTTCATCTGTGGAGAAAGTTCTGACTGCAGTGCAGATGGCGATTCTAAAGGAACGCGCACTGGCACAGGGAAAGCGCATTCTGGTGGTAACACCATATCCTGCCCTAGAGGCAGTGACAAAAGCGAGTGTCCCGAACTCTAAGGCGTTGCACCCCCGTTGGATTCAATGGGCAACCTCTTTGACGTCTCCGGATGTCACTTTCATCTTTGATTCATCTCTACAGACTCAGGAGTTTTTACAGTATGAATTCGTTCATCCTCCTCCTCTGTCATTGCTCCCGCTTGAGGATTACGACTGTGTGATCTACACCGATGGTTCGGCACAACCGGCCACGGGGTCCAAGCATGCTTATTCTGCCGCATGTGCTATTGTTGCAGGTACCTTCGTGAACGGAAAGTTCAAATCCACTGTAGTGCACACTCAGGCACTCGGGACAGTACTGCACAATTGGCCGAGCTGCGCGCATTGGTGCTTGCGCTGGAGTTCGTTAATCCGGAGGTGACCACTCTTATTGTATGCGATTCTTATTACTGTGTTCAATCTTACAATGACAATCTGTTCTTTTGGTCGCAAAACGACTATAGAGACGCTAAAGGTAGCACAATCAAGCATAAAATGCTTTGGGTTCGGGTGGCAGAATTGAGACAACATCTGCCACTCACACAGGTGGTTCACACCCTAGGCCATCAGCAGGTGGGCGAACACGCTGTTGGTAACGGTCTGGCGGACGAAGCTGCCAGATCAGCAGTAGTCACGTGTTCAGTAGCAGCAGTTACTAGATCCATGTCTAAAATTGATACTGATATTTTGGCGGCTATTGCTGCAACAAAGGTAGGTGCTAAATACCCTAGGGGTTTTCCTTCCAAATATTCTTACCAGTTAGGTCCCGAACAGGCTCCTTATGTAACAATACCCAACGTTGGTGATCGGCTGATCCCCAACGCGGACCGCAGACCTTCCTTGATAACGGCAGCACACGAAGATATGGCTTCGGCTCATGCTGGAGTGTCTGCGACCGTTTCCATCATGCAACAGCGTTACTGGTGGCGTGGTTTATATAAAGACACCCGTACATATGTGCTTTCTTGTGACGTTTGTCAGCAGATTAAGCCTTCCACGGTTACACGACCACCACAGACCCCGCTCTGCATTTCTAACAGACCCTTTGGGTGTGTTTACCTGGATCACTGCGGTCCATTTTCTTCAGACACTGCCTATAAATATATCTTAGTGGCAGTGGACTCGTGCACACGTTTCATCTGGGTCTGGCCACAACGGAGTGCTGACGCTCGAAATGTCATCAGGGATTTGCGTGTCTTTGTGGGAATTTTCGCTTGTGGCACCTTCCATTCTGACCAAGGTCCAGCGTTTGCCTCTAGGGCTTACAAGGACGCAATGGGTTCACTGGGCGTGCGGGTGAAATTTTCGTCTCCGTATCGGCCTGAGGGCAATTCGATCGTTGAACGAATGAACCGTGACTTAAAGCAATCCTTGACAGCTAGAGTCTTAGGTACTGGCAGGAACTGGCTGGCCCACTTGTATACGGTACAACGTGCACTTAATAATCTCCCTAGAAGACCTTTGGGTGGGCGGACCCCATACGAAATGCTCTTTGGCATACGAATGTTTGTGCCTGACCTTGATGGTCTAGACATGGCGGCGCAAACCGCCAAGTTTGATGTAGATAACCATTCTACTATGTTACAGGACTTACAAGAAGCCCGAGACAAACTTGCAATCGCACATTTACCTTCAGCCACAGACCCTGCTCTGCAGATTCCGGTTGCCGGCTGGCTTCCGAAGATTGGAGATCTGGTTCGAGAGAAGGTGGAGAACAAGAAAGAATTCGGCCCCTCTTATCGAGCACCGGTTCCAGTCCTGGGCTTGAAGGGAACACGTACAGTCGTCTTACCACCGCTTCCTGGTCGCAAGGAGAACAGATACATCTCAGTGGAAAATGTCAAGCTACAACATCTGGCCGATCCTGAATAGTGTTACACCTGCGGTCTCTTGTCCTGCCATTTACCGGACTTGTGTTCGTGGCCCTCCTGCCCGAACGGTCACTGATGTTACAATTGAGATGGTTGATTTGCCTGAAAGTATACTCGAACCCCCTGTCTCCCCCTGCATCGACGAGAACGAGTATACCTATCCCGATACCGAATCGGTGGCACACCTACCAACAACGCCACTGAGCCCGACTCGTTATTCCTTTGACTCGGATTCTGCCTCAACAATTGTCCCGTCCAAGTTCAGTATTTTTGTATCCTGGTTCAGAGACAATTTTTTGATTCCCCCTGGACATACATCTGGTTGGTGCTGTTCCTCATTTTTTTGTTCATGTCCATTGGCTTTGTCACAGTGTTTTTCTACTCATCAATGGTCACTATCTACCGGAACGCTCTGCTGTGAACAGTGTTGCTGGAACTTTGGCTCCACATTCCTCATCTCACATCATGAAGCGTGACCACACATTTGTGAACATTTCAGCTTTTCCAGTTGCTGATGGCATCGTATGGGATGCAGTAAACTTTCAAATTCATGGACCAACAGAAATTATTAATGTACCCAATGTCCTACGAGTTTCGATGGGTGATATAGTAAAAGTAATATTCATTCTGACGTTTGGGATGTGCATGCCGTTGAAGCATTGTTTGCTGATTTAAAATATTATGCTTCCTTTAATTCTGAGGATTTGTATATGAATTCTGCGAATTATGCCGATTTGTATTGCTACCAGCATTGGGGCAACCATTTTGTCCATAAACCAAGTGTACTACGTGGTTCTTTCGCCCACACCCAATGGGAACATTGTCCAAACCCTTTACCGGGTAGCTCCCAGACTCTTAGAAATAAATTTACATATTTCACTGATTTTAATAGATCAAACCCTGGTTCTTATTTTTTTAAATTAAACGCCCCATCCACTCAGAAAATCATGTTGACCCACACCAAATTGCTATATTCGGGTTCCTTTTTGAGTGCCTTAGCTGTGGGTGGTTATGAGTACTGGAAGGACACTGTAGATTTGAAATCAATCTGGGGCTCAAAACCATGGCAAGTGCAAGGCACCGAGGCTTTTTATCGGGCTTGCCTTATCCCGACCCAAATTGTGTTTCTGAATGCTTCCATCTATCAGACTACATGTTGGGGCTTGGCTACTACCAAACAATTAAATGCACCTTCCATTCCGTCCCTGTCTTCCACTACAAACGCTAGCGTGCACCTTAATATGTCCCTTGCGACTTTGCAGGCTTTGTTGCAGAACAATTCGTTTAATGTTTCTACGCTTGTTCAGTCACCCTGGTTGGCTTGGCCCATATCATCTAATGCGTGCCAACTGCGTTTTCACGACTCAGTCCCTGGCTACAAACAGGATAGGCCCGATCCTAGGTTTTCAGACTCCCGTACTGTCACAACATATTCTGTTGGTAAATTATGTAAACAGTGGTTACAGCATTCTTCCCTTGAGTCTGTCAAACAACATTTATCCCTCCTATCAGGCAACATTGATCTGTCCGACTTTATATTGGGACCTCGTGGTCCACGACCGAAGAGGTTCATTTATGAAGCTTATAATGAACTCTGGAAGCTGTCGCAAATGGAAGCTGCTTCCCGTCTACGGGAAATAGACCAAGCAAATTTGGAAAAGGTGCTTGCTGTTGTTGACAATAGTATTCATACCCTGTCTTCTCCCATTTACACGTTAGAGAATATTGTGTCCTCTGTTGTTGATATTGTACACGATGATGTTTCTGTGTTGTATCATGGACAAAATCAATTACGTTCAGTTATGCAGTTTGCGTGGACTTTGCAAACGCTTAAGTTGGGTAAAGTTCCTTGGCACTTTTTGAACACCACTGCCTTATTTCTGCCCTTTAATTTAACTGACAAACAACAGTTTATGTGCATGAAAGATGCAGCGTACACTCTGTTACATATCGAGAAAGTGGAGCCCTTACCATTCTCTGTGGCGGAATTGGATTCTGCTGTGTGGCTAGTTCATGGGGTTATCGCTTTGCCTTTTTCCTTGTTTGAATTTAGTTCGTGCATGAAACATTATCCTGTGGGCAGTTTCCAGCCTTTGGGTAGTGCCTTCCTGCATGAACTTTGGTCCCTCCCTTTCATGTATAAATGCCTTAGAGACGGCAAGGAAGTTTTTCTCACGGGGGAGTCATGCGATTCAACTGTGGGTCATTCCCTTGTTTGTAAACATATTAAATTGCACGGAGCTTGTAATGTTTCTGCTCTGAATCTTGCTTGTGTGTTAAAGGGCATTCCTGCTCTTGCTATTTCTCCTACCTTTACTTTGCTTACAAATGGTAGCTATTTGCTTTTGAATAACGAAAACTGCTGTGGCATGCAGGCCGGCATACCCTATATTGTTACAGTTTCGCACAGGGTTGTCTGCTGCAAGAATGTGCTTTTTCCTCCCCCTCACGACATCATAGATAATTCTATTTGGCCTTCCATTCCTACTATGAAGGCGGATTTCAATAAACTGAGCAGAATAAAGGCGCTATTATTGAACGAGGAGGTTATGCTCACATCCGCCCGGGAGACATTCATTCTCCAGGTGGCAAGCACCCACAGTGAAATACAGGCCCTTTTGAACACTAACCTCCCACAACATTTCGGTGAATTGATTCACCGTATTTTTAACGCATCTAACACTGTAGGTCTGGTGCACTTTTTTAAGGTGGTGGGGTCCGGCCTTGTGTCCACTTTCCAGACTATATTTGGTGTGATACCGGCATTTATTCATTCGATTTTTTCCAGCGTCTTTGGTTGCTTTCCGTTAATCCTTGCCTTGGCGGCTGGTGTACTGCTGTTGGTCTGCTTCCTCCGCAATGGCTGCTCCCCAATGGGCCCTTCTCGACCCCGGACGCCTCCAGCTGCTCCGCGAGCGCCTTCTGTCTGGCTTCGGGGTTCTGCCGTTGGCGACACTGAGTGTGTCCTATACCCTTTCTTTTCGCTTTGCGTGTTTCACTTGCGTGCAACCTGTGATGTCTTGCATCCGCTGTCCTTTCACCTGGACCATGGATTATTGCCTCTCCAATACGTCGTTGTCTGTTCCGGATTTTGTTCGGTTGATGGGTCCCTTAGAGGCCCATGAACGGGACTGTTCCGTTGCGGGCTGCATGAAGCGTGCGGCTGCACTGGGGATTTTAGCGCAATGGGATATCTGGGCGGCTGCTCAGAATCTCCTACAACAAAGCTATATTGAGTATCACGCAAGCTGTCCCGCATTGCTTTTGGATGCTCCGTCCTCTGAGGAGCATTCCTGCAGCTTTGATCTGTTGGACTGGATGGCGTCTATGTTTTCTGACGATTCCAATGATGTCCTCTTGGACGGTATAGCGTTTTTCTGCACTTCCACGTTTTTGGGTTGATATGGCATTCACTGACCGTGGACTGCCTCGCTGACTGTCTTTTTACTCCCTTTTCCCGTCCGTTGTCCTTCGTTGGGACTGCTTCCGCTGTGGACGCCTCTGTTCTGCTCAGGTGTTTTGAACTCTGTCTTCGTCCCTAGTCTTGGCCGATGGACTGTCCAGGGGAGGGTGTCTTGTGGTTTGTGGCCTCCTGGCCTGCCTGGATACGTTGGCATAGGCCTGGCTGCCATGATGACTTTTGCGCACGTTACTCTTAGCCGTTGTTCTGTCGCCCTCTGCTCCTGCCAAGTTATTTTACAACTGTCTGCATTTTCTGTTTCTCACCTTTTCTCCTGTTCCCTTTGGGCTCAGTCTGAACAACAGTTACAAGGTCGAAAAACAACGTCCCTAGTTCTTGCTGATATGGCCAGTCCCTCGCACCTAGACATAACACTATGTACAGCTGCCATGGAGAAATTGGTGTGCTTTTAATATTGTGGTTTTCCCGCTTAAGAGGGACTTGGAGAAAAACCTTTCGAGGGAGAAGAGCTGTGGTTGTCTGCTGATGTAGTCTTTGCATCTAGAGACTGAGGTATGGGGGTTCGCTAGTCAAAGCCCAGAGGTCTTCTATGTGTATAATAAACTAGCTTCTAGCACGGGGAGGGTGGTAAGGTTATTTAGCCATATAGCCACTGCGTTATGAAATGCTTTCCCCGTTTGTATTCTATGGAGTTGTAACTATGCTGATTATATTATTCTTATGCATTATGCTGATAGTACTGACACGTGTACTGTATCTTAGAGCACGTATGTTGAAATAAACATTTTAACCTATACTGTGTCTCTTCTTACGCCCGTTGTGGACAAGTATGAGTGAGTGACGAAAGGGTGCTCTTGCTACTGCAAGTCCTGAGAGAGAGATACCGTGTTCTGGGTTGTCTAATCATTGGTACATTGTTGCTAATGGGACGCAAAGGCTAGTTGGGTTGGGGTTTTAGGTGCTACGGCTTATGGTAGGCTCACCACTATATACCGAGGTCCTATCATCCTGTGCATAGCTCTGTGTGTGCAGAATCCCTATAACAACCCCCCACAGCAAACAGCGAGATGACGAGTCCATTCTGGACTCCAACGATTCCAGAAGCAAGCACCCATTGAGGGACGTTGAGACCTCACGTCCTGAGTGGTCCCGTTGTACCGAAATCGCCTCTCCAAATTTGCTGTTCCTGACTGAGAGGACTTCTTGATGCACTATGCCCGGCTGACCTATCTGCTCTGCACCCAGGCCCCAGCAGCCCCGGTAACGATGAACCAGCCATGCTCCCATGGTCCTGCGACTCCTGCAACCTCCTCCCTCCAGTGGGACCCACTGGACTTACCTCTAAGTCCTCCTGTGCAGTGTCTTTCCAGGTGGCTCCCTTCATTGTAGGCCACCACCTACCAACACTTTTAGCACCCTGCTCCCATCCGAATCCTGGACGCTCACGATCTTCTGCTGCTGGGACCTTGGACCTGCTAGCGACCTAAAACGAGAAAGTGAACTTCGTAAAAGCATTGCCTGATTTTATATGCATTTTTCCGGCTTTTTCCCATTGACTTCAATGGTGCGTAATTGAGCACAAAAGTGATATATTTTCCGAACTCTTAAAAATGGTAACTCCTAAAGCACTTACTGTAGATCGAAGTTCTTGGTCTTGAAAAATACATAAAAAACAATATTATTTTATAAATTGGTCTCGGATTTATTCTTGAGTGTGAGATTCATTTATTGCCTCTGATAAGTCTAACTGCTCGCCAGCACTACCACAAAAAGAGCATTAGTATTATCTACTCTAACCTCTGTGTACCATCAAAGGATCCACTGGACTCTCTGCACAGTGCACTATGTTTTAGCACACTATATAGAGAGCAAGCTTCCTACACTCACAATTTTTGCAGCTGTCTCATGCCTAAAATTGCCTCTGCTTTCATTGATATCAATGGGAAACATGCATTGCCCTGATTTTGTTTTAAAATCTCCCACTTTCTGCTTTTAAAATGTTGGCATATATGTATACCACGGAGGGCAGGAGGGATGGGGTAGGGATATGGACTCGAAAAATGGCAGATTTGAGGAGAGTGGCAGCACAACGGACCATGGATAGCACGAGAGAGGGGGCAGTGGCATGCACACGGACAACGGAGGGCAGGAGGGAGCAATTGGGGAGGCAATGGTGCAAGCTGACCATGAAGTCAGGCAGGAGGAGCAGAGGCAGCCCAAAGGTCCTTGAAGGGCAGGAGAGAGTGGGTAGGGACACTCCAATGGACCATGGAGGGCAGCAAGGAGTGGATTGTCATACAGACAGGGACAACGGGGGCAGGGGGAGAGGGGTAGGAGCAGCAGCAGGGGCAACAACCTGACCACACACAATGGACCATGCAGAGTTATCGGGAGTGGCAGCACAGTGGACCATGGAGGGCATAAGGTAGGGGGTACGGGCACGGACTCTAACAAGGAAGGGCAAGAGGGAGGAGACAAGGGCATCAAGCACATCACACAGGGCAGGAGGGAGAGGCAGTGTCAGCACAACGGGCTACACAGGAAAAGTGAAAGTGGCAGTGACAACACAACAGACCATTGAGAGCAGAAGGGAGCGGGCAGGGCCATGCACACGGTCATCAGAGGGCAGGGAGGATGAAGGCAAGGGCAGCAAGGTGACCATCCAGGGCAGGACCGAAAAAGGACTTGTCTGCTGTTCCCTGGACCTGGCAGGAGAGGCTGCATCAACCGCTGGACTGCACCTGCTGATCCTTGAGCTAGCAAAGAGAGGCCTGCGGTGCCTGGCTCGTGGAAAAGTCACTTCCGTGCCCCAGACAGAAGAGGTAAACTCCAAGAGCCAGTTGGACAACTTCCTGTTACAAAAACAGGGACACAAAAGCTGAAGAAGAACTTCCTGGCTAGTCGGTAGCAACAATCGCCTCATTGCCACTGATCGCCGAGTCCCGACGCCGAGTTTCAACACTCAAAAGTTGCATCCAAGTCTGCCGGACCAGGGAGAGTCATCATAGCATAGTTTGGTCACCCAAGATGGACACTAGCCTCCACCAAAGGAAACTGCTGGTTTTGCTGTGCTCGTAGACCAGTAGTAAAGTGGCAACCGGACCTTTGCTGGACCAAAGAGGACTTCAAGGGACATCGGCCCCTGCGGCCAAAGTCACCCCACCTGGACCGTGGACTGAGGAGTAGCCCCAGGAAGACCCTGTAGACCGCATAGCATCCTCAGAATCTTACGGCATCTTCAGCATTGTGTATCCCTTGCATCAGGACCACTCCATTAAAGTCTAAGCCGGTTCCCACATAGAGCCTGGAACTGGACTTGAGACTGCTTTGGTGGCAAGGTAACTGTCCTACAACTACGTTCTGCCCCCTTTGGCCTTCTCCCTGCTGATGTTAGTTGCCCAAAGCGGTCCAGAGTAGCCAAACACAACTCTTTAAAAGTTTTACAAATTTGCAGTTACCAATGCTTGTTGTCATTTTGCAGTGATTTACGATTTACTTATAAATCTATATCCGGTAGATTTTGTTCATTTTAGCGTCTAAATAATCATAAACATGAGATCTATTTTTATAAATTGGTGTCTGAATGTTTTCATGTTGTGTGACTTTCTTATGTCATTCTAAATGTTTTACACGTGTTCCTTTGTTTGAGCCTGACTGCTCAAAGCCACAGCTACCCAGAGTTGAGCTAAGATTGAACAAACAAGCCTAACTGGACTCAAGTCATTCCTCACAATATATATATATATATATAGTCAGTCAGTCATAATAGCTTTATTCGACAAATAGTCATAAAAGCTGAAATACAATACAAAATTTATGACCAAAATATTAAAAACTTTAAATAAAAAAATAAAAAACTTCCCATGAAGATAGAAGTCCATAAAATATTATAAAAACAGCAATAAAAAATTTTAAACTCCTCTCAGTGTTATATACATATATACAAAGGAGTCTTTTTACATTAAGACACGAAATTCCATGGACAACTCAACACTTGCCTTACGCTTACGACCTTTAGTATTAAACGAAAGATAAAAAGAGAAACAAACCCCAATTTCATTTAAGCAACTAAAAGAAAAAAGTTAGGCATGTAGTACACATTCATTACAATACAGCAATCGCTTTTGATCTAATGACCCATGCCCAACCTAAAAATTTTGCTAAAGATATGGCAAGGGGTAGCCATGTTTCAGTGCGAATTAATCTAAGAGCTACCTCATGTTTTCGGGTACCCAGAGCTCTACAAATTGGTGCCAACCAAATACGCCGCGGAACTTTATAGGCGGGACACACAAATAACAAATGAGCCAAAGACTCCAAGTTTACATGACAAATAGGGCCGGAGGTGTCGTCCACTGTATCCCATCTCGCAGTAAATGACTTTATGGGTAATGTGCCCACTCTAAGTTGGAAATAGAGCTTTCTATCGTGAGGCTTCGTTATGGTGTCCCAGTATGGTTCCAGCTTTTGCACTGGTTTTACATCTAGGAATTGGCCAGTTAGTGTCGAAGGATCACTATTCCTAAAGATGTTAACAGACACCCATCCCCAATATCTTTCCTTCAGCTGTGCTTTAGAGGGAAACAGAGTGTTTTCAGGATTCTCCCATAAAGCGGCCATGCCTATACTTACTAAGATAGATCTAACTTCCTGTAGCCATTTGATTTTCTTATAGCAATCCGCTCTTATTAAATCTTTTAGGCCCTCAACATAAGGTGTCAATTCAGGTGTTGACCAGATTCTCCGCCAATACAACAAAGGGCGTAATCTGGCACTGTCAACCAAAGCCTTCCTGCCTAAATCATAGAGTAATGGTCGTACCGGTGTGCTTTGTGGAAGGTTGGTGATTTTACGTAGAAAACTATTTTCAGCTGTGGTTAGTTTTGAAAGATTTTTAAATCCCCAGAGCTCTGCCCCATATAATACTGCACTAACAACTTTCATATTATAAATGTTCAAAACTGGACTAACTGGTTTTGTAAACGATGCATTAAACTCAGCCAGTAAAGTTCCTGCCAACTGCCGATGTTTTAGTGTGGCCATATCCAGTTGCTTGCCCCACCTCATGTCACCCTGCATAATGACCCCAAGATATGTAAAATCTTTTACCTGCTCTAGGGGTCGCTTATTCAGCACCATCACTCTTCTATAAGATCTGTGGGGGTTAAATGTCATAAACTTTGTTTTGGACACGTTTATCTCCAAACCCCGCAGATGGCAAAATTCCTCGAAGAGTGTTAGGGCTCGCTGTAAACCGCTCAGTGTTTTAGCGATTAACAGCGTATCATCTGCGAACATGAGGATGGGGATTTTCACGCCCGCCAATATAGGAGCATCAGTTGTGTTTGCTTCCAAAAATTTTACAATACCATTGTGGAATATAGAAAACAGCGTTGGTGCCATCACACAACCTTGTCTCACCCCTTTTTCCACTCGAAAAGGGGAGGTAACCTGGCCCTGGGTACCCCACCTGATTTTTGCGTGGTTTCCCTCATGGAGTCTAGCTATGAGAGTTAGTAGTTCTTGGGGCATCTCCAGATCTTGCATTACTCTCCACAATCTACTACGGGAAACGAGGTCAAAGGCTGACTTTAAATCCACAAAGGCAGCATACAAGCTGCCTTTGTCTAAGACCACCGTTTTCCAGTAGAGCAATGTGAAGCGAAAGGTTTGGTCAATGGTACTTGTGCATGACCGAAAACCTGCCTGGAATGGTGATAATATGTCCTGCTCATCAATCCAATCTTGGATTTTATTTAGCACAAGGCGTCCCATAATCTTTTGTAATGAGTCGATTAAGCTTATGGGTCTATAATTCCCAGGCAGTGACTTATCCCCCTTTTTAAATATTGGAATTATCTCCGCTCCTTTCCATGAATCTGGTACCGGCATACCTTTAGCAATTTCATTCATTATAATCAGGATATATCGGCTCCATTTTGGTTTATTGGAAAGGAATATATCAGCTGGAATCCCGTCGGGGCCTGGTGCTTTACCTCCCATTACAGAACCCAAAGCGATGTCAACATCTGCTTCATTAAAAGCTGGACCATCATAGTAAGTATATGGGAACTCAAACGCATCCTTGTCATCTATACTACAAGCGTATTGAGATTGGAAATGCGTTACCCATTGATCTTGGCTTACATGATTTATCGGCTCTACAGGTCGGCCATCTCTGTCCCATTTAACTACGTCCCAAAATTGTTTAGGATTTTTGCTGTCACAGGCACATTTAAGATCCTGCCATCTATTCTCATCCCAAGATTTCTTAGCAGTCTCCTGGACTTTCTTATAAATTTGCCTGGCATACCGCACTTTAGTCAGATCACCTTCCTTAATTGCTATCCCCAGGGAACTACGAGCCTCCTTGCAATCCTTGTTAAACCATTTACTTCCATTTTTGTGGTGTTTACCTCTGTTTTTACAGTTTTTATAGAAATAGGTACGAAGCTGTGTAAAAAACTCAGCATGAAATCCAGTTACCAACTTGGGAGGTGCCAGGTTGACCAAAAGGTCTTCTAGTTTTAATATTGCATTATCAACATCTATTGAGATTTTATCTAGGACTTCAGGGTTCTCTATTACATTTACCCATTTCAAGCGCCTCATATCATTCGTGGGAACTAAATCTAGGGATATCATTTCTCTACTAGAGTAAATGGCGTCTTTCTCTACCATTACCTCAAAAACTGCACACAAGGGGTTGTGATCGCTCTCTATTCTCTCATTTACCTTCATGTCCCTTAATGCATGCCAAAACTGACAGTTAATCAATAAGTAATCAATGCTGCTAAAACTAGAGCCATTGTTAAAAGTACATGCACCGTCTCTATTTGATTGGGTTCTGCCATTTACAGCCCTTAATCCTTTCTCCATACAGATGGAATTTATCTGAACCACCACATCAGTCCATTTTTTTACTGGAATTAGATCTAATTTAGGAATTCTCCACAAGTCATCTACCTCATCAGTAAAATTTGAGTTCCCATTTAGGAGGGGTTCAAAAGTCGCATTAAGATCACCCGCTATTATTACATTTATACCCCTAGAATATTGGTCAAGTAAAGTGTCCAAAACTACTAAAACCTCAGATTTCCTGCCCTTTGTCCCTCTTGCATAGATGTTATAGATATCAAGCTTTTCGCGCTCTCCCCACTTCAACCTGAGAGCTAATATATCCTTATTGTGAGCCTCGAGGACCTGCACAACAAAGCCAATTTCTTGGCGAACCCAGATTGTTAACCCTTCTGAGGGTCGACCTTTTCCACCAGAGATTGCTGGGACACAATAGTTTAAGTAGCCTGCACTGTGGATAGGATCCACCGCCCAGGTTTCCTGGAAAAGGCAGACATCATGTTGTGCAACAAATGTCTGCCAATCTGGAGATGCGATCTTGGATTTTATCCCAGCTATATTCCATGACAACACAGATAATCCTGCCGGTAAATTTTCACCTGGGCTATGTGCTATCACGGTGTTCAACAAATTTCCTTGGTGGTCAGCTAGCTCTATATTTCCTTTAGTTGTCAATATATTATTATCTGAGGGTAAATTGCTCATTGTACATTCCACCTCTCTAGAAGGGTAAGAAAAAATACTGGATTCTCTACTTGGTGGAATGAAGTCATTGGTACCTACTTCCTTCTGGGGCATGTTCAAGAGTCAATCATTAGATTCTAGGTTTGAGGATCCGCCTAAGAGGGAATCACCTTGCCCTAGAGCGCAGCCCTTATCAGTTACAATGGGGAAACGTCTAAACTGTATTAACGAATGGTCTGGAGAAGACGTGCGAAATTCCAAGGATAGCAAATTTTCAACTAGATCTTGACCTTTTAGTGTTAACTCAATACAATCTAGCGGGTTTGTTCGGGAAGAGAGTCTACGAGCTCTAGAAATATCTTCTCTAATAACCGAACGACATCCCCTAACGTGGCGGATCCAATGGATTGTTTTATTGGTAAGGGAATCTGCGTTTTCAATGCTATTCCTACTAGCGTGTTTGGGGACATTGACCATGTAAATTTTTGACGCCTGAGGCAGATTTATACCTAACGGTGTAATAATTTGTTGTCTGCAATTATTTAAAGTATTCCCTGGTCCTGGTATGACAGGGCGCCTAATTTGCATTTGTGATCGATCTGATTTTAGATTAAGTGCTTGAGCGGGACACCCCAATGATATTGGCTCTATTTCAAGTCTACTTTCTTCCCCCGCATTATAACGGAGCGGAATATTATCCTTACTCCGAGAGAGCTTTGTTATAGTAGCCAGATCCCGTTCCTGACAGTTTGCCTGCTTAAATTGATCAAGCATCCTTACCCTGGGGTTGGGAATTTCTAGTTGAGCAGGAATCCTTTGTGATAGAAGTTCAACCATAGATGTCAATTCTACTAACTTTGTTCGCATAAATGCCACCTCCGCTCTTAATTCACGAATAAGAGAAGGTATTCCCTGAAAATCAGCGGTGGAATATGAATTCAACCGTGAATTAGATGTAGGGGGGGAGCTGCAGGACAGCGACGGGGAATTATTCAAGTGATCATCCACCCCTCTCTTCCTCTTGCAGATCTATGAGGGGCGCAAACCTATTGGTACAGGCAACTGTTGTTTCCCCAACCTCAGGGTTACCAATCTTTCCTTTCGCTAAAGCTGCTCTTTCTGCCCTCGTAGCCATAGATCCCTCAGTGTAGAGTTCCAGAGTACCTCCCCTCATTGGTTTATGGAACATTGCGGGAATTGTTAAGTGTTGTCCTGCGCTGGTTTTGTCCGGTTGGGAGGTGCCTACGGTTTGTTCAATACTAGTAGCTTGGGTGGATGTATCATTAACTAAAATGTCCTCACATTCGCTGATCAGCGTATCTATTCTATCTATGGTGTAGTTATTACCTGGTGTCTTCTGTTTCAGTGTTTTCCTCACCCTTTTCCCCCTACGTTCTCTACCGCTTTCTCCCCCTCCAAGAGCTCCACTATTCCCGTCCATTGTTTTCCTTTTCCCCATACTCAATCCTTAGTGGATTTGTGACCTCTAAGTCTCGTGATACCTAAACAACACTTCACTTCCGGCAATCAAAGTGATCAACTTAAGTTCTCCCAGGACCAGCACGTGAAAAAATAACAGCATGTAATGCTATATTATTAAATGATATTAGGCTAACAGTAAAGCAACACTCTTTAGCAAACCCGGCGTAATGGTACCAATGAAGAATTGTTCTGTCCACAAATGTCCACCACACGAAAAGGGAGTGGCCCTGCCCTGCCTCTTTCTGCCGCGTCGCGGGTGATGTTGCGCGCTTTTAAGCGCGAATCTGGGTATTCAGCTCCTCCCCTGGCGAGTGATGGCGAGTGATGGATTATGGGGTTTGGATATATATGTATTATCGCTCCATTCCTTTACTTGCAAAAGAAACTTTATTCCTCGGCAACCAGCAGCAGTGTTGCTGCTGGTTGCCGAGGAATAAAGTTTTTTCGAACGCCCCCGAGAGTGCGGAGTTTCTTTTGCAAGTAACGGAATGGAGCGATAATACATTGCAGAGTCCACAGCCGCAAATCTGCACCCGCCCAAGAGTGCTTCGTTGAAAAGTGGAGTCGGAGCGTATATATATATATATATATATATATATATATATATATATATATATATTTTGCTTCAAGCCTCTGTAACGAACGCCCTGCAATCCACACTGCGTTCCAAAGGCAGACAGAAGAACGGCACAACAGAATCCTTTGCGATGAGGTGCTTTATTTAAGTTTAATAAGCAACCAAACGTCATGGAGCCATAAACAAGCAAAGTGCAGAGTGCATAACATCCAAAGCTGACCTACGCGTTTCGGCCGAAGCCTTCTACTGGGTCATAGAGTGATACATAGAGTGTCAATTTAAAGGGAGATCACTACCCTTTCCCCACCACCAATTAAAAACATACATTTGTTTTAAAGGGGACACAACCAAAATTCTTTTTCTCTAAATTTTGATTATAGAGAGTCAATGTCATTGCAGCGTTATAAATAAGCATACAATTAATTCTCAATTTGTCCTTGTAAAGTACACAAAGTTTTGGGGACTTAGGGCCATGAGTACAACATTCAGACTTCCATGATTCATCTGGCATATAGGTTGTGCAAAACAGACAAAAATGTGCAAAACTGTTTATGGAGGACCAATTCCATATAGACTCCCATGAGTCTTTGACATTTGAATTTTTTTGTAATTTTTTGAAATTTTAGAAATTTTGAAATATTGACACGGAGATTAGAGGATCAAGATAAGAGCAAGTTTCTAACAATCAGTTGTCAAAAAATCATAATTGTCGAACTATTACTGTATTATGATATACCAAGTGCAGATGTACCTTTCAAATACAAGGTATCCTTCACAAGATGACTTATCTATTGCCCACCCAATACCTGGGATCCAGGGATCCGTATAAGGCATTAAAGTGTCAATATAGTGCATACAATGTTGTCCATGTATATATATATATATATATATATATATATATATATATATATATATATATTCGTTCCACAAGTCCCGGTAAGAATATATCAGGCTGTCACGGGCGGTCCGAGTCGGGTTACCGGTAATCCCAATTATTCACTCCACAACTCCCTTTTGTACAAGGAAACACTCGGACACCTCAACTTGCTGCAAAAGTCTTTAATGGCAGACTTCAAAACGACGCGTTTCGGCTTGATCACGCTCGTAGAAGCTCAAAACACACATGATTATATCCACTTCCTTCAACTCATTAGAAGATGGACTAACCCCAATGCAGTGTATATACAATGTTAACTACTGTGGCGGCCATTTTGTAATGTGCAAAGTTACATCCTAGAGATATCTTGAATTACTTTTATACAATATATACATATAAGATTAATGTATACAGTTAATATATTGAGTAAGGATCACACAAATCTAGTGCAAATCACCCTGAATTAATTGAATTCCAAGGCTATAAAACTTCAAAGAGCTATGCAGAATACAGTTCATTATCCGCAACAAGCCACAATTATGACAATCTCTCCCGAGTGGGCATATAAAAATAATATACACAATGTGGCAAAATAATGACAAAACAGTCTAGCCCAAGTGGGCTTCAATACACATAACAAAATATCTCTATGACGTGCACACGCCAAAATAATTTCCTTTCACAGTTGATAGTTGACGTGCCCAACCTAGAAAATACAAAAAATTAAAATTACTAAAACCTGGTAACTGCTACAATGTACACACATTCTCTGCAATATACATTATTCATACAAATGGATTGCCAGCTCCTCACTGGAATTTAAGCCTTTGGGTGTCATACTTTCAAAATTGATAATATACCGCGATTCAAGCTTTCTCAATGAGAGTTCCCTATTGCCTCCCCTGACACCCATAGTTACAGAATCAATGACAACCATGCGGACAGAATTTTCATCTTGGAAGTGACAGGCATGAAAGTGACGAGCTACGGGGTATTGCCTATTGTTATTTCTTACTGCACGAATGTGTTCAAGCACCCGCTTCTTGGCCTGGTGTATCGTGCTTCCAACATACCATTTGTTGCACGGACAGATCAACACATACACACAATATACCGTATTGCAGGTCAATGATTTTCTAATCACAAACTCCCTCTTGGAGTTAGGTAACACTAGCCTATCACAGTCTATACTTCCTTTACATGCCTTGCATTTCTTACAGCATCTGAATCCAGGTCGGCCCTTATCACCCCCTCTCACAACTTCAGTGACATGATTATGGCTGAGATCATCTCTTAATGAGCGACTTTTTCTAAAAGTAATCTGTGGATTACTACCCAGATTCTTCTTCAAATTCACATCTGTCAACAATACATGCCAGTGTTTTTTAAAAATTTTACGTACTTCACTGGCCTGACCTGAGAACGTAGTTATAAAACGTATGCACTCTTTGCTCTCTTCCTTTTTGCTAGGGTGTAGGAGTTCATTCCTAGTAGCTCTCTCTACTCTGAATTCAGCCTCAGAAATGGTTTTCTCACTATACCCCCGTTCCTTAAAACGTTTACACATAATTTCCTTCTCACGCATATAAGCAACACCAGTGCTACAGTTTCTTTTTGCACGCAGAAGTTCCCCATAGGGGATACTGTACACAAGATTTCTTGGATGCGAACTACTGGCACTGAGGATGCTATTTCCAGCGGTCTTCTTACGAAACAATCTAGTTTCTAATGTATCGCCTTTAACCTCAAGATACACATCCAAAAATTCCATGGAACTTTTACTGATATGCTCCGTGAAAGTTAGATTATGTGTGTTCACATTCAACTTGTCAATAAAACATCTAGCTGACTCTTGGTCACCACTCCAAATGAAGAAAATATCATCAATGTAACGCAGCCACAGGACTACACTGCTTTCGAATTCCGCCATTTGCGACGCCACCTGCTCCTCCCACCAGCCCATGAATAAATTCGCATAGCTGGGGGCGAAGCAGGTGCCCATCGCAGTGCCCTGTGATTGCCTGTAGATGGTATCATCGAAGATAAAGAAATTGTTGGTCAAACAAAATTCAATCATACTTAAAATCATTTGTGAATGGTATAATAGGGAGATAGAACGTGTTTTAAAAAAATGCCGAATTGCCTGGAGACCCAACTCATGTTTAATGCTTGTATACAAGCTACTCACATCGAGAGTAACTAGAGTATAATTATTCTCCCAATGTATCCCATCAATGATGGTGAGAAGGTGTGTGGTATCCCTAAGGTAAGCCGGAAGTGCTACCACATACGGTCTTAGGTAGTGGTCAATGAACCTGGAAGTATTCTCCAGTAATGAACCAATAGAAGAGACAATGGGTCTTCCCGGAGGGTTCTGGGTATCTTTATGCAATTTAGGGAGTAGGTACAGGATGGGGATCCTAGGGTGTGCACATTTGAGATAGTTATATTCCTCCCACTCTAACAATCCCTTGTCTCTCCATTCTTCCAGGTTCATTGACCACTACCTAAGACCGTATGTGGTAGCACTTCCGGCTTACCTTAAAATTGCGATTCCTTAAATGCAATGCATGATGAAATCGCAAATAGCAATTTCGCTAATAGGGGCCGCAAATTACCACCAATTTGAACTTGATGGTAATTTGCAAAAACTGAAAAATGCACTAAAGTGCATTTTTCAAAGTTGTAGGTTACACACACACATGCCCTTGGGGCATGTGTGTGCGCAACATGTGTGCACAGATCAATTTCAGAGGTGCAACAGGGTGTCCTTTTGACACCCTTGCACCCTTGAAATTGCATGCGCAATTTGCGAGTACCTATTGGTACTCGCAAATTGCACATGCAATTTCCCATTCATTCCTATGGGCCTGTAGGCCTATAGGAATGAATGGGAAGGCATTCCTTAATTGCGACTCGCAATTTGCGAGTCGCAATTAAGGAATGTTTGGGAATTGCTAATTTTATAGCGATTCCTACATGCATAGGCTTTTGCAATTCCTTAATTGCGATTCCTTAATAATCGCAATTAAGGTATCGCAAAAGCCTACATTGATGCATGTGCCTGTATGTGCAATAACCTCAAGTGTTAAAAATGTGTTAAAACCTATCTAACCCATGTATAATCTAAAAAGTGGGATTATCTGGCGGCTGCAGTTGAAAACCCCTGTGTTTCTAATATCTTAATGTTTGATGATATACAATTTTGTTTACCCCTATTTTTGTTATCTTCCTTCTATGATACGCTACAGACATGTGTATAATTCCTCTGTGGCGTTCAGGCCCCCCGGATACTTTGTGTCTAGGTCTAGAATGTCACGCGTTTCCAGTTGTCTAAGGGCTTTTTCCCTATCCCCTCCTCTTTTGTTGGGGGGGATGGAGTCTATCAGGAAGTACTTCAGGTCTTTAGGATTTCCATCATGTACTTCACCGAAATGTCGGGCCACCGGGTACGGTTGGTCCCTGTTCTTGATTGCCCTTATGTGCTGGAGTACCCTCTTGTGCCCCTGCAGTATTGTACTGCCTACATATCGTACGCCGCAAGGGCACTCCAGCACATAGACCACATAGTCCGATTTGCATGTTTGGGCCTTGTTGATGGGTCTCTCTTGATCACCAAACGGTGTTTTGTAAGAGGTTCTGCTGGCCCCAAATTGGCAAGCCTTGCACTCTTTGCATCTGTGGAACCCCTTTCTTTGGCTGAGCCATGTGCCCCTAGATTGGCCACCGGGATCGTTTTGGACCAAGGCGTCCTTCATAGAGGGTGCCCTGCTGTAAGTTATGGCTGGCCTGTTGGGAAGTAGATGGCCTATGACTGGGTCTCCTAGGATTAAGAGCCAGTTTCTCTTTATGATGGTTCTGATAGATTTTTCTTGTTTATCGTATCTTAAAATAAACCTGCAGGTTTGTGCATCCTGTACCTTAGATTTCTCTACCTCTGTGTGCTTCTTGAGGAGGGTCTCCCTAGGGACTATATTGCTTTTCCTAATGGCTGCATCTATGCAGCTAGTCGTGTAGCCCCTTTCTAAGAATCTGATCTTACTGTTTGTTTGGGCTGCCCTTAAGTCCTCTTCACAGCTACAGATACGCCTTAAACGGAGCATCTCCCCGTAGGGAATACTCTGGATTAGATGGCGGGGATGCGAGCTCCCGGCATGCAACACCGCATTGCCAGCAGTTGGTTTTCTATGGAGTTTAGTTTCCAGTCTACCATCCCTAATATAGACCTGTACATCTAGAAAGTTTACACTCTCTGTACTTACTGACGCTGTAAAGTGCAAATTAAGTTGATTGACATTAAGTCCTTCAATTAATTTCTCTGCGTCTACTCTTGTTCCCTGCCAGATAAGAAAAAGGTTGTCTATAAACCTCCACCATACTTTGATGTTATTTTTAACATATGTTGTATGCTCTTTAAGTAGGATCAGCTCCTCCCACCACCCCATGTGGAGGTAGGCATAACTGGGGGAGAAGCTGGCCCCCATTGCCACGCCTCTTAGCTGTTGGTAAAGAGTGTTTTGAAACATAAATATGTTATTACATAGGCAAAACTCAACCATGTTCATCAGCATAGTGTTATGTTGTACACAATCTGCTCCTCTTCGCGCTAGATAGTATTGTAGAGCCCTTAGTCCATCCTGATGATTGATGGACGTATATAACGATGTCACGTCTAAGGTGATGAGAAGATAGTCATCTCGCCAGTTGAAGTTCAGCATCTTTGATAAAAAGTCACCCGGGTCTCTGATATAAGAGGTGAGCTGTTGCACATGTTCTTGTAGGTAAAAGTCTACATATCTAGATGTTTTTTCGAGTAGACTGTTGCGGGCTGAAATGATTGGCCTTCCTGGAGGTTGTTGGGGGTTTTTATGTATTTTGGGTATAAAATACAAAATCGGTGTTACCGGGTTGTCATTCTTCAGGAACTTGTATTCGTCAAGAGTTAACAGTCCTGCGTTTTTCCATGCTACCAATTTCATTTTGTATTCATTATATACAGTTCTCAGAGTTAACTGGTCGCTTCGGCGGTAACACTCTGTGTCCCTTAGTTGGCTCATGGCTTCTTTGACATATTTGTTTTTGTTCCACAGTACTAAATTGCCCCCTTTGTCAGCATTGCGGATGACTATTTCATTGTTGGCTTTAAGTTTGGACATTAGTACATGATATTGCAATTCCTGTTTGTTAGTCTTACGCTTGATGGTGTTTTGTACTTTGTGGTTGAGATGCTTAATGCCTGTTATGACTTGTTCGTGAAAAATGTCGATAGTGTCTTTTAGCATGATGGGATTAAAAGCAGAACGGGGCTTAAAAGGTGTCACTTTTGTCTGTTGTTTAGCAGTACTGCTCATATGCTCCGCATCATCAATGCTTTGACTTGAGGCTCTATTGTCATTAATTAGATCCTGCATGTCTCGTAACATTGACATGTCTGACGCAGTTAGATTGAACTGGGAAGGACTGTCTATCTGTTGTTGATCTTGATTACCTGTTGCATCAGTTCTTAAATTATTATGTTGCAGGAAGTATTTCTTTAATTTAAGTTTTCGAACGCTTTTGTAAATATCCGTTCTAGTGGCCGCATAGTTGAACGGACTCTCGGGACAGTAAGACAGTCCTAATGATAGAAGCTGTTTTTCTGCCTTACTTAAATCAACATTGGTCAGGTTTATTATTGTTTGATTACTGGATTGCTGATATTGCATCACCGTCTCCAGTTTCTCCTCGGTTGCCTTTTCTGGTGTTTTTTGATCGACTCCTCGTCGTCTGGCCCGTCGCCTTTCCCGGCGTTTTGTAGTTCTGTTCTTGGTTGTTTGTTTGATTGCTTCCTGGGGCGCAGAGTTTGCCTGCGTTCGAGGCATAAAACATCAACCTCCTCGACCAATGAGATTTTCACTGGTATTTGTTTCAGTATCTGCTTGCGAGTCTCAACCTCAGACTCGCTCTCCAGGGCTGAGCTGAGTTCAGAGTTCGACGTTGCCTCTGGTCTTGTTCTGCTGTCAGTAAGATTTTGTTTGGCAGCTTGTGTTCCACCATACTTTGAGATTTTTAGCGAGTCGTACTTTCTCGCGAACGTAAAAATACATCCACTTTCATAGTCAGTTCGATCCCGGTGAAACTTGAAAGCCTTTCTTTCCCGGATTTTATCTTCCTCTTTTTTCAATCTTTTGATCATTTCTTCTTTCAGTTTTGCTAGTTCATCTGCCTGCCCCATTGTACTTAATTCGATGTTTAGTGCCTCTATCTGTTCTTGCAATCCGGCTCGATCTTTTTCGGCATATTTGACAAGTATTACAAGCAATCTACGGGACGACTCAAGATTTGTTTCTGCCCACTCTTTCATCATTTCTCTATCCGGGTTTTCATAGCTTGGGGCTATTAGTATCCTAAGCCCCCGTGGCACCCTGCCAACATCCAGATAGCGTTGTAGGGATTTAGCCTCCCACCATTTACTTTGTTCTGTTCTCATGAGTTTTTACAGTTGTTTGGTCTTATCCCTTAGACTAGGATTCCGTGGGCCCACTGGTGCATTATGGGAAATTGAGTCCAAATTAGGGGTTTTGTCATGGTCAAACATATCGGCCGCCGCCGCTTCCCTTACCCTGAGCGCGTCGGCTGACATTGTGGTCCTTAGAGCAAATGTTTGTGTTGGTTGGATACCTTGGATGAAGCTTACTCGCCTTGTGCTGTCTTCATCTCGTATATCCCTGCAATACCTCTCAACCCAGCTTCGCGTTTTACACCAGCCTCCCCCTCACACAACCCGCTGCAGGTCAGGCGCCCTCCGCATCCTCCGACCCGTGTTCGCCTACCTGACAGTGGCTGCGGTGTACCGCTATCGTGGTTCTACTCGCTAGGGGGCCTCGCCGCCGTTAATCCTCCCGGATTGGTTTTTTGCTTGCTCCCAAGCAGTGGCTCCTTTGGTGGCAGCAGAGCCCAAACTTCAGAGGTGGTCCGTGTTTAGCCGGAGGAGTCGAAACCGGCTATATTCATTAGCAGCACTCCACCTTTGCCTTGATAGTTTTACCCAGGAAATGGAGCACGGACCACAATTTGGTGCAGAATCCAAAATCTTTATTTCAGCTCTTACAGACCTCAGCAGCCATGACGCGTTTCGACCCTCCAAGGGTCTTGATCACATAACACGCATCACAGTAGGTAGGTTCCTTTTAAACCATTTTTTAAACATTTTTCTTGTTTTTTTTAAAGTGACATGTGCCATCAAGCAGTAAGGTTCCAGAATAGACATAGACAACAGATTTCATGGTTCGCATGGGACTTGGCTACAGGTTTGAAAATACATAAAACAATACGGGTATAAATACCGAAATAATGTATTAATAATAAACCTATAAACCAATAATTCTAAAACCATAAAACCAATACAGTACTGTGTTGAATATTTAAAAGCAAATAAAAATCTAATTTGTAGTAAAAAGATTTCATAGCTGTTGCTACCTGTCAAGGTCGTCCAGGTTTAAATACCCCTACTGTTCATGACATAAATCTCATTGACTTATAGCAGGTAGAAAAGTGCTAATGCATATACAGTACTCATAGTGTAAACATCAGATTTGAAAACCTTACGACTGAAAGTGACCTGTGCTAGTGCAAATTGTTTATGTAAAGTGCTATGTGCAATAACCTCAAGTGTTAAAAATGTGTTAAAACCTATCTAACCCGTGTATAATCTAAAAAGTGGGATTATCTGGCGGCTGCAGTTGAAAACCCCTGTGTTTCTAATATCTTAATGTTTGATGATATACAATTTTGTTTACCCCTATTTTTGTTATCTTCCTTCCTCCGCTACAGACATGTGTATAATTCCTCTGTGGCGTTCAGGCCCCCGGATACTTTGTGTCTAGGTCTAGAATGTAACGCGTTTCCAGTTGTCTAAGGGCTTTTTCCCTATCCCCTCCTCTTTTGTTGGGGGGGATGGAGTCTATCAGGAAGTACTTCAGGTCTTTAGGATTTCCATCATGTACTTAACCGAAATGTCGGGCCACCGGGTACGATTAGTCCCTGTTCTTGATTGCCCTTATGTGCTGGAGTACCCTCTTGTGCCCCTGCAGTATTGCACTGCCTACATATCGTAGGCCGCAAGGGCACTCCAGCACATAGACCACATAGTCCGATTTGCATGTTAGGGCCTTGTTGATGTATATATATATCAAAGCACTCCAACCTCCACCTGCAATCCTTATCACAGAGACCGGAGCACGGACCACAAAATGAGTGCTGAAAGTTTCTTTATTTCATGTCAGCCATTCGCGTTTCAGCCCTGACGGGCCTTGATCACATGACATGCGCCGCAGCTTCATTTTTTTTTTACATGAGCACCAGTTTCGTTACAGACCGACACATTAATTTTTGTTAGGCACGGGGAGATTAAGTGATTTGCCCAGAATCACAGGATGTTGATCGTCAAAGCCGAGACTCGAACCTAGTTCCCCAGCTTCGAGGTCCACCGTTCTAGCTGTCAGGCTACATTATATATATATATACATATATATATTCACTGAAAAAACCACAGGTTTCAGGGACGTTATAGTTAGAAATTAGCATTTAAAAAACCAGAGAAATTCACTGAAAAAACCACAGGTTTCAGGGATCACTGATGACATCTCAAATGACATCACTGATGACATCATCCAGTGACTGTGTGTTTCTGTAAAGTTTAAATATGTTTTATATATATAAATGCCAAGGTGTATTGAAGAATGAGTGGGTGTATGAGTGTCTGAATGGATGATTTAGTCGTTGCGTGACTGACTGTATAAGTGAGTGATTAAACGTGTCTTACTGAATGCATGAGTTAGTGACTAAACTGTGTGAATGTCTGTATCAGTCTGTTAGTTGGTGTGTAAGCGGCTGCATGGGTTGGTGAGTAGCTACATGAGTGTCTATATGGGTTATTGATTGGTTGTCTGAGCATCTGTATAAGTGCCTGAGTGTCTGTGTGGGTGGGTGGGAGTGTGTGACTCTGTGCATAGATGTGTGAGTGGGTGATTCACTGGGTGTATGGGTTCAAGAGTGCATCTGTTAAGGGCTGTATGGGTGGGTGAGTGTGTGTATGGGTGTGTTGGTGAGTGAATGGATGTCTCAGTGGTACATGTGTGAGTAACTACATATGTGAAAGGCAGTATATGTGAGTGTTGGAGTATATAAATGACTATATGTGATTAACAATCGGTATGACCTGGTATGCCTTCAGGAAACATGGGAAGTGGGTGCAGTGCATTTCGATGGTTATTGGGCAATTCACACACCCGCAGTTCCGTCAAGATCAGGAAGAGCTAGAGGAGGCTTACTAACGCTGATAAGAAACACCTTGCGTGTAAGGATAAATGAGGTGGAAGTGCAATCCTCTTATTATCATCTAATAATATGTAGTGGTTCTGGTGCAGAGGATATGCTCTTAATCAATTATTATAACAACTATTTTGAAGGGAATATGGCAGAGGTCATCCACTCACTCGAAAACGATATAGAAAAGATAATAAGCACCTATCATAAACCATTACATATAGTGTGGGTGGGTGATTTCAATGCTCATAGCTGCCCAAAAATCACAATACCGATATGTGGATTGATAGATGAAGAAGGGATTATACCCTACCATTTTACACACAACCCATATGGGGATGCATTGAATAGACTCCTGGTCTCGAGAAATCTGGAAATTCTGAACCCTGTAGATGAGCTGACTGGCACTCTGGCATAAACCTTCGGGGACTCAACACACGGATCAACGTTAGATTATTTACTGGTGGCGACCCCTTTTAAGAGTTTTTTTAATCAGATAGGAACACTCGTGTCAATTTTTAGTGATCATGTTGCATTGACTTTTATAATCCGATGGAAGGGATGTTTTAACAGCAAAGTCACAAAAGTCCCACCACCAAGAATAGCAAGAAGAAATGGCATAGTGTTAAAGTGGGCAAAAATAAACAAAGATATTTTACTCCCTACTGTAATTGGGAGTACTCAGAAAGAAATTGTAACGTGTCTTGATTTGAATAATGACCCACAAAGTATAGTCTGGGCTTTTATCTTACTGCTGGGCGTGGTGGAAAGTAATCTAAAATCTAAAACTAAAGGATGCCTAGTAAAGACACCACGCTGGTTTGATACAGCCTGTACAAAAACCCTTAACAGCCTACATAAAGTGCTAAAGGAAAAACCAAGGAACACCGCCTTGGTCAGCCTTCTTCGAGCCCAATATAAAAAACGCAGGCGGGAGAGACTCATGGCCCTAAAAGAGGAGGCTTGGGAAAAGTTACAACTTGCCTCACTTCTAAAAAGTTCCAAAGAATTTTGGGAGGTAGTTAATTCACCTTTTCTGAGTCAAAATACAGACCCTTCGCTAAGTGTAAATGTGGGGGAAGATGCTTGGGTGGACCATTATACCGGTATATTTGGTTTAGCAGCGGATAGGGTAAACCGGAATGATTACCACCCAAATTGTGATATAGGTACCCCCATTATTTTCTCAATGAAGGATGTAGAAAATGGTCTTAAACAATGCAGTAGTGCAAAGGCTCCAGGCCCTGACGGCGTCCCTATTGATTTTTTTTTTAACACTCAGGTCTCTGGATCCCATTCCTGACTAATGTTTTTAATGCTATAGCTAAAGGTGGTACTCCGGCCTCATGGAAAACAACAGTAATTGTCCCAATATTTAAAAAAGGGGATAAGGCGCTGCCTAAGAATTATAGACCTATCTCCCTTATAGATGGAACGTGTAAATTAATGGGCCGCTTGCTGTTAACTAGACTTGAGGAATGGGCTGCCGATAAAAATATTTTAATTTCTGTCCAGTATGGTTTTAAAAAAGGAATGGGGACATTAGACCAGTGCCTAAATTTAAATCTAATCACAGCAAAGTATACCCAAGCTAAAGATGGAACCGTTTTTATGGCATTCATGGATCTTTCCGCTGCGTTTGATTCTGTCTCGCATAATAAATTATGGAACATTTTAAAAGAGATGGGAGTGAAGGAAAGTATTATACTTTTTATTAGACAGTTATACTCCCAGTCCACGGCATGTGTTAGGTATGGTACCCAGGGTGAATGCACAAGGTCTTTCCCAATCCTCCGGGGGGTTAGGCAAGGCTGTGTCTTATCCCCTCTTTTATTTTCCTTATATACTAACGGCGTGGAATCAGCAGTTGGTTTTGAGGTCCCTGATGTATCCAAGGTAAATAAGAAAAAGCTACCCATACTGCTATACGCCGATGACGCCGTATTGGTTGCTAGGACAGGTATAGCTCTGCAAAAATTAATAAATAATTATGTGTCATTTATGGCGGCACTAGACTTACAAGTAAACGAAACAAAAACATTTGTCTTAATAGTAGGGAAGCAGCCCAAAAAATTACCAGCTTTTTTTATTGGTAAACGAAAAATTGAAATAACCAAATCAATTTTATACTTGGGGTTCTTTTTATTAGTGAAGGGACTTGGACAAACATGGTTGAAAACAGATGTATTGCATTAGAAAAGAATACCATAGCTATCCGTTCATTTACAAAAAAATTGGGTACCAAACCATTGGAACCAATTAAAAAAATTTATGGCGCCAAAGCTATCGCTTCAGCCACATATGGAGCAGGGATCTGGGGAATAGCTAAAACAGATCTATTGCAACAGAAAGAAGATAGCTTTTTTAAAAAGCTACTCTCTCTCCCGAAAGGCTGCTCAAATTATATTATGCACCAAGAGTTGAATGTCCCATTTATATCTGATCTGATTTTTATAGCTCCGGTCCTACTCTGGCATTCAATTTGCACCAGAGATACAGTGGGACTCACTCAAAATATTATTCAAGATTGTTTATCTCTTGATAATGCGCCTCAGATCCCATGGTTGAGTCATGTAAAGGATACATTGGTAAAGATGGACTTAGCGACCCTATACACAGATTCACTTACATGTATGGGTACGTCAAAGGCGGAAATTAAAACACGTGCCAAAGAATATAGGGGAAAAGAAAGATATGCTACAAATTGTAATAAAACCATGGTGGCACTATATCTGGCACTTCCGCCTGTTCTGGGGAAATAAAATTCATATTTGACATCTGTGACAAATGCGCGACATAGATTTGTACTCCTGAGATTTAGATTAAATTTTATTCCGTGCATGCTGGCCTTCCAAGCAGGGATGTACTCAGTCAACAATCTCTCAGTTTACCCCTGCGATGGCACATCTATTCAATCTAATTTACATTTTATATTCTTCTGTAAATTTTACCATTGCTTACGGAAAAAATATATTCGCCCATTGTTTTTCAAATATAAATTTGTACAATGTCGCCTAGCCTTGTATTTTCTCCAAATGCTCCCAAATCCTTATGTAAACTTTTGTGTGGCATCATAATTATGTATGGCCTTATCGAAAAGGAGAATAATGCGATAATAGACTGCATTTTATGCGAAGGTGGCACTATTTAGCACTTTGTATGGTATATGTTTGGGTGTTCATTGTTTGCAAATAAGTCAATTTTTAGTATTGTACTAAGCACTAAGCACTTTATAAGATGAACTTTTACATACCTTGGAAATCGCTTTTATATGGTTTTAATTTGCTTTTAATCATGTGTTCCTTAACAAAATTTACCGGTGACTGAAAGCACTTTAAATGAACGTGGTACTGTTTAGCACTATAATATGGCATGCTGTTGGGTGACCATTGATTGTAAATGAGCCATTGCAAGTATTGCGCTAAGCACTTTTGGAGACACTGAGTGAACTTTACATGTCTTAAAATAATGATGGTTCCTATCTGTTTTACTTTGTGTCCTTTTAACAAAATTTACTGGTGATGAACACATTTTTAATAGATGATCAATGTATCAGAATTTTAAAAGAAGATCAATGTATTTTCTGTGCACTTTTATGATCTTAATCCTTAAGATCGAATAAAGATATATTTGATTTGATTTGACTATATGTGAGAGTGAGTGATTGTGAGAGTGGCTGTATGAATGAGTGTGTGCTTGTATCAGTGATTGTATCAGAGAGTAAGTATGTGTTAATATCTGTATGAATAAGTGAGGTGGTGTGTGTATAACTGTATAGGTGAGTAAATGGGAATGTGATTGATTGTTTGCATGACTGACTAGGTGTGTGAGTAACTCTGGATGAGTGGGCGTGGCCAAGCAGCGATCCATGATGGCCGCGTAGAGTAGAGTTCCGCCGCACGACCCTTCCCAAACATCTATCCGGCACATAGATCCGCATCATCCGAGAGTGGATCCGCGCATCGGAACATCAGCGGTCACCATCCCGCCCGCTCCGGCTTGTATCCGACGCCTGGCACCAAAGTTACGGGGGCGGGAGCGGTGAGGCCTACTTGCCGGCCGGAAGCCGGGACGCACAGTGCGGCGAGAGGCCGGGGAGCGGCCCAGCTGGGTCGGGGACTTTTCACGGCGTGAGGCCCGGGATACATCACCGCCGCAGAGGGACTGCGACTCGCCCCATGCAAATCGGGACCCCGCTATAACCTGCAGGCGAGTGGGTCGTTGGGGGTACAATCAACGAGCGGCAAGGCTGCAACGCGAGGGCCGGAGGCTCATCATCTTGCTCCCCCCCACCATCTGCGACGAATTTGGACACTGGACCCTGAGCGGGGGGCCCACTGTGTTGAGGTCACGAGCATACCACCAACAAAGACCCAGGGAGTGTTACGGTTGTGTGGGCAGCGGCCCGAGCTGGGACCTGCGGAGAGGGGATACCCCCCCCCCCCTGGCAAACAGAAAGTGTGGAAGGCGACCCAGGGGAGAGGACGCTCCGGGTCTGGGGAGGCTTGAGTCCCACTCCTGAAACCAGATCCTACACTTGCAGCTCCACCACATAGAGAGGGGCTCCCTGCGGGATATCAGGGCCTGTGTTGGTTCTCCCTCCACCTGACCTATTGGGGCCTGCAGGACCATTGCTTCGCCGGCTGGTGGAGGACAGCCTGAGGCCCTGACAGCCGACTCTCCAGTGTGATCGGGTAGGGCCTGAGTAACTACTCAGTTGCGTAATGGATCGGAGTAAAGGCTCTGGGACCCGGGGGCCCAAAGGTACGCAAACTAACAAATTGGACCGCTACACTGTCCCCAAAGACACGCACCAGAGCCGACTATCCGGAGGAGCCTCCCAGGGTGGCCTGGGCGAAGAGGAGCAGGAATTATCATTGAAAGACGTCATGGACGCTATCACTGGAGTTAAAACCTCCCTGGAACATAAAATGGACACCATGGCTATCGACGTGAACCTCATCAGGGTGGATCTGGGGAAACTGAACGAGAAGGTGAAGCAGGTGGAGATCACCGCCACGAGCCTCGTCAGAGATGTCGCACAACTCCAAGGAGAAGTCCGCGAATTACAAAACTCTCGCAACCTCACGGACCTAAAACTGGACGACTACGAAGGCCGCCTGCGGCGCAACAACCTCCGCATCCTGGGTGTTCCAGAGAAATCGGAGGGGCAGTCCCCTGACCTATTTGTTGAGGATCTCATCCTGAAGCATCTTCAGCCCAAAGGCCTCAGTAAGTTCTTTGTCATCAAACGGGCACATAGGGTCCCGGGTGGCCGTCCCAGGCCGGGCGCGCCCCCGCGGCCAATGTTGGCCAGAGTTCTAAACTTTCGGGACAGGGATGTCATCCTCCAGAACGCCAGAGCGGGGGCCCCCCTCCGCTACGAAAATGCAGACATAACCTTTTTCCCGGATTTCACACAGAGGGTGCAGACGCAGAGGAGGTCGTTCCTCTCCGTGAAACGAGTGCTTAGAGACAGGACTGAAATATGCGATGCTCTTTCCAGCACGTCTTCGGGTCGAGGCGGATGGACGGGCCAGGTTTTTCGAGCAACCCGAGGCTGTGGCTGACTGGATCGAGCGCCGTGGAATGCGGAGCCCAGGCGGCCACGTCAGAAGTGAGAGTGAGGACACCCGCCCTGTCTGAGGAGAGGGCTGTATCGCCATGTATCTCTGTACGGAGTACGTTGGGCCTGTGGTGGGGTGGGTTTTGGGTGGGAATTCTCTCTATCTGATCCTTCATGGCTGTGGACCCTCTTAGACTTGACACACTCGCTCAAGGTGGATGTACACTTGACTTGTTGGGGACAGGGAGGCGGAGCGCTCTATTTCCCCCTTTTCTTCTACTCTTAGTTCTTTCCAAGGGCGACAGGCACTCTGCAAGTTTTCGATGGGCAGTTCTAGGCCCAGAGTGCAGGGCAGCGGGGTGGAGGGTTGTTGGGAGGGGATGTTTTGTTTGGTTTTTGTTGTGTTTGTTGCATCAGCATCATTTGTAGTACCTCCTGTAGAGGAAGTCGAAACACACGCTGCTACTCCTGTAAAAAGAGTAGAGATATCTTTTAATCAGTCATGGCTACGCGGAGAGACGTAGGAATCAAATTATTAAGCTGGAATGTCAACGGGTTAGGGGACAAGATCAAACGTAGTGTTGTTCTCCAGTACATCAAACGTCAGGCCCCCGACATTGTATTACTCCAAGAAACCCATCTCATTGGTAATACATGCAAGGCCTTACATAGAGGAGGCTACACAATGTTGGCTCATGCGGGTTTCACCTCCAGCTCAAGAGGGGTGGGTATTATGATGAAGAAATCCTTTCCTCTTGTGGTAAGCGCAACCTGGGCAGACGATCGGGGACGATACATCGGGGTTTTGGGTACATGGGAGGGACACCCCATCACACTCCTTTCGGTTTATGTACCGCCTGGCCTACAGGCCACCACCTTTAGAGATTTAGGAACTATATTGCTAGCTATTCCAGAAAGTCTGTTAATCCTGGGAGGGGACTTAAACTCAGTAGTCTCGGGCGCGCTAGATCAATATCCCCCCCGTACATCGAGCCCCACCTCAGGTTGGCTTCCGGAATTTCTTGAGACCATGGGGTTGGTGGATAGCTAGCGGACCTATCACCCAAATACAATGCAATACACCTTTCACTCTGGGGCGCACGGGAGCCTCTCACGTATCGACTATTTTCTGGTTTCCGCATCTCAGATTGCCCACATTCATGAGACTAGAAACCTGGCCAGGGGTATCTCCGACCACTCTCCGGTTTGGCTTCACGTGGTTCTTGATTATAAACAAGTGGGAAGGGTGGCCCCCATCAACCCGTGGTATTTCAGAGATCCCAAAATTTGCAAAGCCCTCCTCACAGCCATAGATAATTACTTTATTGACATGAGGGATCAGTGGATTCCCCGCAGATGCTATGGGAAGCCTTTAAGACGGTGATTCGGGGCCAGGCCCTATCCCTAATCTCAGGCAAGAAAAAAGACCACCACAGAGAGATAGTGGCCATGGAGGCGGAGATTGGCCAATTAGAAACTGACCTGGATTCGGAGGTCACACCCGATAAACTCCACTATCTAAAGCTCTGACAGCAGGAATACAGAGCGCTGGCGACCGACCAAGCGAAGGCCTTGGGTAGAGCTGCGCAGGGACGGTTATATGAGGTGGGAGATAAAGCTGGGAAATTACTAGCATGGCTAGACAAGAGAGAATGGGCAAACCGCCTAGTACCAGAACTTCGAGGGGAGGGAGGTGGCCCCTCACAGATCCCCAAGACATTGTAGATAAGTTTGCTGCCCACTTCTGTGCGGTCTACTCTTCAACTACCCCCTATTCTGTAGAGGACTCCCGCCAGATGATCGCTGACATAACGCTGCCCAAGGTCTCAGCTGATGACCGTGACTTTTTAGATAGTAACATATCCAATGACGAAATAGCGAAGGCAATAAGGTCCATTAGATCAGGAAAGGCCTCGGGCCCCAACGGGCTTCCGGTCGAACTATACAAACTTAAACCGGACAGGCTGGCCCCATATCTCAGGGCTATGTATGAGGGCTCAAGGGAGAGAGGTCTCCTGCCGATAGATCAGAGGACGGCCACTATTATCACCATCCATAAAGAGGGGAAACCGAGAACTGACTGTGGGTCATATAGACCAATTTCCCTCCTGAATGCGGAGCCCAAGATTTTGGCCAAACTTCTGGCCAACCGACTGATCACAGTGATTGAAACCCTAGTCCATCCAGATCAATCTGGTTTCATTCCGCATCGTAACACTGCACTTAACTTGCGTAGGGTGCATGGAGTACTAGGCAGAGCGGCCTCACTTTTAGAACCAGCTGTAATAGTCTCCCTCGATGCCACCATGGCATTTGACACCATTGAATGGCCGTATCTTTGGGCAGTTCTGGAGAAGTTGGGGTTTGGTCCAAAATATATTCAATGGGTACAGCTTCTGTATGCTAAACCGTTAGCACAAGTAGTAGTCAATAACAAAAAATCGGCTACCTTTGAGCTGGGTCGGGGGACCCGGCAAGGATGTCCGTTGTCTCCCCTCCTGTTTGCCCTGGCCTTGGAGCCACTGGCGGCCTGGATACATAGAGACCCGAGGATTCGGGGCATGCGCTGGTCCTCGGAGTGGGAGGACCGCATCTCGCTCTACGCAGATGATATCCTGCTTTATCTGACTTCTCTGAGGCGGTCCCTGATTGTTGTCCTGGATATCCTGGCTATCTTCGGCAGGTTCTCCGGGTACTCCATTAACTGGAGTAAATCCCTGTGGTTCGTTTTGGCTGGAGAACCGCCTATCCCACCGAAGGGATGCCCCATTCAAATTCGTACAGACGGCTTCAAGTACTTGGGGATTTTTCTCACCCTAGACCCGTTGCTCCGCTATTCCCAGAACCTACTTCCCCCTTTGACTAGGTTGCGTAAGGACATAATCAGCTGGAAGTCACTCCCGCTTTCCCTACTGGGAAAAGCGGCACTTTTAAAATGATGTCTTTGCCCCAGTTTTTATACGCCCTGCAGAATTCCTTGGACCCGGTCCCAGCGTCCTACTTCAGGGAGGTAGAGGGCCTTCAGCGGGACTTGTTGTGGAGTGGACAGCCGCGTATCGCCATAAGCAAGCTCACCTTGAATTGGTATGACGGGGGCATCAGCCTCCCCGATATCAAGAAGTATTATTGGGCGGCCCATCTAGCTGCCATCAATCATGGCACCTACCTGCGTCCCGGAGATCCAGGCCATAACATGGATAGATGGCTCCTTTCGGGTGGGAACTATAATAGAGCCCTTTACTCCAAACCACACCGTTTTCAACTCACAGGCCCCACCAAGCATTCAGTCCATGTTTGGCACACTGCCACTAAATGTCTTGGTTGGAATCGCAGGCTCACACTTGCTAACCCGTTGTGGGACTCGGAACAGCTGGGTAGCTTGTGGAAAAGCAAAGGGTTTGACAAATGGGATCTCATAGGTCTCTCGCGTATAGGGGATCTGTGGGACAAATCAGATATCAAGTCATTCGCCACCCTGCAACAGCAATTCGATCTAGCTGACTCTGAATTTTTCCGTTATACGCAGGTCCGACACGCTCTGCGCTCCCATATACAGCGTGGTACCGCTCTTCCCGAGTCGTCCCCATTGGAGGACCGAGTCTTGGATGGCCACATCCCTGACAGCACTATCTCATTGATATATAAAAAGCTGATCAACAGCATGCCAGACCCTCTTCAATCGCTTCGGGAGAAATGGTCCAGGGACGGAATCGAGATAGACGACGAGGACTGGCAAGAGGCCGTTTCCTCGCCTAGAGTCGTGGCAATACCCGCGCGCCTACGACTAGTCCAACTTAAAGTACTCCATAGGATTTACGTGACCGGACCAAAGCTGGTACGGATGGGGAGAATAGATGGGGGGGACTGTAGGCGGGGATGTGGCCAGGTGGGTACTTTTATGCATATAATTTGGGAATGTGACAATATTCAACCTCTACTGGCGTAAAGTACATGATATCATCAACACAGTGTTAACAACACAACTTAGCCCAGATGCTCGTAGATGTTTGTTGAACATCTGGGAACCGACGGATCTGAATGACTATTTAACGCAATGGGTCACTTTGGGGCTTATGCTCGCTAAGAGAAATATTGCTCAGCGGTGGGGGGCGTCTCAACCGCCAGCGGTGGGTGACTGGAAGAAAGATCTGGATTGGGCAATGTTCAGGGAAAAGACGGTGTATGTTGCCTGGGGCTGCCCTAAAAAATGGACCCGTGTATGGGGCCTGTGGAATTCCTATCGTGGAGACATATGTCAACCGCCCCTCTCCCTCAACAGTGAAGACCCCCCTTCGCCCTAAACCCTCCAAGTATTATGCTGTATTGATTGATTTTGCCTATTGTCCCCATGTGGCCTGCCCTACTGCTTCCTCTGTAATGTACTTGATATGCTGATGTTGATTAATAAAAAAAAGTTTTACAAAAAAAAACTCTGGATGAGTGGCGGTGTGTGATTGTGTGTATAGGTGTATGAGTGCATATGATAGTGCTGTATTGATAAGTGACTGCATGTATGAGTGGCTTTATGGGTGAATGAGTGGATGTGTGTGTAGACCTAGGAATTAGTGAGTGGGTATGTTGTAAGTGGTATCGGTGTGTCTATGGTTTCGAAAATGGTAGTCTGTATTTTAGAGTGGGTGTATCAAAGGTTATATTAGGGTGTGAGGAGGTGCGTCAGATTATCACGTGGATGATGTCATCAGTGATGTCATCTGAGATGTCATCAGTGATGTCACTGACCCTGTCATGAATGATGTAATATGTGACGTCATCAGCAGTGCATTGCGGGGGCGCAAGTTATAGTTAGCTCAACTAACTATAACAGCCGAATTTCTCTGGTTTTGTACGAGTAAAATGTCCAACTAACTATAACATCCCTGAAACCTGTGGTTTTTTCAGTGAATTTCTAAGGTTTTTTAAATGCTAATTTCTAACTATAACGTCCCTGAAACCTGTGGTTTTTTCAGTGAATTTCTAAGGTTTTTTAAATGCTAATTTCTAACTATAACGTCCTGAAACCTATGTTTTTTCAGTGAATTTCTAAGGTTTTTCAAATGCAAAATTTTAAGTATAAAATTATTTTAATCTTGCCTTTTTTACGATATTTGTAAGTGTTTTATCGAATTCCTTTTATTTAAAAATGTTTGGAAATATATATTTGAGAACTTTTCTTTTTAAATTATACTTAGTTTCTCTAAAATCTTCTTCAAAAATTAAAATCACTATTTTGAAATATATATATCATACAGTACTAAAAATATACTGTGCTGTTTATGTGTACAACTTAAATTTATATTTACTTGAAATAATGATTTTAGTAGTGTGAAAGTTGTTTTATTGTATTGTTATGCTGTCTTTCTTTTTTTTTTTTTTTTTTACAAAGAAGTCGCGCACCCTACGCGTACCTACACGATGGGTGTGCAAATTCTAAATGCGCGGTCTCACCTTCCGCGTGTCCGAAGTCGCGTTGGAGTCGCGACTTCGGCGTGATTTGAAAAGTATGAAATATCATTGTAGAAATTATAAATATCAGTTTTGGTTGAAGAGTTTCACTATTTTAGTTTAGAAAACAATTTATAAACAGGAATTTATACTTAATCATTAAGTGTACGAAATTTTACGGGTACGCAACGTATGTGCGTAGGGTGCGCGATACTTGCCGGCACGTATTTCCGGGGTCGCATAGATTTCACTTATATATATATAAATTACAATTTCACATTTTAAGTCCACAGTTAAGTTTCAACCCTACCCCTATTCTGCTTAATGCCAGTTTCCGTAGTAACAGTTCATGGAACAACTGAACTGACAGGTCACAAGTTCACCATATTTTCAAGTTCACCACACAATGTTACAAATGCAAACAGCAGGTGTGGTTGACATTTCCAAAATATGACCTTATCCTAACTACTGTACCTTTCAAACATTTTTTACTAACCAATAAGAAACATGCTTTTTAAAGAAAGTAAAATGCACCCTATTTTTGAATGTACAATGTTCTTAAACAGCCAATCAATTCTCTACTTTTTAAAAAACAGCATCTTGTCCACCATTTTACATTCCTCTCATTCTACCAACTGACTACCTCAGCTACAAACATCTTTTCAATACTTCCAGACATCCCTTTAAGATGCTTACAGTGTGGATTGTTGGACACAGCTATGTTTTCTGGTGCAAAAGGTATGCTGAACGCAGAGCTATTGACAAAGACCTAGGTTTGCAAAATGTGGATATTAAATGGATTGCACAGAGAGGATTAAAGTGGCACCAATTGATGCCTTTGGTTAAAACCTTTTTGCATCTCTAACCCCCTGACCTCATGATTGTGCACTGTGGTGGCAATGACCTAGGCACATTGACTGGGGTAGGTCTTGAAATGCTAATGAAGAACACTTTTGCACAATTGATGTTGCTTTTACCTCAAACTGTCTTTGTATTCTCTAACACATGCCAAAGACAGAAATGAAAGTGGTCAAATCAATTCTGTCCACAGATTGAGAAAGCTAGAAAGAATGTCAATAAAGCTGTTTCTGCTTACCTCAGAGACCATAGGATGGGCTCCATATATAACAACAATCTACGCTTTCATATGGATGACATCTACAGAAGTGATGGAGTACACTTCACAGATCAAGGAAACAGAGTCTTTCTCAACAACCTTAAGCTCTGCATCAGCACTTACATGTAGCTACAACAAACACAATAAAAACAAGGGCTCTTTTTAGAGCCACCCTATAACATAATACTGATTATATTTTTTTTTTACACATCCTTTTTTTTTTATTATTATTTTAGGAATTGCGAACCCGTCGCGAATTCACAAAACAGAAGCACAAATTCAATGTACTACAACACAACACACTTTTCAAGTTTAATTATTAATTTTTAATTTTATATATTTTTAACAACTCTATCAATTGTAATCTTGTCATTAACTTCAATCACAGTACCTCTTTAAAACAACTTCACAAATACAACACTACCTTCTACATTATATACTACTTAATTATTTATTTAAGGTAGATTCGCGGACCCATCGCGATTACAACGGGGCCGCGCTGAGAGCCGCGTTGGAGTTGCGACTCCAAACTCGAAAGAAAAAAAAAACACCGATCCACTACCATTATTTAGTATTCGCCCCGGGGACCCCATCCCCCGAGGTCAGCCACCATTTAAAAAATAAAAAAAATAAGGAGGGGGACCGTGGGGCCCCCCTCCTCAGGCCAAGAATGGCCCCAGGGACCCCATCCCCCGGGGCATGGCCAGCCTGGATTTTTTTTAAAACAGGCGGGCCACATGGGCCCCCCGGGCCACTCCAGGCCCCGGGGACCCCATCCCCCGGGGCCTGGCCTCTTTGATGAGGACCGTGGGGGGAGCCCCAATGCCCCCATGGTCTCTGCCGGCTCCCCGCCTCCTCTGGGCTGGTTTTAATCAATTTATCCCTCATAGATGGTGCTTTACTATATGTGATGGACACCCTCTGCGGTAGCAGGGGTCCAATCACCGGGTCGCTCAACACCAGAGGCCAATTTCGCTGAATAATCTTGTTCAGTGACTTGTGTTGTTTGTTGTATCGCATTATTAATCTGAAATCCTCACTGCCACTATCTTCATCATCTATATTGTTGTTTATTAGAGTTTCAGTGTCTCTCAGTTTATCTGTTAGTGCCTCGTTTCTCGTCAATAACATGGATTTGGTTATAGCTTTTTCTATTACATCCCTTTGATAACCTCTTTGTTCAAATCTTACTCTACTTTCATGTTGTGCTTTCCTAAGATCCTCATCATTGCTGCATATGCGTCGTAGACGCAGCATTTCCCGTAGGGAATGCTATTGATGAGGTGTTTTGGGTGGGAACTGCTTGCATGGAGAGTAGAGTTACCCGCTGTTTTCTTTCTGTATAGACGGGTTTCCATTTTATTGTTATTGATATACACTTGAGTATCCAAAAACTCGACACTTGTTTGACTGAATGTTGCAGTGAAGTGTAGATTAATGGTGTTAGAATTGATCTCCTCTACAAATTTCTTAGCTTCTTCTATTGTTCCATGCCATACAACAAACAAGTCGTCAATATAGCGCAACCACAATTTGACATTGATGAGCATATATTGGCTGTGCCTTTAGCATGAGGACCAGCTCCTCCCACATGCCCATATGTAGGCAGGCATAACTGGGTGAGAAGCTGGCCCCCATGGCTACTCCTTTGGTTTGCTGATATAATTGGCTACTGAACATGAAGATATTGTTGAATAGACAAAAATGAATCATTTCAATCAACATAATACTGTGATCTCTATATTGCTCAGATCTACGTGCCAAGTAATATTCAATAGCTGCAATACCATCAACATGCTCAATGCTGGTATATAGTGTGGTTACGTCTAAGGCTATAAGTACAAAGTCATCCTGCCAAACAAACTCTGAAATTTTTCTTAAAAGTCACTCGTGTCTTTAACATACGACATTAGGTTCTGTACATGACATTGCAAAAAATAATCAACATATTTGGCAGTGTGTTCTAAAAGACCCTCCCTGGCAGAGATAATTGGTCGCCCTGGAGGATTTGTGGCATCCTTGTGTATCTTTGGGATAAAGTACATAGTTGATGTCGTAGGATTCTCATTTTTTAGATACTTGTACTCATCCATGCTGATTAAGTTTGCATTTTTCCATTTTGAGAGTTTGTTATAGAACTCTTTATATGTGGCTTTCAAATTGCTTGCATTGGTACGATTGTAGCAAGTGCGGTCATTTAACTGGCTGAAGGCTTCTTTTTGTATTGTTCTTGTGGCCAGATTACAATATTCCTACCTTTGTCACTATTACGAATAATTATATTCTTATCTTTCTGTAATTTGGAGATCAAATTCCTATACTGTTGATTTTTCTTATTATAGTTTTTTGCTTTAGAAAGCACAGTTTTGTTCAAAGTTTTGATTTGTGATGTAACAGTCTCGTGGAAGATGTCAATTGAATCTCGGACCACGATGGGATTGAACGATGATTTTGGTTTAAATTGACTTTGTGGCCTTTCCATCATTATGTTGTCCTGAATATTGTTTACATCTGCCGTGTAGTTCAAAGGACTCAAATTTTCTTCTTGCAAATCCTGCATTACTTGTAACAAAGGCAAATCAGACTGTGAAAGCTCTGGATTAAGGTCTCCCATCATTGTTGTTGAACGGCTATATGTTCCCTCCTTCTGCACTTTATTGATGAGGAAATATTTCTTCAATTTTAACTTTCGTACTCCTTTGTACATATCTAATCTAGTGGCAGCATAGTCAAAGTCCGTTTGTGGAGCATATGATAGGCCCAGATTTAATATATTTTCCTCATGTTTAGTCAATTTTATGTTTGCAATGTTTACAATAGTATTGTTGATTTTATCTTCAACCTCTAATTGTTTTTCCAATAACCCCGGCCTCTCTTTCTGTTGATATTTCGCTCGCCTTGCATTTGCTTTGCGCCTCTGCCGCCGCTTGTAGTTGATGTTTGTTCCTCCGTTTTTCTTGGTGGTCTTGGGCGCAAGGTTTGGCGCCTTTCTTGACATAAAATATTAAGTTCCTCTCCCGGTGATGGTTTCGGTTGTTGTCTCGTATTCACCATATTGCGCATTTCCGATTCCGATTCACTCTCTCCCGTTGAACTTGCTTCCGATTGGGAGACATTAGACATTTCACCCATTTCAATATATATATTCACTCCAAAAGAATCCTTCATGCGGCGCGCTCAGTAACGGGTGCAAGCGTGAAGGACTCTCCTTGCGCTAAATAAACCGCCATCAAACCTCAATCCTGAGCGTGTGCGATCTTTATTGCTGAGGCGAAATCGGATTCATATATATATATATATATATATATATATATATATATATATATATATATATATCCAAACAAAATCCCAAGTGCATTCACGCACGTACAAGGACACGGACTCCGGATCCTAGCGCGAGGAGGCCGAACGGAACAGCAGGGCACGGAAGGAGTGAACTGGGAGAACAGATGCCTACCTTACCTGGGCACTCTTATCTACCACAACCCGGGAGACACACTCAAAGGTAACATTGGAAAGGCCATCAGAGGGGCAAAAGCTAATTTTGAGTTCTGGAGCTCCCTGCCGTTGTCAGTCGCAGGCCGGGTGGCCCTACTCAAAATGGTAACCCTCCCGCGGCTCCTCTATTTTTTCGGGACCCTCCTGATCTGGATCCCAGCAACTTATTTCAAGCAGCTCCGCACCATGATCACAGCCTTCTTATGGGGTAAGGGCAGGCGTAGGGTAGCCCTCACCACACTTATGCGACCACGAGCGGAGGGTGGCCTAGCGGTCCCGGACTATGAGACTTATTACTTAGCAGCCCAATTTCAATAGCTCACGCAATGGGTGGCGAGGGCCACTAGAGGGGAAGACGAACCCGGTGAGGACCCGAGGCCCATATTGCTGTTGTCCCGCATAGTACTGGGTCTTCCTGTCAGCGCCACATCCCTCACCCTAGAATTGGCCACAGCGCGGAAATGCTGGAACAGGTATTTGCGGAGGGCTACTATTAAGCGACCTTACGCGCCGGAAATACCATTGCTGATGTGCAGGGCCTTGCCACACGGGGGCAAGTGGCAGAGGCTAGAGACATGAGCGCAACGGGGTCTGACCACCATAGGGGATCTTTATGAGGACAGTGCAATGATACCATTTAATGATCTACAGGCCCGTTATGACTTGCCTGGGGGAGATTTGTTACAATACACGGCCCTCACGGCGGCCATCAAGAGGCACTGGGGAGGGGGCCTTTCAGAACCGCCTACTTCCATGGGTTGCCAGTATGTGGTGATGGCAGCGGGCACCTTTAAGGCTGTGGCGTGTCTCTACAGACGTATGACCACAGAATCCTTATCCCCCCTGACTGCCCTAAAACTCAAATGGGAAACGGATTGGGGGGACATCCCGGACAAGGCATGGAGTGAGCTTGTGGAGAGAGCCTGGAAGAGCACGAGGAATGCGAGGTTCCAACTAGTACATTTCCACATTCTACACAGGGCATATCTTACCCCAGCAAAGCTACATGCTTACTTCCCGGCCCAACCACCCTCCTGCCCGAGATGTCATGCAGATAATGAAGATTTTAAACACATGCTATGGGAATGTGCGTTACTTGACAGTTACTGGGAGGAGATATCAACGTTACTGTCCGACCTCACTGATAGGGACCTTGACCCTTCCATGGCACACTGTATCTTACACTGGTTTCCGCATACTTCAAAGAACAAAATCACTAGTAAATTCCTAGACCTGGGCTTGCTGCTCGCCAAACGGAACATCACCACACATTGGAAAGCGAAGCAGGGCCCTAGTGTCACTAAATGGAGAGCAGAATTCCTAAAGTGGGCTGAGTGTGAGGGAGTGATTCGATTACAACTCGCACACCGCACGAAGAGTGAGAGGGCGCTGGAAAGGGCGAGAGCCTGGGAACTGCTGGTTGTAGCTCTCAAATCTCCTGAAGACGACGTAGAAACTGCATCCGTGGTGGACCCTGTGGCAGCAATAGTTTAAAGTATAACCAGCATGGAGCCCTCCTTACTCTGTACCTTTGCTACTTTTGGAGGCGCTCGACCTCCTAGCCTGATTTCACTTAGATTTCCCGTGTCCCAATAGAATACCCCGCTAGATTATTAGCGCTATTGTCCTCTTAGCATCCTGTACTTAAGTGACACGCCTGGGGGGGTTGGAGTGGGAGGGGGGGGTTAGTAGAGGGTGGGAAGTTTCAATAGTTAAGCAATTTCTTTTGCAAGGAACTTACTCATAGATGGTTTCAGGCCGGCAGGAATGAGACCTCAGAGAGTCATGGATATGCCTTCAATATTCTGTTTTGACATGTATCTTTGCTTAACACTGGGGACATGTAACCGAGCCCTCTATGGACCTTTTTCATTGCCGTGCTTTACTTTTCTGTTTTTTGGATGTATTGAAACTCAATAAAAATTGTTAAAAAAAAAAAAAGGACACGGAATCCGGATATAGCTGGTGCCAAAATAGATATTCTTTATTAATATACTTGGTGCTGCCTCTGACGCGTTTCGGCCACAGCGGTGGCCTTGATCACATGACATATAATTTGCAAGACCGGGAATTTAAAGGGAAAGTGATGCTTCCTGTGACGTGGTCGGCACTGGTGAACATAGAAAAGATACTATACATTTACTGGTCTGTTTTCCCTATATTCACAGAAAACAGCATCCATAGGTAAGTGTTAGGCTAAAACAATTGTTTTTAGCTAATATATGCACTTAATACCAATTGGACTTAGTCTTATGCATAGAATAAAAAAGACTGTCTAAAAACAACACATAAAATATTTACAAAGCCCGACTTACATATGTCAATATGTAGAATGGTTGAGATGGAACGATTCTGAGTATAGCATATGCCCACAATGTTACCTTGTACTGCTCAGAGTTAAAGTGCAAAATGCCTATTACAGCAATTACATTTGATATCACATATATCCAATGTGCAAATACCGCAGTTGTAAACCTGATACAGCTCAGAGTTAAAGTGAAAAATGCCTATTACAGTAATTACATTTGATATTACATATATCCAATGTGCAAATACCGCAGTTGTAAACAAAATTGTATATAAAGTGCAAAGTGCATAATAGCATGACAAAATGTCCTGAGACAAAACCTGCATGCATTGTCTGTAAATGGCTCTCACTATAACCTGCATAAATGGCTGAAGGCAATGTCACATATGCATACGTACTATCTACTCCTATCCTGCAATAATAAAGTGCAGATTTCCATCTGAAACTTTCCGCTTCATTGAGGCACTATAGAACACAATGATAACCCCTAAATTGGATAGAAATTCATAAAAAGGGTATGTACCATGTACAAATACAACTATACATGTGGCAAAACAATTTACCACATGTATCATGCCTCCATGTATAACGTGTTCCTAGTGCCTATGTACAGAATACAGATATGCAAACTCTAAAAATGTCCAAATAGACATACGCCTGGGCAAAATGTGTTGATCTAATAATAGACATAATGATATAAGGGTGATAAAGTGCCAGTGCCAGAACAGTGTCGAAGCGTGTAAAGTGCAAATGGGAAATTATTGTGCAAAAGTGCAAATCTATTAAAAAGAATTATAAAAAATAGAGATCATATGGCGGTTACTCTAATAGTGAATAGAGGGGCAGATGTATCAAGGATTGCATTTGCGATTCCTTAATAGCGAATTTTAGCGAATTGCTATTAAGGAATCGCAAAATGCTATGTATGTAGGAATCGCAATAATAATTGCGATTCCTTAATATTCCTTAATTGCAAATTGCAAATTGCGATTCGCAATTAAGGAATACCTTCCCATTCATTCCTATGGGCGTAGAGGCCCATAGGAATGAATGGGAAGACATTCTCAATTTGCGAATCGCAATTAGAGAATCGCAAATTGAGAATGCAATTTCAGGGTGCCAGGGTGTCCTTTTGACACCCTGTTACACCCTGAAATATGTATGTGTGCACATGTGGCGCGCATACATGCCCTAAGGGCATGTATGTGCGCCACATGGCACTTTGAAAATGCTAAAGTGCATTTTTCAAAGAAATCGCATATTACCACCAACTTGAAGGTTGGTGGTAATTTGCGATTCCTTAAGGCCAAATTGCACTTTTTGGTGCTTCTACATTGGATTTAAGGAATCGCAATTTGCGATTCCTTAAATGCAATCGCAAAATAAAGAATCGCAAATTTTGCGATTCCTTATTTTGCGAGGCAGTTTTGCCTTAATACATACCACTAAGCAAAATTGCGTTCGCAAACGCCAAAATTCTGCGAATTTCGGCGTTTGCGAACGCAATTTTGCTTGAAACATCTGGCCCAGAGTCCCAAAGGTCCTCATAAATCAATAGCTCATCAACCGGATATTGCTAGGTACCAATACCGTTAAGTAGAATATCTACTTTCCCCTGGGAAATAAAAATCACACTGTGTGTTAATTCGAAGTAGCACGGGAGCCCCCAAATGCTACATCCCTAGGAGACATCAGGTTGGATGAGGAGATAGATGGTAAACACTGCCTTGTCTACACTCATATAGGAAATCAAGACAATAGACCTGCCACTCATCGCTGCTAGCTATGTCTTACTAGAACACAGATATATGGGCACCAGTATCTAAGCGCTATTACAAGTTCCCAGCAAGCATATTTTTATTTTTTGAATTTCTCAGCAACTACTGATCGGATTTCCACCATTTAAAAAAAACCACGCTTTCTAGACCAAGACCTACCTTTTTGCCAAATTTGGTGTAATTCTGTTCAGCAGTTTGGGCTGTAGCTTTGTCTAAGTTTCCTATGGAAATTAACATGGAGAAAACGCGTTTTGGGACCCCCCTTTTTTTTCGGCCCCCGCATGACAAATATATATATATATATATATATATATATATATATATATATTGATACGTGTTCAGCCCACGATTTGGACGCCGGCGCTCTTACTCAGGGGCGGTGCGTTATCTTCCGGCAGGGCCACGCCGGTGATAATGAATCCGATTTTGCCTCAGCAATAAAGATCGCACACGCTCAGGATTGAAGTTTGATGGCGGTTTATTTAGCGCAAGGAGGACTCTCCTTGCGCTAAATAAACCGCCATCAAACCTCAATCCTGAGCGTGTGCGATCTTTATTGCTGAGGCGAAATCGGATTCATATATATATTCACTGAAAAAACCATAGGTTTCAGGCACGTTATAGTTAGAAATTAGCATTTAAAAAACCTTAGAAATTCACTGAAAAAACCATAGGTTTTAGGGACAGTTATAGTTAGTTGGACATTTCACTCGTACAAAACCATAGAAATTCCCCCGTTATAGTTAGTTCAGCTAACTATAACTCGCGCCCCGCAATGCAATGCTGATGACGTCACATATTACATCACTCATGACATGGTCAGTGACATCACTGATGACATCACTGATGACATCTCAAATGACATCACTGATGACATCACTGATGACATCATCCATGTGATAATTTGATGCATCTTCTCACACCCTAATATAACCTTTGATATACCCACTCTAAATTACAGACTGCCATTCTCAAAACCATAGACACTCCAACACCAATAACTACATACCCACTCACTGATTCTTAGGTCTACACACACATCCACTCACTCACCCGTACAGTCACTCATACTTACGGTCACTCAGAACAGGACTATCATATGCACTCATACACCTATATAGACACTCACACACCGCCACTCATCCATAGAGGTACTCACACACCTAGTCAGTCATGCAAATAATTAATCACACTGCCATTTACTCACCTATACAGTTATACACACACCAGCTCATTTACTCATACAAATACTAGCACATTCTTACGCTCTTATACAATCACTGATACAAGCACACACTCATCCATACAGCCACTCTCACAATCACACACTCTCACTTATAGCCATTTATATACTCCAACACACATATATATACTGCCTTTCACATATGTAGTTACTCACACATGTACCACTGAGATATACATTCACTCACTAACACACCCTTACACACACTCACCCACCCATACAGTCCATCACAGATGCACTCTTGAAACCATGCACCCAGTGAATCACCCACTCACACATCTATGCACAGAGTCACACACACCCCACCCACACAAACACTCAGGCACCCATACAGATACTCAGACAACACTCAGACACTCATGTAGCTATTCACAAACCCATGCAGCCGCTTACACACCAACAGGCAGACCGATACAGACATTCACACAGTTTAGTCACTAACCCATGCATTCAGTAAGATACATTTAATCACTCACTTATAGAGTCAGTCACGCACCTACTAAATCATCCATTCAGACACTTATACACCCACTCATTCTTCAATACGCCTTTCCCTATATATATTAAACATATTTAAACTTTACAGAAACACACAGTCACATGGATGATGTCATCAGTGATGTCATTTGAGATGTCATCAGTGATGTCATCAGTGATGTCACTGACCATGTCATGAGTGATGTAATATGTGACGTCATCAGCAGTGCATTGCAGGGGCGCGAGTTATAGTTAGCTGAACTAACTATAACGGGGGAATTTCTATGGTTTTGTATGAGTGAAATGTCCAACTAACTATAACTGTCCCTAAAACCTATGGTTTTTTCAGTGAATTTCTAAGGTTTTTAAATGCTAATTTATAACTTTAAGGTGTCTGAAACCTATGGTTTTTTCAGTGAATTTCAAAGGTTTTTTAAATGCTATTTTCTAACTATAACTTGCCTGAAACCTATGGTTTTTTAAGTGAATTTCAAAGGTTTTTAAATGCTAGTTTCTAACTATGCCTACAGAGGTAGGACATGTGAAGAAAGAAGAAAAAAACGCACAGAAAGAAGCTAAAGAAATGCAGAAAGAAGCAACAGAAGTCCACAAAGACGAAGAAAAGAGCAGGAAGAAGCAAGACATGTGCAGAAAGAACCAACAGAGGAGCAGAAAGAGGCCTTGTTGCAAAATCATCCTGTGCCCACAACTTTTTCAGACGGGTACTAGTGGTAACTGACTCGGACTAACCAGGCCTAGAGCCAGTGCTATGCTAAAAAACACTTAGAATACAGTGAAAACACCTACATACACTAGGGAACACTATGCGTTGGGGTACCCCTGTGATTAGCATGACCTCCTCTGTAAGGCCCTAGTACATAATAGGGCAGGCGGATTAAAACTTCCTCTTAAAACGCGCCCCGGGGCACGTTTGCACAGTGGTGAAGGGAGGGGGTGGCCTGAGGTGACATGTGTGCAAACAAGCCCTGTGGCCATTTTAAGTTGGGAGATTAAGTCCCGTTGAATCCTGAGGGTCCCTGGGGTCCAACTAGCCCACTAGGTACCTCCAGTAAGCGCCACAGAGCTGCGTTGCAGAGAAGTGTAAAAAGGGGCGTGGCCTGGACCACCTCTCTGCAACGCAGCCCTGTGGCGCGCACTGGAGGTACCTGGTGGGCTAGTTGGCCCCCAGGGACCCTCCGGATTCAAGGGGACTTAATCCCCCAACTTAAAACACGCCACAGGGCGTGTTTGCACAGTGGTGAAGGGAGGGGGCGGGGCCTGAGGTGACATGTGTGCAAACACGCCCTGTGGCGTGTTTTAAGTTGGGGGATTAAGTCCCCTTGAATCCTGAGGGTCCCTGGGGTCCAACTAGCCCACCAGGTACCGCCAGTAAGCGCCACAGAGCTGCGTTGCAGAGAAGTGTAAAAAGGGGCGTGGCCTGGACCACCTCTCTGCAACGCAGCCCTGTGGCGCGCACTGGAGGTACCTGGTGGGCTAGTTGGCCCCCAGGGTCCCTCAGGATTCAAGGGGACTTAATTCCCCAACTTAAAACGCGCCACAGGGCGTGTTTGCACACATGTCACCTGAGGCCCCGCCCTCCCTTCACCACTGTGCAAACGCGCCCTGTGGCGCGATTTAAGCTGGGGTATTAGGTCACCTTGAATCCTGAGGGTCCCTGGGGCCCAACTAGCCCACCAGGTACTTCCAGTAAGCGCCACAGGCCTGCGTTGCAGAGAGGTGGTCAGAGGCCACGCCCCTTTTTACACCTCTCTGCAACGCAGCTCTGTGGCGCTTACTGGAGGTACCTGGTGGGCTAGTTGGACCCCAGGGACCTCAGGATTCAAGGGACTTAATCCCCAACTTAAAACACGCCACAGGGCATGTTTGCACACATGTCACCTCAGGCCCCGCCCCCTCCCTTCACCAAAGTGCAAACGCGCCCGGTGGCGCATTTTAAGTCGGGGGATTAACTCCCCTTGAATCCTGAGGGTCCCTGGGGTGCAACTAGCCCACCAGCTACCTCCAGTAAGCGCCACAGAGCTGCGTTGCAGAGAGGTGTAAAAAGGGGCGTGGCCTGGACCACCTCTCTGCCACGCAGCCCTGTGGCGCTGACTGAAGGTACCTGGTGGGCTAGTTGGCCCCCAGGGACCCCCAGTATTGAAGGGGAATTAATTCCCCATTTTAAAAAGCGCCACGGGGCGCGTTTGCAGAGTGGTAAAGGAAGGGGGCGGGGCCTGCGGCACGATCGTTTTTTTTTTTTCTTCGTTTTTTTCGAAGGGGGGCTGTGTGACCCCCCTTCCTTTTTCCTTTTTTTGGGCCCTGGGGACCCCATCCCCCAGGGCCTTACCCTTTTTCTTTTTTTTTCTTAAAAAGTAAGCGTAAGGGGGCCGCGTGGACCCCTCCCTTGGCCGATTCCGGCCCCGGGGACCCCATCCCCCGGGGCATGGCCACACTTTTTTTTATTTTTTTAAGGAGGGGGGCTGCGTGGCCCCCCTCCTCAGGCCTCCTTTTGCCCCGGGGACCCCATCCCCCGGAGACGGCCTTTTTTTTTTTTTTTTTGGGGAGGGGGGCCGTGTGGCTTTCCTCCCGGGCCACTACTTGCCCCGGGGACCCCATCCCCCGGGGCCAGCCCTATCCGTTGAGGACCGTGGGGGGTCCCCAATCCCCCCACGGTCCCGCCGGCTCCCCGCCCTGTCATAGCAAACAGCAGTGTCCCGGGGGTAGGCACCCCGGGACACTGCAGGAGCCGGCCCTGGGGGGTGGTGGTCCCCAGGGCCATCACAGGCTCCAGGAGGGGGGCCACGCGGCTCCCCTCCCAACATGTTCAAAGCCCCGGGGAGGTGGTGGTCCCCGGAGCTTTGGAGGTCCAAAACGGACCCCCACTTTAAAATTCTTAGTGCCCCAGGGAGGTGGCGGTCCCCGGGGCGTGTGGGGGGGCTTGCGCCCCCCCTCACAGGTCATTTCATTTTTTTTTTAAAAAGCCCCGGGGGATGACGGTCCCCGGGGCTGCGGGAGGGCCGAGTGCCCTCCTGCACCATTTTAAAATCAAAGCCCCAGGGGGTGGCGGTCCCCGGGGCTTGGGGGGGCCTTAGAGGCCCCCCCAACATTATTAATAATCCCCGCATGCCCCCGGGACTTGGCCCACCCGGGGGCCAAATAACAACGAAGCGCTTCGTTTTTTTTTTTCACAGCGGGATCCGCGCATCCTAAGCGCACCCCGCCGATTAAAAAAAAAAAAAGAAAATGCTTTTTTTGGCCCTGGGGGTCCTTGTGGGACCCCTTAAGCAGGCCTAGGGGGTCAGGGTGTTTCTACCCTGCCCCCTTTTTGCGTTTTGCGCACTTGTTTCTGTGCCTCGGTTCTACCGAGGAACAAGATGGCTGCCAACACTTCCTGGTTTGGAGTGTTGACAGCCAATTAGCATACAGCTCGTGATCGGGAGGGTACACTCAGGGTGCGCGGATCCTCCGCGGCCATAGATATATATGTGTTTTTACTTTTGATTTTCTCAGCAACTACTGAACGGATTTACACCATTTAACAAAAAGGGTTCTTTCTGAACCAAGAACTACCTCTTTGCCAAATTTGGTGTAATTCCGTTCAGCAGTTCGGGCTGTAGCCGTGTCTAAAGTTTCCTATGGAAAATTGCATGGGGAAAACACGTTTTGGGACCCCCCTTTTTTCTCGGCCCCCGCTTGCCGAATCACCCCGAAACTTTCAGGATAGGAGCGGACCGGAGCGCCCCACGAGTTTTGAAAATTTCGCGAAGATTCGTCAACCGGCGCCAAAGTTATTGGAAATAGAATGTTGTGAATTTCCTATGGAAAATAGGTCCTAACTATAACTATCTACTGGCGACCGCCAGTAGATAATATATATATGTATATATATATATATATATATATATATATATATATATATATATATATATATATATATATATATATGTTTCCAAAAAGTTGCCCAGAGATGAAGCCGCACTCCGTGGTAAGGTAGGTAACAACCTTTTATTTCAAAAGGCTCAATGGAGGGCTGCAGTATTGGTCCCTGTTAATGAACACGAGCAACTAAGCCACCAGAGGGGCAAAAAATGCATAAATGAAACTGCAGGTCCCAGCAGGCATTGCGTAAGTGAATAAATTAAATGGCACACCTGAGGCCAACTTTATTGTATTAGCGTGCAGAGGACACTGCAGGTGCACGCAATGAATGCTGCTCATGTTGGCCTCTGAAGAAAGGGAATGATTCCCTGAAACGCGTCAGGCCAAGGGACAAAATCACGGATTGAGAAGCAGCCTGTTTTTGAAATAGAAGGTTGTTACCTACCTTACCACGGAGTGCGGCTTCATCTCTGGGCAACTTTTTGGAAACAAAGGTACACGGCGGTTCCAGGCCGTGGAAGCGACGCACCGCCCCTGGAATGAACTGGGTCTGCGTGGGGGAGACTGTTTCCCCTTGCGATCGGCGTGGGAAGGAAAATGAAATAAACAGGCTGAGTCTCAATCGGAGGCTCAATGGAGGGCTGCAGTATTGGTCCCTGTTAATGAACACGAGCAACTAACCCACCGGAGGGGCAAAAAAGGCATAAATGAAACTGCAGGTCCCAGCAGGCATTGCGTAAGTGAATAAATTAAATGGCACACCTGAGGCCACTTTATTGTTTTAGCATGCAGAGGACAGTGCAGGTGCACGCAATGAATGCTGCTTGTGTTCGCCTCTGAAGAAAGGGAATGATTCCCTGAAACGCGTCAGGCCAAGGGACAAAATCACGGATTGAGAAGCAGCCTGTTTTTGAAATAAAAGGTTGTTACCTACCTTACCACGGAGTGCTGCTTCATCTCTGGGCAACTTTTTGGAAACAAAGGTACACGGCGGTTCCAGGCCGTGGAAGCGACGCACCGCCCCTGGAATGAACTGGGTCTGCGTGGGGGAGACTGTTTCCCCTTGCGATCGGCGTGGGAAGGAAAATGAAATAAACAGGCTGAGTCTCAATCGGAGGCTCAATGGAGGGCTGCAGTATTGGTCCCTGTTAATGAACACGAGCAACTAACCCACCGGAGGTGCAAAAATGCATAAATGAAACTGCAGGTCCCAGCAGGCATTGCGTAAGTGAATAAATTAAATGGCACACCTGAGGCCAACTTTATTGGATTAGCGTGCAGAGGACAGTGCAGGTGCACGCAATGAATGCTGCTCGTGTTGGCCTCTGAAGAAAGGGAATGATTCCCTGAAACGCGTCAGGCCAAGGGACAAAATCACGGATTGAGAAGCAGCCTGTTTTTGAAATAAAAGGTTGTTACCTACCTTACCACAGAGTGCGGCTTCATCTCTGGGCAACTTTTTGGAAACAAAGGTACACGGCGGTTCCAGGCCGTGGTAGCGAAGCACCGCCCCTGTAATGAACTGGGTCTGCGTGGGGGAGACTGTTTCCCCTTGCGATCGGCGTGGGAAGGAAAATGAAATAAACAGGCTGAGTCTCAATCGGAGGCTCAATGGAGGGCTGCAGTATTGTTCCCTGTTAATGAACACGAGCAACTAACCCACCGTAGGGGCAAAAAATGCATAAATGAAACTGCAGGTCCCAGCAGGCATTGCGTAAGTGAATAAATTAAATGGCACACCTGAGGCCAACTTTATTGTATTAGCGTGCAGAGGACAGTGCAGGTGCACGCAATGAATGCTGCTCGTGTTGGCCTCTGAAAAAAGGGAATGATTCCCTGAAATGCGTCAGGCCAAGGGACAAAATCACGGATTGAGAAGCAGCCTGTTTTTGAAATAAAAGGTTGTTACCTACCTTACCACGGAGTGCGGCTTCATCTCTGGGCAACTTTTTGGAAACATATATATATATTTATATATATATATATATATATATATATATATATATATATATATTCACTTAAAAAACCATAGGTTTCAGGCACGTTATAGTTAGAAATTAGCATTTAAAAAACCTTTGAAATTCACTGAAAAAACCACAGGTTTCAGACACGTTATAGTTAGAAATTAGCATTTAAAAAACCTTAGAAATTCACTGAAAAAACCATAGGTTTTAGGGACAGTTATACTTAGCTGGACATTTCACTTGTACAAAACCATAGAAATTCCCCCGTTATAGTTAGTTCAGCTAACTATAACTCGCGCCCCCGCAATGCACTGCTGATGACGTCACATATTACATCTCTCATGACATGGTCAGTGACATCACTGATGACATCACTGATGACATCTCAAATGACATCACTGATGACATCACTGATGACATCATCCATGTGATAATTTGATGCATCTTCTCACACCCTAATTTAACCTTTGATACACCCACTCTAAATTTCAGACTGCCACTCTCAAAACCATAGACACTCCAACACCAATAACTACATACCCACTCACTGATTCTTAGGTCTACACACACATCCACTCACTCACCCGTACAGTCACTCATACTTACGGTCACTCAGTACAGGACTATCATATGCACTCATACACCTACATAGACACTCACACACCGCCACTCATCCATAGAGGTACTCACACACCTAGTCAGTCATGCAAATAATTAATCACACTCCCATTTACTCACCTATACAGTTATATACACACCAGCTCACTTACTCATACAGATACTAGCACATTCTTACGCTCTTATACAATCACTGATACAAGCACACACTCATCCATACAGCCACTCTCACAATCAGACACTCTCACTTATACCCATTTATATACTCCAACACACATATATACTGCCTTTCACATATGTAGTTACTCACACATGTACCACTGAGATATACATTCACTCACTAACACACCCATACACACACTCACCCACCCATACAGTCCATCACAGATGCACTCTTGAAACCATGCACCCAGTGAATCACCCACTCACAAATCTATGCACAGAGTCACACACACCCCACCCACACAAACACTCAGGCACCCATACAGATACTCAGAGAACCAATCAATAACCATATAGACACTCATGTAGCTATTCGCAAATCCATGCATCCACTTACACACCAACAGACAGACGGATACAGACATTCACACAGTTTAGTCACTAACCCATGCATTCAGTAAGATACGTTTAATCACTCACTTGTAGAGTCAGTCACGCACGTACTCAAATCATCCATTCAGACACTTATACACCCACTCATTCTTCAATACGCCTTTCCCTATATATATTAAACATATTTAAACTTTACAGAAACACACAGTCACTGGATGATGTCATCAGTGATGTCATTTGAGATGTCATCAGTGATGTCATCAGTGATGTCATTGACCCTGTCATGAGTGATGTAATATGTGACGTCATCAGCAGTGCATTGCGGGCGCGAGTTATAGTTAGCTGAACTAACTATAACGGGGGAATTTCTATGGTTTTGTACGAGTGAAATGTCCAACTAACTATAACTGTCCCTAAAACCTATGGTTTTTTCAGTGAATTTCAAAGGTTTTTTAAATGCTAATTTCTAACTATAACGTGCCTGAAACCTATGGTTTTTTAAGTGAATTTCAAAGGTTTTTTAAATGCTAGTTTCTAACTATGCCTACAGAGGTAGGACATGTGAAGAAAGAAGAAAAACGCACAGAAAGAAGCAAAAGAAATGCAGAAAGAAGCAACAGAAGTCCACAAAGACGAAGAAAAGTGCAGGAAGAAGCAAAAGATGTGCAGAAAGAACCAACAGAGGAGCAGAAAGAGGCCTTGTTGCAAAATCATCCTGTGCCCACAACTTTTTCAGACGGGTACTGGTGGTAACTGACTCTGACTAACCAGAGCCAGTGCTATGCTAAAAGACACTTAGAAAACAGTGAAAACACCTACATACACTAGGGAACACTATGCGCTGGGGTACCCCTGTGATTAGCATGACCTCCTCTGTAAGTCCCTAGTACATAATAGGGCAGGGGGATTAAAACTACCTCTTAAAACGCGCTACGGGGCGCGTTTGCACAGTGGTGAAGGGAGGGGTGGCCTGAGGTGACATGTGTGCAAACGCGCCCCGTGGCGCCTTTTAAGTTGCGGGATTAAGTCCCCTTGAATCCTGAGGGTCCCTGGGGCCCAACTATCTCACCAGGTACCTACAGTTAGCACCACAGAGCTGAGTTGCAGAGAGGCGTTCCGAGGCCACGCACCTTTTTTCACCTCTCTGCAACGCAACTCTGTTGTGCTTACTGAAGGTACCTGGTGGGCTAGTTGGCCCCCAGGGTCCCTCAGGATTCAAGGGGAATTAATTCCCCAACTTAAAACGCACCACAGGGCGTGTTTGCGCACATGTCACCTGAGGCCCCGCCCCCTCCCTTCACCACTGTGCAAACGCGCCCGTGGCGCGTTTTAAGTTGGGTGATTAGGTCACCTTGAATCCTGAGGGTCCCTGGGGCCCAACTAGCCCACCAGGTACTTCCAGTAAGCACCACAGGCCTGCCTTGCAGAGAGGTGGTCCAGGCCATGCCCCTTTTTACACTTCTCTGCAACGCAGCTCTGTGGCGCTTACTGGAGGTACCTGGTGGGCTAGTTGGACCCCAGGGACCCTCAGGATTCAAGGGGACTTAATCCCCCAACTTAAAACACGCCACAGGGCGTGTTTGCACACATGTCACCTCAGGCCCCGCCCCCTCCCTTCACCACTGTGCAAACACGCCCTGTGGCGCGTTTTAAGTTGGCGGATTTAGTCCCCTTGAATCCTGACGGTCCCTGGGGTCCAACTAGCCCACCAGGTACTCCAGTAAGCGCCACAGAGCTGCGTTGCAGAGAGGTGTTAAAAGGGGCGTTGCCTGGACCACCTGTCTGCAACGCAGACCTGTGGCGCTGACTGGAGGTACCTGGTGGGCTAGTTGGCCCCCAGGGACCCCAGTATTGAAGGGGAATTAATTCCCCATTTTAAAACGTGCCACAGGGCGCGTTTGCAGAGTGGTAAAGGAAGGGGGCGGGGCCTGCGGCACGATCGTTTTTTGTTTTTTTTTAGAAGGGGGGCTGTGTGGCCCCCCTTTCTTTTTCCTTTTTTGGGCCCTGGGGACCCCATCCCCCAGAACCTTACCCCTTTTTTTTTTTTTTTTTTAAGTAAACGGGAAGGTGGCCGCGTGGCCCCCCTCCCGTGGCCGATTCCGGCCCCGGGGACCCCATCCCCCAGGGCATGGCCACACTTTTTAAAAAAAATTTAAGGAGGGGGGCTGCGTGGCCCCCCTCCTCAGGCTTTCTTTTGCCCCGGAAACCCCATCCCCCGGGGCAGGCCTTTTTTTAAATTAATTTTTTTGGGGAGGGGGGCCGCGTGGCCCCCCGCCCGGGCCACTACTTGCCCCGGGGACCCCATCCCCCGGGGCCGGCCCTATCCGTTGGGGACCGTGGGGGGGTCCCCAATCCCCCCACGGTCCCGCCGGCTCCCCGCGTCCTGCGGGAGCCGGCATTGCTTTTCCACACGGGGCGCTGCTAACATGCAGCTCCCCGTGTGGAAAGCAATTTGCTTTGAATTTTGGAAGAGAGAGCAGGTTTCCTGCTCTCTCTTCCAAAATCCAAAGCAAGTTTGCAATGACAGGACGGGAGCCGCGAGGCTCCCGCCCTGTCATAGCAACAGCAGTGTCCCGGGTAGGCACCGGGACACTGCAGGAGCCGGTCCTGGGGTGGTGGTCCCAGGGCCATCACAGGCTCAGGAGGGGCCGCACGGCCCCCTCCCAACATGTTCAAAGCCCCGGGAGGTGGTGGTCCCCGGGGCTTCGGGGGTCTGCAACGGACCCCCACTTTAAAATTCTTAGTGCCCGGGGGAGGTGGCGGTCCCCGGGGCATGTGGGGGGGCTCAAGCCCCCCCACACAGGTAATTTAAAAATAAAAAAAAGCCCCGGGGGTTGCGGTCCCGGGGCTGCGGGAGGACCGAGTGCCCTCCCGCACCATTTCTATAATCAAAGCCCCGGGGGTGGCGGTCCCCGGGGCTTGGGGAGGCCTTAGAGGCCCCCAACAAATATTTAATAAACCCCCGCATGCCCCCGGGACTTGGCCCACCCGGGGGCCAAATAACAACACCGCGCGGGAGCCCGCGCTTCGTTTTTTTTTTTTCACGGCGGGATCCACGCATCCTAAACACATCCCGCCGATTTGAAAAAAAAAATGCTTTTCTTGGCCCTGGGGGTCCTTGTGGGACCCCCTGAGCAGGCCTAGGGGGTCAGGGTGTTTCTACCCTGCCCCCTTTTTGCGTTTTGCGCACTTGTTTCTACTGTTTTCTTGTGACTCGGTTCTACCGAGTCAGAAGATGGCTGCCAACACTTCCTGGTTTGGAGTGTTGACAGCCAATTAGCATACAGCTCGTGATCGGGAGGGTGTGCGGATCCTCCGCTGCCATAGATATATATGTGTTTTTACTTTTGATTTTCTCAGCAACTACTGAACGGATTTACACCATTTAACAAAAGGGTTCTTTCTGAACCAAGAACTACCTCTTTGCCAAATTTGGTGTAATTCCGTTCAGCAGTTCGAGCTGTAGCCGTGTCTAAAGTTTCCTATGGAAAATTGCATGGGAAAACACGTTTTGGGACCCCCTTTTCTCTCGGCCCCCGCTTGCCGAATCACCCCGAAACTTACAGGATAGGAGCGGACCGGAGCGCCTCACGAGTTTTGAAAATTTCGCGAAGATTCGTCAACCGGCCCCAAAGTTATTTGGAAATAGAAATGTTGCTGAATTTCCTATGGAAAATAGGTCCTAACTATAACTATCTACTGGCGACCGCCAGTAGATAATATATATATATATATATATATTTATTTATTTTTTAAACAAAGGTACGCCGCACTCAGGAATCCTTTTCCTTAGATGTTTTATTATTCAAACAGAGCCAGTCTGTCTCACCGACGCGTTTCAGCGTCGCAGGGCCTTGCTCACATTTGGAGGCCGAAACGCGTCGGTGAGACAGACTGGCTCTGTTTGAATAATAAAACATCTATGGAAAAGGATTTCTGAGTGCGGCGTACCTTTGTTTCAAAATTAATCCAGGACAATGGTTCGGCCTCACGTCTGCACCCGCTGTTGTGCGCGCCGGTAATGAACCACATTGTTTGTCCATATATATATATATATATCAAACACAAACGCACTCCTTCTGGACTGCATGGGACCCATGGAGAGTGGCGCGCACGCCGGCGGAGCACACCGGCTGTATCAATCCTTACGTAAATCCCACTATTACGCGCGCTCTCAGAAAAGGAGGACTCTGTGATCGTAATGTCCACTGCTGTGTTTATTCACAACGCGTTTCGCTTTCCCTGAAAGCTTGATCACGTGAACCGTGCAACAAATGAGGGCAACAATTATAGAGAGTCACTGGCAATAAAAATAAAAAATGGACATGCCTGTGGTTAGCGGCAGCCATCTTGGAATGGTTAAAGACTAAGTAAAGCAAACATTAACTGACCAATACATTCCTGTTGTAATAAGCACATAGATTGTAGATATATCACTCAGTCAGTTACAAAATACAGATTTCAAAACGATGTACACAGTCAGTAGTGACAGAAATCAAAATTGGACATGCTGATGGTTAGCGACAAAAATGTTAATACAAAACTTATTTAAAACATACATATGTTGTCCAATAAAGTTACATGGTTGTAAGCGAAATAGGCTACTCAGCACCCGGTCTTCTAAAATACAGAACGGCTGTGCCTATGATCATCTAATCAAATTGATGATTAATACATCTCTCTATCAACTAAAAATTTATGTATAAAACTGTGTCTATGAAACATGCTACTGATAAAGTGTCAATGTTGAAACTGTACGGTGTATGCATTTACGTGAAGATGTCCCAAGGTCACTAGATACCTCCGCCAGAGACCTGTTACCTATACATGACCAGTGCCAAATATAAGATAATGAAAGTATCAACGATAAGATAGATCCCCAAGTGGGAGATGTCGTCAACTGTATAAACAACACTCATATCGACCACGCAGTGTCACTGCTCAGTATCAATAAAGTTACATGGTTGTGAGCGAAATAAGCTGCTCAGCACCCGGTCTTCTAAGATACAGAACGGCTGTGCCTGTGCTCACCTATGTAGCGCATAAGCATAATATCAGACACATAGTGGGCCAAAAAAAAATATATGTACTCCCAAAACAACAACTGCGTAAAAATCATATATACCCTCCTGTGAGGGTACATCAAGAGGTCTTCATGGAAACCTTACAAAAAACAAAGATGTGCCTGTCAAATATGCATGCAACACAATGTCAAAGCAAGTATACCATATAGACGAGATGTATCAGACTAGTTGTTGTAAAATACGACAACATCCTGTGTAGTGACCCTGTGTAAATATGGGCAAGCGCTTGGCCCACTATGTGTCTGCAACTGTGACGTCATCAGCAGTGCATTGCGGGGGCGCGAGTTATAGTTAGCTGAACTAACTATAACGGGGGAATTTCTATGGTTTTGTACGAGTGAAATGTCCAACTAACTATAACTGTCCCTGAAACCTATGGTTTTTTCAGTGAATTTCTAAGGTTTTTTAAATGCTAATTTCTAACTATAACGTGCCTGAAACCTATGGTTTTTTCAGTGAATTTCAAAGGTTTTTTAAATGCTAATTTCTAACTATAACGTCTCTCAAACCTATGGTTTTTTAAGGGAATTTCAAAGGTTTTTTAAATTATAATTTTTAAATGTAATAATAGTTATATGTAATTTTTTGATACTGATTTTCTACAGATCTTTAACTGTTTATTTTTACATATTTTATTTTTTAAATTACATTATATATTTTTAATATAAATGGAAAAAAAATGTTTTTAAAAATATTGTAACTGAAATATTGTTTTGTTTTTTTTTGTATAAATTTATATAATTTTCTTTCTTTATTTATTTTTTCTATTTTTTTGGGAAGTTGCGCACCGAAAGCGTATCTTTCATGATCGGTGCGCGGATTCTAGCCGCTATTTTAGAAATGTTGTGAAGGATCCGCGTACGGTATGCGACGGGTGCGTATTTTCTGAGATGTGCGCGATTGCTATGCGACCGGTACGCGACTCCAGCTGCCGCGCATTCGCAACACATGCGCATTACCGTACGCGACGCTTGCGCAGTGACGAGTTCCGCGTGACGTCATATATGTATTGGACGCGTTGGGTGCGCGACTTCCGCAAAAAAAAAATTATGTCTAAAATGATATATACATGTCTTTAATATACATATTAGGGCCAGACATTATCTAAGGTATGCATAAAAATAATATATTTTTACTTGTAATAAACTTATATTACTTTTAAATGCAATTTCGCGAAGTCGCGTAGAGTGCGTGCTGCGTGTGCGCACGGTGCGCGGATCCCATGTGACCTGAAAAAAAAAGATTTGATTGGTTCATAACATTTCCCATTGCAACTATTGAAGGACCCCACCCATTTCAATCATTCTTCTTTGAGCTTCTTTGGAGAGACATCTCTGTGCTTAGAAGAACTCTATTTGCATCATTTTTTTTGTTGGTGTTTTTGAAATCAAAAAAGAAGGTGGCTTCAGGAGAACAGGCACAGGATGAGTCAGAACATTCTTCAGAGGAAGAATTTGTACCAGAAAATCCACGTCCTCAAAGACCTGTGTCGGTGGTGTGGAAGTTCTTTACCTTTCCGGAGGGGCAGAAAAAGGTCAACGCCACAAAAGTCAACTGCCGGATCTGTGAGAGAGACTTGTTGAGAGGTAGTGCCGAGAAAAAATATTCTTGCGGTACAGCCTCAATGTACAAACACCTTAAGACTATCCAGCCGGTTAATCTGGCTCGGGAGGAGTGTAGGAGAGCCAAAAGAAACCCTCCACCTGCAGTTCCTTCAACCTCTGGAACTTCTACAAGTCCATCACCACCAGACATACGTCCTGAATTCGCTTTTTGAAACAGCACTGCGTGAAGTGCAACAAACTCATTTCTTTTGGAGAGCAGTCTGTGGAAGCAGTTTGTGCTGCGCAACGTAATCATCGTTGCTAGTCTTTTGTTTTTTTTTGTTTTTCGGAATGCCACTTAATTCCTGAAGTTTCCTGTTTTTTTCGTTCTTTTCTCATTTTTTTTTTTGAAAAAACACCAAAAAAATAACAAAATCGTTCAGAAAAATACAAAAAAAATATAAAAGAAAAAAAGAAGAAAAAAAAAGTTCTTCTCAGAACTAACTTCTCTGGTTAAAGAAAGAACTATATTTGTATGTTAATGTGTGAAAGTTTGGTTGAATGTATGTGTATAGCTTAATTGACTGAAAGAATGCATTAGTAGTGTATGGTGAATGTATAAGTGCAGAACTATAAGGAAGTGCTGCAGCGTGACAATGTAAGCTCTTTAGCTGCACTGTGCTGTGGTACTTCCGAAGCACAGGGATGCAACATATGTACATAAATATGTTGCAACTCTATGCTTCCCTCTGCACTGCTGCACAAACTGCAGACATACAGTGACACAGGCATCCTTGCACCATGGTGCAAGCATGTCTGTGTCGTGAAGAGATTGTTTTTGTGCAGGAAGGGACACCTTCCTGCACAAAAACAATCAGTAAAGGCATTTTCCTCTTTCAATGTATGCTGTGCAATGCAGCATACATTGAAAGAGAAAAAATGAGGAGAAATGAAAACAATTCTCCTTGTTGTGCCTTGCTACACCAACTGGAGGATGCTGCAGCATTCACACACATCTCCAGATTTATGATTTATGATAAATCTGGAGATGTGTCTTCTTCTATGAGTGTTGTGTGGAAACACCCACAGCAACACCTATCGAACGCCCTTTCAATGCAAAGTGGTGTGTATGAAGAGGTCGTATTTACAAGGAAAAGAAAAGGTACACAGGGTGCCTTTTCCTCTCCTTGTAAATATGAAGGAGTGTCTGGCGCCATCACTATGTTACAAAAAGTGGCATATTGTTGGTACAGGATGCTTCTAAATCTGCCCCATAAGTGCTTAGGTATTGGCAGACTATTACAATAAAAACATATTGCTAGTTGATTGATAGAAAAATTGCATGAGAGTGACAGAAGGTAAGCACAGAGATATCTCTCCAAAGATGCTCAAAAAAGAATGATTGAAATAGTTGCGGTTCTTCAATAGTTACAATGGGAAATATTATGAACCAATCAAATCTTTTTTTTTCAGGTCACATGGGATCCTATGACAGAGAGATTCCAAAACTACATAGATATAAACTGGGTATTTTGAAGAGTGTATTAATACTTTGTAGCTTCTTGCAGGTCTGCATACATACTATATAAAGAAATTGATTTGTACTAGGGTTAGTGACTAGGCCAATCCTTAAGTATATGTCTAATAACTAGAGTAATTTCAGTACTGCAAAGACAGTGCAAGATACATTTATAAGTAGTTAGGTTTTAGCAAAGTGATACGATAGATACATAATGCTGCATGGATGAATGGACAAGTGGTTGGGACAGACAGAAGGTTTCCTAGACTGCCTAGTTACTAACTGAATATTTAAAAGAGTGTATCAATTCTATATTGGTGGTTAGAAGTTTGCATACATACTGCACAGAATATTGTAGCTGTATTAGTTTTTCTGTTTAGGCCATTCCTTTAATACTTGACTAGTTAATTAAATAATATCATTGTTGTAAAGAGAATACATGCTTCCAGTAAGCACCACTGCGCTGTGTTGCAGAGAGGTGGTGTAGGCTGTGCCCCTTTTTACATCTCTGTGCAAAGCAGTTCTGTAGTACTTACTGGATATACGTAGTGGGCTAGTTGGACTCTTAGAACCCTTAGGATTCAAGGTGACTTAATCTCCCAACATAAAAAGGTTATAGGGCGTGTTTACACCTTAGTGAAGCGAAGGGATGGGGCCTGATGTGACATGTGCAAACACACCCTGTGGCGTGTTTTAAGTTGAGAATTAAGTCTCCTTTAATCCTGAAAGTCCCTAGGTCGTACTAGCCCACCATGTCCCTCTATTAAACATCATAGAGCTGCGTTGCAGAGAGGTGGTTCGAGGCCATGCCCCATTTTACACCTCTCTGCAATGCAACTCTCTGGCACTTCCTGCACATATCTGGTGGGTTAGTTGGCCCCCAGGGACCCTCAGGATTCAAGGGGACTTTATCCCCTAACTTAAAACGCCCACAGAGCATGTTTGCACACATATCAACTCAGTCCTTTCCCCTTTCTTCACCAGTGTGCAAACACAGCCCATTGTGCGTTTTAATACTTAGTTAATCTTACCTGGACAGTAGTCGATATGAAAAAATGCTAAACATTTTTTTCAGTTGTTTTTTATAATTTAAATTTCTGAAAATTTCATATTTTAGAATTAGGATCTGTAAAAGAAAAGAAAAATTCAGTTATAATATATAATATTATATTTTTTACAACACAACATAATTTGAACATTATATGAAATATTTTGTTTGCCTTTTTTGCTGTTGTCAGAATATATTGAATTTCACTACAAACAGTGATTTCAATGTTACTCATCACATAACAGCGGGCAAAAAAAAAAACAATCAATAAGATTGTTTAAAAAAAAACAAATGTGTGTAAAAAATATTTTCAATATACTCAACTATTTCTCAACATTCCATAAAAACAACATCCTCAATAACATACCATATAATACAAATCACATATATATTAAATGCTTTCTTCTAAGAAAATTTTCTTACTTCAATTTCAAAGAACTGAATTAATAATTAAATGAACAATTCTTTATCATTTTCATATACTTTAAATGATGTTCTTTAAAAATATATGCTGTGAGAATGTCCAAGAAAAAGTCCTTAATTTAAATTTATACCTTTCCTCTAGGCCAAATGGTATTCCTGAAATCCTTTATACTGAAATTGTCCAATAGTAATCGTATTAATACTTTTTAACATATTCTTAATAGGCCGAATTATGTTCTTAAAACTTTGGCTTTAAAAATATTAGGTAGGAATTTGGTAATTCGCTAGGCAAACGTTGTTTAAAAACCAATTGAGCATCATTACAATATGTCCATCCTCTATTCCATTTTAAATAGACAGTGTAATGTCCAGATGTGATAGAAGGACCATGATGGAAAATAATTGCTACTGCTACAAAAGTTCTTCCTGATATAGATAGTTGACTTGCTACAAAATGTTTAATTAAAGTTTCCAATTTTCTTCCATCAGCTCTACAACGTTGTATCATTAAAATTATATATTGTCCAAATCTTTGTATAAATAATGTTGATAACATTTCTGATTTGCATTGGCTACACTCCATGTTTTGATTTGCTGCTTTAACTAGTTTGTTGAAAGACACTGTTTTACAGTCTGGTAATGTCAAATATATAAATCTTTCAGTATCTATGTTAGTGCTACATGTAAACATACAATTTTCACATTTATGTTCCCATTTATAACGAAGGCCAAAAAGATTTTCAATTTCTATTCCTTCATTTTCCAATACTGCAAGCATATACATTAGAAATTCCTGAGCATCTTGTTGAATATTCTGCGTAAATTGTGTAGAACCAGAACATATGTCCAAAAGAATACGAATATCAGAAACACTTTGTATTTTCCTTTTATCAGTTTTCAATTTTTCATAAATACAATGCAACAAGGAACAAAATCTTTTTTCACGATTCTCCATAATTTGCTGTTGCAAACTTTCTAGAAAAAAAACAACATTGACCACTACATTAGCATAGCAGTTGATACCTGAACTATTTTCTAACTGATACCCAACAATCTCTTCAATAGTGTCCTTTTTCTTTTTGCTTGCAATCTGAACATTATCTTGATTTTTTTCCTTCTCTATAACTTCACTACAGATATTCTCATATCTTCTTTTTCGACCTACTACACGCTTTTCAAATACAGGATATTCACCTAAATTGGGAGCATACGCTCTTCTTAACCGATTATACTCTTTTACACAGTTTGCATCTGCACTAATCTTTGTCTCATCAAAATCAATCAAATACAATCCAGATAAAGTTCTGACTCGGGACAAAGCAACATATGCCATACCCTCTTTAAATACGGTACTTCCAATGTTCACCAAAGCACTGTCTACACTTAAACCTTGAGATTTATGAATAGTCACTGCATATGCCAGAGAAAGAGGAAACTGTTTTCTACGAACATATAAATCTTTAACAAGCAAAAATCGAACTGAACAACGACCAATTTGTTTTACTTCTTCAATTTGATCAAATTTGATTTTTAAAAATTCAATTCCATCTCTATTTTGATAATTAACAAAATCAACAACTTTACCCATTGCTCCATTTACTAAACCTTTTTCCACATCCAAATTACGTCGTAAAATTACCCGACAATTTACACATATATATAAATTCTTTTCTAAACCAGCAGTTTTAGATATAGATTTTTCTAAAGAATCCAATTTTGTTTTCAATTTTTACCTCAAAACAATAGTGATTCCTTCATGCTCTATTTTATCAATGGCTTCCATTTTTATTATTTGTTCATTTTCTAGCTTCAAAAGTTGTTCATTGAATATAGAACACTCGCGCAGTGTTGGCATTAAGCAGATTATAGATTTATTTTCTGCAATTTTTATATATATTTTTTCAGGAACTATATTTTCATTGGGAAACAAGTTTGTAAGTAGTCGACTTTGCAAAGCTTGTTTGCCATGTTCTGTCAGTACTCCAATTCTTATATCTTGAAGAATAGTTCCATAATCAACATCATTTGCCTGTCGCATATTTGTAATGAGTTCTTTGTATTCAAAATATGACCAAATGTTAACGTTTCCAACACTTCCCAAAGACTTTCTGGTGTCTTCATGCACAAGTGTTTTAAATACTGGTTGTCCTTTTACGGGAGTAAGTTGCAGTAGATCTCCAAAAACTATGACATGTTTTCCTCCAAATAAGACATCGTACTCTGTTTTAAGAATTTGCTGCATTCTTAAATGCACAAAAGCAAGCATTAAGTTTGAGACCATGCTTACCTCATCAATAATTAGAAGTTTCATTTTCTTTAGCACTCTTGAAACTTCATAACAAGCTTCTCCAGATAGCTTGTGATATTCCAATTTGTTTTCATGCTCTACAGGTAGCATAAGTAAACGATGCAATGTAATTCCTTTAATGTTGTGTGCTGCCAACCCAGTTGGAGCAGTTACAACACAAGACAAATGTGAATCAGTTGTTTTCTGTAGATAACTGGTCAAAACTTTAATTAAGAAACTTTTTCCTGTTCCAGCTTGACCACTGACATACATTCGGATAGGTTGAAATGATGTGCATGTGCATTCTTTCTTTTCATGAAGAAATCCATGGTCAATCTGTTGTCTCACTTGCTGATATATTTCTTTCTGTTCAACATTTAGTTGTTCTTCCAAGTTTCCTAAGTCCATAATATCTTCTTGAGCTTGATGCATTGCTGTTTCCACTTCATTCATCGCGATTGCCACTTCATTTTCAAGAATTGGTTGTCCTAGTGGATCTTGACTCAGTGGAGCAGAACTTTGACTGTCTTGAGAACTGTCTCTAGCAATCTCAGCTGCAATAGTAGCTTCTTGATCAATTTCATCGTTCAACATTTTTAGATAATTTGCAAAAACTGTACATTCTATGGTATCTTTACAAGCATTGAAGGAATCTTCATAGCTCTGAAAATCTCCAAGTAATTCCAATTCTGTACGCCACGGTTTGAAGAGTTGCAAAAGTGCTAAATAGTAAAATTCCCTTTTGTCTTGAGTATCACAACTCAGTTTTCTGTGATTAATCAAATTTCCTTTCCTTTGTTTCACCAAACATCCTTCGGAACCAATAACTGCATATTTTCCATCATTTATGTTTTCTGTAGTATTTTGTTTAAAACTGTAAAATTGCAGCACTTCATAGAGACATATGTTTTCAAGATGATGACTTCTATTTGGATAATATGTATCCAACATGTTTGTTTTGACAATATCTGTACTTTCCGGTTCATTTTCTGCTAAATATTCGATTTCTTGTACAGATTTAAGTACTCGATTTCGTGTTGCAGCAAGACCTAGACTCACCCAAATGATTCCTCTAGACTTTGAGTATAAACTTGCAGATGATAACCGATCTGAGCATTCATACGCTCCAATCTCTCGATGGGATAACATCTTCAAACTGAAACTGTATAATTTCTTACTAAGACTCTTCTCGTGAGAAATTTCTTCCCACATTTCTTTCAACTCCGTCTTTTCTGATTTTGTTATATAAGATGTCACATACCGGGCAACAGCAATGGAATTATCCGCAACATACTGAATATCCATATTAGCATTCCACATCGAGAGAATAACTGGATTATAATCATTGATATATTTTGATTCTTCACTTCTTCTCAAATTGTATGTATTTTTGGGTGATTTTCTAGTGATGGTATGTCTCACTAGCTGACATGAAACTGTTTACTCTTCCTTTGGATATTACAGGACGTGGAAATCCAAAACGACATTTGGTGTAAAACTTTTCCTTAGACTTGTACTTCCGTCGACAGTATTTGCCACATCGATGACTTTGGAATCGTAACACTTGTTGCCTTAAGTTGTTTTCTTGTGCTCTTTTTGGTATAGCACATGTCGCATATTCTTCAATAAAAGACAAAACAGTGTCATCTGAATCAGTTCCGAATTTGGGTGCATCCTTAATCCATAACAGCATATGTATATGAGGAGCACCTGTAGCTTGATACTCCTTTCTCCCCAAAAAATCTACAACTTCTCCAAGAGGAGGATTCTTTTTATTGCAGATAAAAGACATCATAGCTTCAAACCTATGATTGAAATATCTGCATACATTAACAGGATCCAAAGAGCACAATTCTCCAGGTGTCTTGTATTCAATATTTTTTAGATTTGAATTTGCCTCTCGAAGAAATTCAAGTAAATCATCCCAAGCGTATTCAGCACAGCTTAGGGTAAGAAACCACGTAGGAGTTCCTAAGTTCCTTAGCATACATTTAAGTTCTCCATGACGACGATACCAATATTCATTAGTACCACGCTGACATGCCATCAAATTAATCAGCTGAGATTCTAAATGATCGTCTCTCTGATGTACTTTATCCATAAATTCCTTTGCTGAAACATTTTGAAGATTTACTCCTGTTTTCAATATGTGGTTGACTGCATATGAAAGTCCAGACAAGTCACTCTCAAACAAAAGATGAAATATATAAGGGATACATTGTCAAAATCTTGAATCTTCTGCATACAATCTTGTTGTTCGATATTCAGATGCAGGAATCTGCACTGATCGTTCATCATATCGTCCACCTTTTCCAGTTGGAAACAGCTGCGGAAAACAACGAGCTTCCAAACTTTTCTCCCATACACTCATGGGAGTACCCTTTGCATTTTTCATTTGGAATAATTCAATAGTATTCCCCATCACTTCTTTCGAATGAAGTGGATGTACACTATAATGTTCATAGATTTCTTCACTTTTGGACATGTCCACTTTTTCAATTTGACCAGTTGACGTTTCAGTATCATCTCCTAAAAGTATTTCTTCTTCTTCCACATACACATTTTTGTAGTAATCATTGTTTTTTATCAGATATAATGTTGCCTTTTGCACTTTCCTAACATCCACTAATTCTTGCCAGATTTTCTTACTCTTAGTAGGAACACCATTAACTAGAATAAGTAGTGGCTCACTTTCTACATTCTCTACACCAATAGTTTCAATATTTTTCTTTAAATCTAGAGGTAAATATACAACTCTTCCTTTTAATCCTCTCTGTAAATCTGTAGGAGGCAATTTACCTGTTTTAGGCTCCATACGAACAATAGCTTGAAATGGGTGCACACATTGAATCAGAATAGACTCATACGTATTTAAATCTATCAGTTCTGGAGGAATAGTTACCAACTCTAGATTATTATGGACAGCTCTAGCGGGCATTTTATTCTCGTCTAATTTGTTATAACAATATTTACAAATACGCTGATCAGAACCCAAATCAAAACAATTCTCTACGAACAAATAAGTTGCAAATTCCTTCCACTTATCATTATTTTCTCTTTCACTTTTTAAATACAGATCAACAGTCCTAGTCTGATTTTTATAGTGAGTTCGCCGGCAACAAATACAAGAATAATTTGGCCTTTCACCTGAAATCACCTTAAACTTTGTAATTTGTTCTTCAATTTTTTTTGTAGTAGTATGTTGCACATTCTCCTCAACATTTTCCTCTATTAATGTGTCAGTTTCTGCACTCTCTTGTCCAGGAGCAAAGTAACAAAACTCAATTTCATCACAAACCTTCTTCACATCTGATACTGACCCACGCAAAAGAGCACTGTTCAACTCATTTAACATTAGTGCTGGACTTTTTGCGTAATACAATCTTCTGACTAACTTCCGCATTTGAGAATGATGTACTGCTAACATCCTAAAATGATGAAAAACACTTTGACATACTTTTCTAGAAAGACAAGCCAGAGAATGACCTTGCAAACCAGTATTTTTCTCACTCTGCAAGGATCTAGTCCTTGCAACATCTTAATCTTTTGTTTAACACTTTTTTTACTATATTCTCGTAAGAAATTGCGTAAAATATCAATAGATTCCTGTCGTATACTACAAATACTACTGCAATCCCAAGTATACACTGGGGCTTTAGGACGTCTCCCTAGAACTTCATCAGCTATCACTTCTTCTACATTTCTGGGAACCATCTTCTCTTTGTCAATTGGACAACTATTTCTAACCTCATAAGCTCGACCACTGGTATCAACTGCATGCAATAAATTATTGGTCTGAAACTAACTCTCTTCATTAAAGAAAGGCTCTGAACTTGAACTGTGTTTCCATTCACCCAAAAAATATCACAAAAATTAGTTCTGTTAATTACTCTTTTCTTCTTACTTTTGGCCTTCATAAAATGGATTGGTTTATCTAGTGATCGAATTCTGTTTAAAACTAAAATGAATAATTTCCTTTTTAATTCAAAAGCCTTTTCAACTAGAATTTCAATATGCTTCTTCTTTTTATAAAATAGTGCTCTTTTTTTATATTTCCTCACATCTTTCAACAAATTAAGAACAACTCTATTATAAAAAATCTTTTTTCTGATTTCTTTATACTGACTATGCCTTCTTTTACCATACATTGTGGGGCCGAATCCGATTCGGGCCGGAAAAAATACCGACCCGGCCGGAAACAAGCTATCCGGCCGGGAAACCACGCGAATCGAACCGACCGACACGCATCAGGAAATAATCCGAACGAAACGTACCCGCGAACTCCGACCCGCGCAGTACAATGCAATGGGTGCAAAAGCAGACCGATTCGTACGGAGCCCAAGCCGTACGACCGACACGCATACTAAACCCAGCCGAACAAACACAATAGTCCGCGACCGACGCGTACGCCGCATATGAAACTGAGCTGAAACACAGCGGGAACGACTCGGAGAGGCGCGCACGAGACAACTGCAACGTCCTACTCGGTCAGAAGAACGACTCCTACATGCACAATAATCACAAATGAAAAAATACAAAAAAAATGGGCCAAACAAGCAATGACAAAGCCAATAAATACGGGGGGAAAAAAATGGAACAAGGACACACCCCCAACTCCACCTACATAAAGCCCACAAATCCCTACCATGATCCTTTGCAAATCCCACTGACCTGCCAGCACAGAACACCATCACACAGCAAACACAGACACACACACAGCTCATCCAACACAAAAGCCACACACCATTAGCACCTCAACAAATAGCACCCTCACACACACACAGCAAAACCTACACACACACACCCTCACTTGCACACACACACATCAATCACCACCACCACCACCCATCACCATGCCCCTAAAGAAGAATCCAAAGTTCCTAGATAGTGAATTGGAAGTCATGGTAGACGAGATCCTGAGGGTAGAGCCACAGTTGTTTGGCACATTGGTCCAACAGACCCCCATGTCGCAGAAAACCAAGATGTGGGCGAGGATCGTCGACAGGGTGAACGCACAATCACCATGTTTGCGCACAAAGGAAGACATCCAGAACAGGTGGTATGATGTGCGCAGGAGGGTTCAGAGACCTACTCAAGAAGGATTACCTCCTGAGCCAGCACACCGGCAGTGGCCCTCCTGCAAAACCAGTATATCTCAGGCCCTGGGAGGAGAAGGTGCGGGCCATCCTACCACCAGTGAGCGTATATGGACTAACAGACATCCCAGAGCCTGGTGAGTACACAACTAATATACACAATATTGTGTGCCAATACACACACATCACTCTCAAGGGGACAGTCAAACCATCCACCCCTAGCAAATCAACAGCAACCAAAAGATAATCATCCCAAGATGTGTATGTCAGTTAGATAAACACAATACATGCCATCTCATAGTGATATGTCACTGTGTCATGACATGTACAAACCTAACAACAAATAGAGCAAGGCAGTGGCACAAATATAACCAACAAACACTGCCTGATATTTTGCCACCACTAGAACACCACCTCACAGGGAAGCTCACTTAAAGGAAGTTATTCTGTATATGCTGGTGAAGTTAGTGTAGCCAATAGCATGATGGGAGTTGGAGTCACAGATACTGCTCACCCTCACAATTGGCCCATCAACACCACCCTGAACCATGCTCACATCACAGGGAGTGGATAAGGACTGACAAGATGGCTGACACTGGCTACTGCTGTGGGGAGCACAAGGCCCTGCTGGGAACTGTGCACCAACAAACAGCACAACACCACTGCCTGACATCCTGAAAGCCAACTTGCACTCTCTGCAATGCAAGCACGTTGCATGGTGGGATATCTGGCTTGCTGGGAAGGAGGACTCACAGCACTGACCATAGTTACAAGCAGCTCACCTCACACCCCCCTCAACACAAACTCCACATAACCCACCTGGGAGAATGCAATGCCTCACATACCAAATGAAGATCCCACAAAGAACCACCACCCTGGGTAATGCTGTGTGAAGCACAGGGACACACCTGGGACTTGTAGCCAAACAAACGCAAGGACAACACTGTCAGCCTTCCTGTCAGCACAGGCACACTACCCCACAGGGAAGCAGAGTCCAAAGGAAGGAAGTACGGGCATGCTGGGAAGGGGGGTGTAGGCAATAGCATGATGGGAGTTGGAGTCACAGATACTGCTCACCCTCACAATTGGCCCATCAACACCACCCTGAACCATGCTCACATCACAGGGAGTGGATAAGGACTGACAAGATGGCTGACACTGGCTACTGCTGTGGGGAGCACAAGGCCCTGCTGGGAACTGTGCACCAACAAACAGCACAACACCACTGAATGACATCCTGAGAGTCAACCTGAACCCACTGCAAGGGTGGCATGCTTCATGGTGGGATAACTGGGCCAGGTGGAGAAGGATGGCCGGATGTCCACCAAATACAACCAATGCTGGCCATGCACACACCTCAACATTCATATTGAAATGCCCCAGGTATGCATGACAATGTGCTACACCAATATCAACCTCTTACTGTGACAACTTAGGACAATGCAATGTACATGCCCGCATCCAGAGGTACAGTCACAACTGTCAGGTGTGTGAACCATTGATGTCTGTAGAAACATTACATACAATGTGTGTCTCTTCCAAATACAGGTGACGATGATGGGGACACAGCAGCAGGCGAGGAGGAGTCCCTGTCCCAGGCTCCGGGGGACACAGAGCTCACTGGTGTGGAACAGCCTCTGCCCTCCTCGGATGGCGAAGACCTACCTGGCACCTCCGGTGTGAGTCATCATGCAGCACCAGCTGGACCAACATCTGCACCCCCTGCACCCACCCCTCCAACAACTGCCAACATACAGACCACCCCCGCCGACACGGACAGACCAAGGACCACCGCTGACAACAGCACAGGGCCCCAGGCCCACCGTGGAGCAATGGATGACAACACCACTAACAACCCCCAAGTGGGCCTTGGGTCACCTGTGCGTGCCACCGCAGGTCCTGCACGTGTCGCCAGGGGTGGTGGGAGGGGTGGTAGACATAGGTCGCTGCTTGCAGAGGGGTCTGGACTGCATGATGACCCACAACTGACACGCATCGCTGATGCGTACCAGGATAGCACCGGAGAGGTCAGACAGGTAGTGGGGATCCTCAAGGACATACAACAGCAGCAGGCTGCCCATCATGCCCGCTTGGACTCCCACATGGCCCGTGTGGAGACACACATGGCCCGTGTGGAGACACACATGTCGGGCATGGAGTCCAAGTGGGACACATTGCAAGAACTCACAGCGGTGCATAGGGACATATTGACATGCCTCCGCCAGATTAGCACCAACATGGCCACACCTCCCTGTGTGCCCACAACATCTGGTGCTGCAACAACTGACACCGCCACAGGGAGGGAGGAGGACTCTGGCGGAGAGTCCCCTGCACCGCCGCAGCCTGCACGTGAGGGTCCCCCCAAAGAAGAGGGGTCGTCCGAGGAAGGAAAACTGAGAGGTTGATGGCCACGTACATCCCCCAGGAAGCCAACACCTGTTCCGGAAATTCTCCTTTGTGTGCAAACGTTTCACCCTGTCGAATGCAACACTACTTTCCCACATGACATGGGGAGTTCAAGTTGGACTAATGTATCATATGACTGTGGACTTCACTCAGGACATTTCTGCTACCAAGACTTCCAACTCATCTGGGAACTTTGGATCCCAATCCCAATGTACAGCACCCACCATCCTGTGCACTATACACACACACATTTCTGTAAATAAAATCACTAGTACACCATACTTGCCACTGTTGTTATTCAAATGTGGATACTGTTATGGTGATGATGTTCTGCTAAATTACACTGTGTATGCTAACTGCTACAGCAAGTACAACACCGTCGTGTGAGTCATGGTGACGTGACACATATGAGGGAGACACACCACTAGGGCTACACAACACAGACACCAGGGCCATCGGACTCATCGCCCACAGTGATGTTGCCAGGAAATACAGTGGAATGCACAGACACCACACCTATTCAGAGTCTGTGTCAACTAGCCCACAGGTGCAGTAAGCAAATGTCAGTCAGATGTGTGACCACAGACAACGCACATCCCAAAGTGAAGCACAGGTTTATTACACATTTGCAACATGTTGTTTCCACTACAAATGCAAGGTTTACCCACGTGGCAGTGGCCACACAGTCAACAAGTGCAGAAGATATGAAGTCCAGGGGTGTGTGGCACATCACTTGTAGGCCAACTACTGCTGCCACCCTGAAAGCTGAATCATGGTGTCGGGGGATCCAAGTTGACCAAAGTACTCAGTAAGCACCCTGTGAAGGACAGACATGACACACAGTTAAAATCACTGTAGAACAGGACAGTACTGCAATACTCATGCCCAATACATGTCACAAGACAACTACACAAAACCAAGTTAGCATATCAAAACTGTTGGGAGTTCAGACTACCTGGAAGGACACATTGCTGCACGCATCCAGTCAAGTAGCACATGGCCACACTCAAACAGCACCAGAGCACCACCCACACATATCATGCAAACTCACGTCATTCACATTACATCTTCCTGGATACTCACATTCAGCTGAAGAAGTTGGTGATGAGCTGTGTGCGGACATCACCATCATCATCATCATCATCACTGGCATCGTGGTCCAGGCCAGGATCCTCCACAGGTGGCGGACGTTGGTCATCGTCATCCAGGATGAGAGGCAACTCCTTCCGCACTGCCAGGTTGTGTAGCGTGCAGCAGACGATGACAATCTTGCACACCTTTGCTGGGGCATATGGGAGGGCCCCTCCTGTCTTGTCCAGGCAGCGGAAGCGGCTCTTCAGGAGACCAAAGGTCCGCTCTATCACTCGCCTGGTCCGACCATGTGCCTCATTGTAGAGCATCTGGGCTGGTGTCACAGGGTTCCTGAGGGGTGTCAGCAACCACGGCATGTTGGGGTATCCCGAGTCACCTAAGGACAGACAAGTGCACATTAGCTGACTTGGAAAAGTGGGTGGAATACTACAGATCAGAACACACACAATGGTACAAAGTCAGTACACACCGACAAGCCAGGCACGCTGGTTCTGCATCTGTGCCATCATCCTCGGGATGCGACTACTCCTCATCACGTAGGCATCGTGTGCTGAACCAGGGAAACGGGCGCACACATGTGTGATGCTCATATCTGCTAAACATACCACCAGAGCATTGATCGAATGGTAATGTTTACGGTTCCGGTATGCCTGCTCATGTGCCTGTGGTGGTATCAAAGCCACATGTGTCCCATCAATGGAGCCAATAACATGTGGCATCCTCCCCAGGGCATAGAAGTCACTCTTGACGTCAGTGAGTTGTTGACGTGTTGGGAAATAGATGTACTGGTTCAGGCATCTCAACATTGCCTCCAAAACATCGCGTAGCACACGGCTGAACATAGTCTGTGACATCCCACCGGCAGTCGCAACAGTGTGTTGAAAGGTACCGGTGGCAAAGAAGTGTAGAGCTGCCATTACCTTCACCTTGGGGGTCAGCGCCGTAGGGTACGTCCGGCCAGGTTGCAAATGTGGTGCCAAGCGCACTGCCAAATCCTCAATCAGCTGCCTGGTGAAGCGGTACCGTCGGATGCTGTCACGTTCCACCATCGTTGCCAGGTCAGGGAATGGTCTATGGACAGCTGGAGCCCTGCAGTGCATAGGTTGAAGGAAGAAAGATTGTCAGTCACCCCACATATGTGCCATTCACCATACTCAATTTCACATGATACATCATTACGTGACACAAGTACTTGATGTGTGTGCCGTTCTGTCGGACATAACTCGCACCTACATGGCCATCATCTAACTTCTCAGTACAACATGTGTGCACAACAGGTACCAGGTTGTGCTATGGGAAACCATTAGGCTGTGTCACAGTACCCATTTACTGCTGTCACGTTCACACACACACCACAGTGACATGTCTGGACAGATGCGCCACAGGCATCACAGATCATTGACAGGTTGATTCCCAGTGACCCTCTCTTGCCACATGGCCACTGGAATGACATGGCGTATCATGTACACGTCAGATAAACAAACATGACTCCCACAGGTAGTGGCCCCTGTCGCATCCGCAGGACAGACATGGACGCCAGTGACGCACAACATCAAAGTCCATGCACAAACAACGTTGATGTGGAGACTGTCTCCCATCGTGCACATGGAATCAGTGACATCGGAAACACAACATGCACACAGACTGTGGAGGGACATCACTATTGTGGCAATGGGTCATCCTGTGACGTACATGCCTTCCCACATGGGACTCTGGGGGTATGTGACATGTCATACACATACACAACCTGGAAATGTGACCATGCCACATGCTCCAAAATGAACTGTTGCACATCACAGTGGTCATGTGCACAACACACCAAGGACCCTGTCCCCATGAACACATGCACAGCCTGGGTGTGGCTGCCCACAAGTGCCACCACAAAAACCACATGTTAACCCCCATACACAGAGAAGGAAATGCAGCCTTACATGCCTCAGGAAACAGTGTGGACTGGGTGTGGTGTTGTAGGTGTGCCCCTGGGTCTCTGGCAGGTATATGTGGCTGGCATACGTTCACCAGTGACAAGCATGGTGACATATGCGACTGACCTGTACAGGTACGCGTTGTACAGCAATGGACCGATCGGTGTGCCCGGCCGGCCCATTGCATATGATGTGTGCGGGTACGCGTTGTATCCCGAAATACGCGTTGTACAGCAATGGACCGATCGGTGTGCCCGGCCGGCCCATTGCATATGATGTGTGCGGGTACGCGTTGTATCCCGAAATACGCGTTGTACAGCAATGGACCGATCGGTGTGCCCGGCAGGCCCATTGCATCTGTTGGGAGCGGAGTACGCGTTGAACAGCAATGGACCGATCGGTGTGCCCGGCCGGCCCATTGCATATGATGTGTGCGGGTACGCGTTGTATCCCGAAATACGCGTTGTACAGCAATGGACCGATCGGTGTGCCCGGCCGGCCCATTGCATATGATGTGTCGAGTCGCGTTGTATCCCGAATACGCATTGTACAGCAATGGACCGATCGGTGTGCCCGGCCGGCCCATTGCATATGATGTGTGCGGGTACGCGTTGTATCCCGAAATACGCGTTGTACAGCAATGGACCGATCGGTGTGCCCGGCCGGCCCATTGCATCTGTTGGGAGCGGGTACGCGTTGAACAGCAATGGACCGATCGGTGTGCCCGGCCGGCCCATTGCATATGATGTGTGCGGGTACGCGTTGTATCCCGAAATACGCGTTGTACAGCAATGGACCGATCGGTGTGCCCGGCCGGCCCATTGCATATGATGTGTGCGGGTACGCGTTGTATCCCGAAATACGCGTTGTACAGCAATGGACCGAACGGTGCGCACACATTGGCTGGGGCCTGGCATGGCAACGGACGCGTTTTCGAAGCTCCAACGAGTCTGATGCAGTGAATTCAGTTGGCCAGCCACAACAATGTTGCAAAATCATGGGTGTCATGAAGTTGAAGATTTGAAGGATGCTGTGGGCGTGTATTAGTGCTGCTATTCCATGGATTGGTCAGATTCAGAAGATGCAAACGACTTGGACCTATCACTTTGGACACATGGGACAGTATCTGCCTCTGCAGCACACATATAATGCTGGCTGTTCCCCTGAGAGCTCACTTGCCTGCACTACATGCTCCAGGACGACATCTGCCACCAACACTGCTGCTGTTTATGCATCCTCTGGCTCCTGCAATGGCACGTACTGTGGAGAGAGCCCCAGCCTTCAGCCTTGAGGAGAACCAGGCCCTGCTGGACAGCCTCCTTCCACAGTACAGCAAGCTGTATGGGAAACCAGGGGAGCAGGTGAGTGTGCTGTCCACTGCCTCACTAATTGTGCATGTTGTCTGACTAGCAGGACTTTCAGTGTGCACACCACTGGCTAGCATGCCCACTGAGTAGTTGTCACACCCCAAAGTGTGTAGTTACATGCACTGAACTGGTACAGTGCAGTAACAGTGCATTCCAACTAGGTTTACTTCCCATGCAATGATACCATGTAGTGACTGCTGGCAAACTGTTCATAGCCATTGTTGCACTGCCTGTGTACATCATATGCCCCTGTGATTGAGACATGTATATCCAACTGTGTGATGCACGTATATGTTGCATGTGTAGTAATGGCCTTTTCACTTTGTCATCCTCACAGGTTGATGCCCACCAGAAGCAGGAAATCTGGCTGACCATCGCCCGGAAAGTAAGATCCGTGGGGGTCTACAGGCGCAGGATCCGCAACTGCCAGAAGAGGTGGCAGGACCTTCGTGGCTGGACCCGGAGGATCGCAAGGGTCCAGCTGAAGCTGTCGCCTCCTCGCAGGAGGGGCGGACACCGGACCCTGACCCCCCACATGCTCCGGATCCTGGCGGTGGTCTTCCCTGACCTGGATGGGCAGCTGAAGGACAGACAGCAGCAAGGAGGGGTGAGTCCATGACTGCACTGTGCACTTTGTCTGACATGCTATGTGCCCTCCTCTGGCCTGGTTAAACTTCCACAGTACATCAGTCATGTGGTCCAGGACCCATGTCCCTCATTTGTGACATGCCCACTTCTCCTCTGATACGCATATGTGTGGCCCTTATAGTCAGGAAATTGTGTCATTTGGGGACTGTGTCATTGCATTTTGCTTTGCTCAAGGTGGGGGACAGCATTTGTTCCCGTGACTATGTTGTGCGATTCATGGGTGGGTCAATTGCTTACACAATGCCTAAGTTCTGACATGTAATCTGGGTGTAACTTTGATATGTGGTCCGCTTGCTGCTCTGACTCACCACATGTCCCTGGGGAATTTGGCACACACCCATGCTGCTGGTGGGAACAATGTTTGGGCCTCAGGAGTATGTGTATCCAGTGTGTCACACATGCTTAGCCACCTGCCTACTGTCCAGGACTCATCCCTCTTACAGGTGGAGCTGGACAGTCATGCCTACTCCAGGGCATACAATACACTCTGTACTCCCACTCCCGTGTATCATCTGGCATGTTGTGATCAGTGAAATGTACCCTCAGGTGTCTGCCTCTGTCTCATTGTGCTGTGTCTTCGTTGTCAGGACTACTGGTATGTTTATCGGTTAGGGCTCAGCATGCCATCTGAGATGTGACCATGATAGACGATACTTCTGTGACTTATAGGTGTCTGATCACTTGACTGTGCACACAGGTGTTTGCGACTGTGACTTTCAGGCAGCTGTATTTTCATTCACAGCACACTGTGAGGTGCTCATGTTCAGAGAGTTGTGTTTCATGTCCCCCATATGTCCAGTTGGTATGACGTGGACAAATAGTAGTACAGATGATGTGGTATTTGGGGGATGGACATGTGCACTTGTCAGTCACATAACTTGCATTCCCCATGCCCTCGGATTGTGACACAGTGCAGACTGTTGTTGGCTGGCTGCCATGGCCATGTGACTTGAGACAGTAATGTATGACTTTGCACGCATTCCTGTGTCATGGCATTAAACTTCCTGAGACTGATCCTGCAGGGGAGTGACATGTGCAACATGCACCCCATTGTGGCATTGACTATCCGGACATGGGTGCATCATGGTGTCTGGTGCTGGTATGCATCACATGCATTTCTATTTAGACTCTGGCCATCCCTTTATCCGGACACCTGCACTGACTCAGTGGCAAGAGATGTGATGTGTGCATGTTCACATACTTCACCGTGTTCCCTGCAATGTCCAACAACTGTGTAGGTGGTGCATGTGTCCACACTGGGGTCTTACCATCAGACAGGCACCAGACAGATGGGTGCAAGGGCAGGAGGGGTGTGAGTCCCATGGTTGACCATCAGACTGACAATTGGCTTCCCCGAATCTGTGTGAGGACTTTAGGCAATGTTCAACTAAGGATGCCAGGGCTTGCTCTGTAATGTGCTGTACTTACTGTGGTGTGTGCGGTCAGTGCAGGTGACTGATGTTTGTCTGTTTCCCTAATTGTTTGCAGATACATCCACGGCCACAGGAGGGGACAGCTCCATGGACCAGGAGGAGCAGCGGAGCCAGACTGGGTCAGCATCGGACGAGTGGTCAGAGGGACCCAGTGGCACGGAGGGCGAGGGGAGCCACACCGAGGAGTCCTCAGCACCATCCACCTCAGCTGAGGACCACAGCAGCTCGGAGGATGACTCCCTTGTGGAGGCGGGTCTCAGCAGCCACCAAAGGCCAGCTAGTCTGTCTGGCCCCGCCACCACCACCACCACCACCGCCCTCCCATTGGCTCCCATTCCTGAGGTCCGTGGAGGCTCCCGTACTCGGGAGCGTGTCTCCTTCGTGCCAGGCACCGCACCCCCTGCCCCTGTGTCCCCTGCTGCCCTGAGTGAGGAGTCTGTGTACCTCCTTCGGCAGCTCCATGTAGGGCAGACAGCAATGCTGAGTGTCCTCCATGCACACACCACTCTGTTGACACAGCTGGTGTCGTTCATGGAGGGCATCTCGACGGGTATGTCTGCCCTACAGAGGAGCAATAAGTCCATGGACTCCTCCCTGACGGCAGCAGTGTCCCTCCTCCAACAGTCCCTCACCCCTCCCACCTCTGCCCCATCCACACTTCCTGCCCCCCTACCTGTCCAAAGCACATGCACACCTGCACAGTCACCCAAACACACAGACACGAGCAGCACAGACACACCCAAGAGAAAGGCAAGACGTGCACACAAGCATCCTCAGGGGACTGATACCACAGACACAGGGGATGGGGAACACACACACACACAGGCATCCACATTCACTCCGCAGTCCTCCAAATCCTCTCCCTCCAAGACCCCTTCCCTTGCCTCGCCTGCTACCCCACCTACACAGCAGATCTTCCTGTGTGACCTCGGCCTCTTCCCCTCAGATCCTGCTGATCCAGCATACCGGGGGAAAGGAAGTCCACCAACACAGAGGGGAGTGCCCCTCTCCCCCGGACACCCTCCCCCAGGCGCAGGCAGACACAGGACCCCATTAGGAAGTCTCCCCGGACCCGGAAGAGCAAGACCCCACCACCACCACCACGCAGCTCCACCGCCCAGTCTCTCTCCTCCATCCCCCAGGCCACCACTGCACAGGTTCCCCTGCCACACCCTGCCCCAGGTTCCCCCACACACCGATACCGCATCCCCAGACTGCTTAGGCCCTCCCCCTGCCACTTGCTCTTCCACCCCCAACCCAGACGCTCTGCCTGTTAGTGGCACTGTTGTGGAGACCGGGTCCCCCCTCTGTCCTGCCCACCTCATCTGCCCACCCTTCCACTCCCTTGGAGTCATGCACTGCAGTGGAGTCCACAACCACCACGTCTGACTCGGGCACTGCAGTGGGTACCCAGTCCACTACATCAGTCCAGCCCACTGCAGTGGTTGCAGCACCCACACCAACTGACTTGTGTACCACAGTGGTGCCGGCCCCCCTGAGTCAGACACCTCCACTGCAGTTGCCGGTGACACTCCTGCACCCACCACCCCTTCACTGCCTCACTCTGCCATCCCCTGATCCTGTCCCTGCGGTGCCTGGCCTGCCCCTTGTATGCCCCTCCAAGGGGGATGTCCCCTAACCGTACCAGTGCAGGCAAGCAATGTGTGACCAGTTGTCACTTCTCACCCCGTTGGGACTGTGATTTTGGACTGGCCATTGGCCTTAGTTTCTTTTGGACTTCCGTGTTTACCCTGACATTTGCTGAATAAAGCCTCTTTTTGTTTACTTGTGGGTTATCTTTTGATGTATATGATGTGGATGAGTAGCATCCTGCATTTGCAGTTGTAATAGTGTTCACATCAGGAAAATGAAGTGTTGCAGTGATGGACTCCATGTGGTCCATGGGATATGTGTCCTGTTGTAGTCTGGATCTATGGCATCCTTTGCTACAGTCTGAGGGTGTAATGTTCTGCATTTGACACAGGGATGTCCATTTTGCATTTGTAAATGAACATCTTTGTCTTACACTGATGCACATCTGGTGGGCTTACCACTGTTCAATGTTCCGATTTCCCTGACTGTGTGCCCAGCTCCACTGGACATGCAGTTTTGCACATCAATGTCGAAGGACTCATCTGTGTATACAGTGCAACTTGCTTGACACGTGTTTTGTGTGTGTGCAGATGACTGACGTGACACTCCCGTAACCAGGCTGATGTGAGCAGAGCCTTCTGTGTGTTGTGGTTGTTGACTCACTGACGGAGTGTTCTGCTGACATGTTTGGGTCGTGCACAGACAAGGTTTGGCACAGCGGACCTTCCACAGGAGTGGAGTGCCCTCATGGCAGTGTGTAATCCGGTGACATTGCGTGGGCCTGTGTTGTGTGTTGTGTAAGCATGTCTGTGCGTGTTCCCTTCCCTTTTCCTACACAGGCTGTGTCCCTAGGGATGTTCCTGTTTGTGATGCTTGCTGAGTTGTTCTGTGTTCATCCAGCATCTTGGACCTGGTTTCTCCGTGATGTGGGTGCATGGCAAACTAATGTTCATGAGGTTGTCATACCAGGTTGTCTTTGTTGTCAGGGCTGGGGATGTGGGCAAACGCAGATGGGACACATTCAGGATTCCCCTTGGCACTTGTTGTTTACACGAGTCATGTGATTTACAGTTTGTGTTAGCTTTCAGTGATTGTGACACGTTGTGTGTGTGACTGCTGCCACTCCTCAGGGTCAGAGCTGCAATGTTGGAAGTTGTGTACGTGTGTTCTTCGTGTGTCACCTTGGCTTCTTCGTTGGTGTGTGACTATGGCCAGGATCCCATTGATTGTGGTGGATTTCACATCATGCCCATGTACGGCATACTGTGCTGTGTGTCAGACATTGACGAGTCTTGTTGACTGGCCATGTGTGATGGGTTTCTGCACCTTAGTTCCCACCACCACCCCTGGTATTGTCATGGGTGCATGTCCAATGTCACCAGTCCATGTGAGCTTCACTGCTGCACATTGGTGGAGATCAGGGTGTGTGGTGTTGAGTGTGTGCAAAAGTGAGTTGTTGCACGGCTAGACCCCTACCTCCATATTGGCCTTGGCTGGCAGGCCGTGCTGATTGATTGGAGCTTGTGTAGGTGTGATGGTAGTTAGTTGCTCAGGACACATGGCTGTGGTTCACAGTGTGAACGACATCTAACTTTGTCATCACAGTGGGATTATCATGCAGGCTAGTGTCAGCACAATGTGGGGTCCCTGGGGGTAGTGCTGTGGTGGGTCTGTCTCTTGCTGTGTTAGTTGCTGTTCCTACAAGCTTGTGTGACATGTGTAATTTGTGCTCCCTCTCATCTTACAATGCCTGATTGCCCACATAGGGGTATCCGATCCATGAGTAACTTTTGTATGGCACTGTATACACATCTGTGTGGTTGGAATTCAGGCCTCCTCATGTGTTGTGTGGTTGCCTGGGGACACTGGCACCCCCCCCATCACCTGTTGTGTTTGATATGCAGTGTGAGTCTGCCTGTTTGTGTTTGTGCCTTTGCACCACTGCATTGGCATATCTTGAGTGTGCCATTGGCTGTATGTTGTTTGGTGGCTTTCCCCTGCTGTCCCTGGGACTCCTAGGTCATCAGTCAGCACAATAATCATGGTTTGTATGTCCCATTGCTGCCATGGTATGGTATTTGTTCACCTGACATCTACAGTATCCACAGGATATCTACATTTGTGTGTCCATTGGTGCAGATATGTGGGTCAGCATTATGATGGTCACTTCTGTCATTGTGTTATTTGTGAATGTTGACAATGTGGGCCCCCATGGGTGATGTTTGTATGCACATGGCCAAAACGATTTTTCAGTGACACTGCACTGTTTCCCTCGACCAATCTATGTTGCTATGGGACACAAGCACTACTATGCCACTGATGTGTTTGTTGTTGTGTGACCAGGATTCATCCATGCAGTTTGGCTTTGGCAGCTTTTACCATGACTACACTTCCCTTTTGGTCACTGTGGTGATGGGGATTTAGGCCCCATTGCCACGCTGTTCAAAATGTGCATCAGCTATGGACACCACACTTCCCTTTGGTCACTGTGGTGATGGGGCTTTAGGCCCCATTGCCACACTGTTCAAAATGTGCATCAGCTATGGACACCACACTTCCCTTTTGGTCACTGTGGTGATGGGGCTTTAGGCCCCATTGCCACACTGTTCAAAATGTGCATCAGCTATGGACACCACACTTCCCTTTTGGTCACTGTGGTGATGGGGCTTTAGGCCCCATTGCCACACTGTTCAAAATGTGCATCAGCTATGGACACCACACTTCCCTTTTGGTCACTGTGGTGATGGGGCTTTAGGCCCCATTGCCACACTGTTCAAAATGTGCATCAGCTATGGATAGCACACTTCCCTTTTGGTCACTGTGGTGATGGGGTGTTCGAGCCCATTGCCACAGTGGCCATGGTCGGCTTGCATTGTGGAGGCCACACACATTTCTGTGTGACACATGTGCTAGGGGGTCACATTGTATGTTCAATGTCATGTTCAGTGTTGTAGGCATTTGACACAGACTACACACACTTGTCATGGTGTTGGGGGATGTAATCTTCTGTCATTCCTTATGTGGGAGTATGCTAGTTGTGTCATGCATTACCCGTCCTATGAGTAGGAGTGGTGTTAGTGGTAGGCATCCATCCCCCTATGAGTGGGGATGGTAGTAGTGACAGGCATCCAGGCCCCCCTGAGTAGGGGTGGTGGTAGTGGTAGGCATCCAGGCCCCCATGAGTGGGGATGGTAGTAGTGGTAGGCATCCATCCCCCTATGAGTGGGGATGGTAGTAGTGACAGGCATCCAGGCCCCCCTGAGTAGGGGTGGTGGTAGTGGTAGGCATCCATCCCCCCATGAGTGGGGATGGTAGTAGTGGTAGGCATCCATCCCCCTATGAGTGGGGATGGTAGTAGTGACAGGCATCCAGGCCCCCCTGAGTAGGGGTGGTGGTAGTGGTAGGCATCCATCCCCCCATGAGTGGGGATGGTAGTAGTGGTAGGCATCCAGCCCTCTATGAGTGGGGATGGTAGTAGTGACAGGCATCCAGGCCCCCCTGAGTAGGGGTGGTGGTAGTGGTGGGCGTCCATCCCCCCATGAGTGTGGTTGGTAGTAGTGGTAGGCATCCAGCCCCCCTGAGTAGTGATGTGGTAGTGGTAGGCATCCATACCCCTAAGGGTGGGGATGGTAGTAGAGGCAGGCATCCAGGCCCCCCTGAGTAGGGGTGGTGGTAGTGGTAGGCATCCAGGCCCCCATGAGTGGGGATGGTAGTAGTGGTAGGCATCCATCCCCCTATGAGTGGGGATGGTAGTAGTGACAGGCATCCAGACCCCCCTGAGTAGTGATGGTGGTAGTGGTAGGCATCCATCCCCCTATGGGTGTGTATGGCATTGGTGTTGGCCATCCCACCCCTATGGTTCTGCTGTTGCTAGTGTACTTTATTTGTGCATCCCTATGTGTGTGTGACATATTTCGGGTATGTGTAGTTTGTTTGTATTGTTGGTGTTTGACTTACCGTCTGCGCCGTACGCGTCCGTGCCGGTCCCGGTAATAGATGTAGAGTATAGGTAGGACCTGCGCAATGGGATTCATGCTTGGATCGTCTCGTTCGGGTTTCTCGTGTCTTCGAGTCGTACTCGTAGCAGGCTTGTTCGTCTCGTAGCCGTGGATCGTCTTGTGGCGCGAAACGGAGCTTATGTACGGCTCGCCCGGATGCTCAAACGTGCCGGACGTAGCGACGGGTTCGGCGCGTACGGATTGCGCTTCGTACTAGTCCGGCCGGAAGGTGCTGTGTATTTGCTTCCGTGCGGCTCGATTCGGCGTTCAGGGATCCGGCTCAGGCGGGGAACAGGAGCTGGATTGGGTGAGTACGGCTCGCTCGGAAAATGAGTTGTTATACGCATCGTACTTGTTCGTCCGGACGAGTGTACGAATCGGTCGGGAAACACGCATCGGCTGGAATTTTTTCCGGACGAATACTGTTAGGTGCCCTACCGGCCGAGTTCGGAATCGACCCCTGTGTCTTTTGAATGTAAATTTCCATTTTTTCTATTGTTTTTATTCATATTCTTTTTTCTGGTCGAAGCATTTTTTGTATTTTCCACAATCTGCACACTGTTTCTAGGCTTTGAAAGTTTTTTAATGAATTGTTTCGTTGTCTTACCGGAAGACTTATTGTTTTTCCCCACATGTTGTTGGTCATCCAATACTTGTTGTTGATTTTTCTTCAAATAATAGTCCTTTCTCTGTCCTTTTCTCTTTTCTGTTTTTTTAGGCATGATAAGTTTATTTTAATGATGATAAACAATATCTGTAAAAAATAAATATATATAAATTAATTTTAATAAATCTATAAATTATACTTTTCTATTACTAAACAAACACATTGTATATAAAAACTATTTAAGCACTTTCTTTTGTAATCACTAATTGAAATTGTAATTGAAGGTGTGAAAGACAAGTGTGTAGGTGGTTAGAGGACTGCATCTGTAATGGACAAGGGTTTGTACCAGTGCATGTGTTAAGGCCTGGAACATTGTATGAGTACTTAGGTACTGACTGAATGATTAGAGTACTGCAAGGAGAGTGCCTGGGTGAATTTATAAGTGTTTGGGTTTTGGCGCAGTGTTTGGATTAGTACATGGTGCTGGATGGCTGACTGGAGAAATATATGGGGAGTGACAGGGTGTTTGCTGGAGTGTATGGGTACTACCTGAGTAATTGAAGGTGTGAAAAACAACTGTGTAGGTGGTTAGAGGGCTACATGCATATTGAAGAGGGGTTTGTAACAGTCCATGTGTTAAGGCCTGGGTCATTGCAAGAGTACATGGGTAGTGACTGGATGATTAGAGTACTGCAAGCAGAGTGCCTGGGTGAATTTATAAGTGTATGGGTTTTGACGCAGTGAATGGATTAGTACATGGTTCTGGATGGCTGATTGGAGGAGTGCATGTGGAGTGACAGGGTGATTGCTGGAGTGTATGGGTACTACCTGAGTAATTGAAACTGTGAAAGACAAGTGTGTAGGTGGTTAGAGGACTGCATGCATAGTGGACAGGGGTTTGTAGCACTGCATGTGTAAAGGCCTGGGTCACTGCATGACTACTTGGGTACTGACTGAATGATTAGAGTACTGCAGAGAGAGTGCCTGGATGAATTTAAACATGGTTGGGTTTTGACGCAGTGAATGGATTAGTACATGGTGCTGGATCGTTGACTGGAGGAAAGCATGGGGAGTGACAGGATGTTTGCTGGAGTGTATGGGTACTACCTGAGTAATTGAAAGTGTGAAAGACAAGTGTGTAGGTGGTTAGAGGACTGCAGGCATAGTGGACAGGGGTTTGTAGCACTGCATGTGTAAAGGCCTGGGTCACTGCATGACTACTTGGGTACTGACTCAATGATTACTGTACTGCAAGGAGAGTGCCTGGGTGAATTTATAAGTGTTTGGGTTTTGACGCAGTGAATGGATTAGTACATGGTGCTGGATGGCTGATTGGAGAAGTGCAATTACAAAGACTCACTAGTCTGGAAGGGGTTAGGTGACTGCATACATTCTACACATTTCACTACAGCACTGCTAGTATGAATGCCTGACTCATTCTACGAATCCATAAGCAGTGACTGAGTTCTAATACTACTAAAACTTGACAACAGGATAGATTTTTAAGCAGTTATGTGTCAGCAAAGACATGAAGTAACCACATGCTTCTGTCACAATGGTTGCACAAGTAGACACAGACTCACAGTGTGATTCTAGACAAGCAAAACTATTCCCTGGACTTTAGCAGAAGAGACTCACTAGTCTGGAAGGGGTTAGGTGACTGCATACATTCTACACATTTCACAACAGCACTGCTAGTGTCAATACCTGACTCATTCTGCGAATGCATAAGCAGTGACTGGGTTCTAATACTACTAAAACTTGACAACAGGATAGGTTTTTAAGCAGTTATGTGTCAGCAAAGACATGAAGTAACCACATGTTTCTGTCACAATGGTTGCACAAGTGCACACAGACTCACAGTGTGATTCTAGACAAGCAAGACTATTCCCTGGACTTTAGCAGAAGAGACGCACTAGTCTGGAAGGGGTTAGGTGACTGCATACATTCTACACATTTCACTACAGCACTGCTAATGTGAATGCCTGACTCATTCTGCGAATGCATAAGCAATGACTGGGTTCTAATACTACTGAAACTTGACAACAGGATAGGTTTTTAAGCAGTTATGTGTCAGCAAAGACATGAAGAAACCACATGCTTCTGTCACAATGGTTGCACAAGTGCACACAGACTCACAGTGTGATTCTAGACAAGCAAGACTATTCCCTGGACTTTAGCAGAAGAGACGCACTAGTCTGGAAGGGGTTAGGTGACTGCATACATTCTACACATTTCACTACAGCACTGCTAGTGTCAATGCCTGAATCATTCTGCGAATCCATAAGCAGTGACTGAGTTGTAATACTACTGTAACTTGACAACAGGATAGGTTTTTAAGCAGTTATGTGTCAGCAAATACATTAATTAACCACATGCTTCTGTCACAATGGTTGCACAAGTACACACAGACTCACAGTGTGATTCTAGACAAGCAAGACTATTCCCTGAACTTTACCAGAAGAGACGCACTAGTCTGGAAGGGGTTAGGTGACTGCATACATTCTACACATTTCACAACAGCACTGCTAGTGTCAATGCCTGAATCATTCTGCGAATGCATAAGCAGTGACTGGGTTCTAATACTACTAAAACTTGACAACAGGATAGGCTTTTAAGCAGTTATGTGTCAGCAAAGACATGAATTAACCACATGCTTCTGTCACAATGATTGCACAAGTGCACACAGACTCACAGTGTGATTCTAGACAAGCAAGACTATTCCCTGAACTTTAGCAGAAGAGACGCACTAGTCTGGAAGGGGTTAGGTGACTGCATACATTCTACACATTTCACAACAGCACTGCTAGTGTCAATGCCTGAATCATTCTGCGAATGCATAAGCAGTGACTGGGTTCTAATACTACTGAAACTTAACAACAGGATAGGTTTTTAAGCACTTATGTATCAGCAAAGACATGAAGTAACCACATGCTTCTGTCACAATGGTTGCACAAATGCACACAGACTCACAGTGTGATTCTAGACAAGCAAGACTATTCCCTGAACTTTAGCAGAAGAGACGCACTAGTCTGGAAGGGGTTAGGTGACTGCATACATGCTACACATTTCACAACAGCACTGCTAGTGTCAATGCCTGAATCATTCTGCGAATCCATAAGCAGTGACTGAGTTCCAATACTACTGAAACTTGACAACAGGATAGATTTTTAAGCAGTTATGTGTCAGCAAAGACATGAAGTAACCACATGCTTCTGTCACAATGGTTGCACAAGTGCACACAGACTCACAGTGTGATTCTAGAGAAGCAAGACTATTCCCTGGACTTTAGCAGAAGAGACGCACTAGTCTGGAAGGGGTTAGGTGACTGCATACATTCTACACATTTCACAACAGCACTGCTAGTGTCAATGCCTGAATCATTCTGCGAATGCATAAGCAGTGACTGGGTTCTAATACTACTGAAACTTAACAACAGGATAGGTTTTTAAGCAGTTATGTGTCAGCAAAGACATGAAGTAACCACATGCTTCTGTCACAATGGTTGCACAAATGCACACAGACTCACAGTGTGATTCTAGACAAGCAAGACTATTCCCTGAACTTTAGCAGAAGAGACGCACTAGTCTGGAAGGGGTTAGGTGACTGCATACATTCTACACATTTCACAACAGCACTGCTAGTGTCAATGCCTGAATCATTCTGCGAAACCATAAGCAGTGACTGGGTTGTAATAGTACTGAAACTTAACAACAGGATAGGTTTTAAGCAGTTATGTGTCAGCAAAGACATGAAGTAACCACATGCTTCTGTCACAATGGTTGCACAAGTGCACACAGACTCACAGTGTGATTCTAGAGAAGCAAGACTATTCCCTGGACTTTAGCAGAAGAGACGCACTAGTCTGGAAGGGGTTAGGTGACTGCATACATTCTACACATTTCACAACAGCACTGCTAGTGTCAATGCCTGAATCATTCTGCGAAACCATAAGCAGTGACTGGGTTGTAATACTACTGAAACTTAACAACAGGATAGGTTTTTAAGCAGTTATGTGTCAGCAAAGACATGAAGTAACCACATGCTTCTGTCACAATGGTTGCACAAATGCACACAGACTCACAGTGTGATTCTAGACAAGCAAGACTATTCCCTGGACTTTAGCAGAAGAGACGCACTAGTCTGGAAGGGGTTTGGTGACTGCATACATTCTACACATTTCACAACAGCACTGCTAGTGTCAATGCCTGAATGATTCTGCGAATCCATAAGCAGTGACTGGGTTGTAATACTACTGTAACTTGACAACAGAATAGGTTTTTAAGCAGTTATGTGTCAGCAAAGACATGAATTAACCACATGCTTCTGTCACAATGGTTGCACAAATGCACACAGACTCACAGTGTGATTCTAGACAAGCAAGACTATTCCCTGGACTTTAGCAGCAGAAACACAGTAGTCTAATTAAAAACAAAGGCACCACATACAATACCTCACAAATTAATAACTCACCTTTCAAATTGATTAGTAGATTAAGAAGTATCTGAATCACACACCAGATTTTCTTATGCACACAATGTCTGTAGTGTACTTCTCTTAGCAAAACCAAAAAATGGCAAACTTTCCCTCTCATTCTGCACACATATACACGTAAATATCAAATCACATTGCTTCCCACATTAATTCAAAAGCTAACACACATTTCTATTGGTTACACATTTCAACCCTTTCCAATTGACATAACTTTGAACCCTACCCCCATTCTGCTTAATGCCTGTTACCATAGTAACAGTTCATGGAACACTCAACTGAACACAGGTCACAAGTTCAGCACACAATCTTGCAAAATCAAACAGCAAGTGTGCTTGGCTTCTCAAAATATCAGCTTATCCTATCTAATGTTCCTTTCAAACAGTTTTTACTAACCAATAAGAAACATGCTTTTAAAACTCAGAAACATGCACCCTATTTTTCAGTCTATAATGTTCTCAAACAGCCAATCATTTCTGTTCTTTTTTTAAACTGCATCTTATCCACCATTTTAGAAAAATCTTAGTTTTCAAACTGCCCATTTCACATACAGACATCTTCTGAGTGCATCCAGACCTCCCTTCAAGATGCTTAGAGTGTGGATTGTGGGACACAGCTATATTTTCTGGAGCAAAAGGTATGCCGAAAGCAGAGGTATTGACAAAGATTTAGCTTTGTCAAATGTAGACATTAAATGGATTGGACAGAGAGGATTAAAGTGGCACTAATTGCTGCCATTGCTTAAATCCTTTTTGCATCTCCAACAACCTGACCTCATAATTGTGCACTGTGGTGGCAATGACCTAGGCACTTTGACTGGGGTAGGTCTGGAAATGCTTTTGAAGGACACCTTTGGAGAATTGATGTCACTTTTCCCCCAAACTGCCTTTGTCTATTGTAACATATGCCAAAGACAGAAATGGAACTGGTCCAATAAATTTTGTCCACAGATTGAGAAAGCTAGGAAACATGTCAATAAAGCTGTTTCTGCTTATCTCAGAGATTATAGGATGGGGTCCATTTACAACAACAATCTGCGTTTTAATATGGATGGCATCTATAGGAGAGATGGTGTACATTTTACAGATGAGGGTAACAGAGTCTTACTCAACAACTTTAGACTCTGCATAGGTACTTACTTGTAGGTACCAAAATCTCTCAATAAACACAAGGGCTCTTTTTAGAGCCACCCAAGATATAAACATATAAGCTTGATGTATATTTAAAAAATATTATTATTTTTTTGTTTGGAGTCGCGCACCCAATGCGTTCACACCAGGGGGCCGCGCTAGGAGTCGCGCACCCCACGCATTCACACCAGGGGCCGCGCTGGATTCGCGACTCCAAATTTTACGTAATTTATTTTTAGCTCCTACCACTAATTTATATTCTCCCCGGGGACCCCATCCCCCGGGGCCTATACATAATGATGGAGACCGTGGGGGGAGCCCCAATGCCCCCACGGTCCCGCCGGCTCCCCGCGTCCTTCGGGAGCCGGCATTGCTTTTCCACATGGGGAGCTGCTAACATTCAGCTCCCCGTGTGGAAAAGCAATCTGGTTTGCATTTTGAAAGAGAGAGCAGGTTTCCCTGCTCTCTCTTTCAAAATCCAAACCAAGTTTGCTATGACAGGGCGGGAGCCGCGAGGCTCCCGTCCTGCCATAGCAAACAGCAGTGTCCCGGGGGTGGGCACCCCGAGACAATGCAGGAGCCGGCCCTGGGGGGTGGCGGTCCCCAGGGCCATCATTGGCTCCAGAAGGGGGGCCGCGCGGCCCTCCTCCCACTTAATGTAAAGCCCCGGGGGGTGGTGGTCCCCGGGGCTTGGGGGTCCGTAACGGACACCCTATTTTGAATATTTAGTGCCCCGGGGAAGTGGCGGTCCCCGGGGCATGTGGGGGGGTCGAGCCCCCCCACACACGTACTTTTATTAAAAAAAAAAGAAGCCCCGGGGTTGGCGGTCCCCGGGGCTGCGGGAGGGCGAGTGCCCTCCCGCACCATTTTTAATTCAAAGCCCCGGGGGGTGGCAGTCCCCGGGGCTTGAGGGGGCCTTAGAGGCCCCCCCACACAAATATTTTATGAACTCCCGCATGCCCCCGGGACTTGGCCCACCCGGGGGCCAAATAACAAAGAAGCGCAGGAGTCCACGCTTCGTTTTTTTTTTTCACGGCGGGATCCGTGCATCCTAAGCGCATCCCGCCGATTTAAAAAAAAGAAAAATGCTTTTTTTGGCCCTGGGGGTCCTTGTGGGACCCCCTTAGCAGGCCTAGGGGGTCAGGGTGTTTCTACCCTGCCCCCTTTTTGCGTTTTGCGCACTTGTTTCAGTGCCTCGGTTCTACCGAGGAACAAGATGGCTGCCAACACTTCCTGGTTTGGAGTGTTGACAGCCAATTAGCATACAACTCGGGATTGGGAGGGTGGGCTCAGGGTGCGCGGACTTTCCGCGGCCATAGATATATATGTGTTTTTACTTTTGATTTTCTCAGCAACTACTGAACGGATTTACACAATTTAACAAAAAGGGTTCTTTCTGAACCAAGAACTACCTCTTTGCCAAATTTGGTGTAATTCCGTTCTGCAGTTCGGGCTGTAGCCGTGTCTAAAGTTTCTTATGGAAAATTGCATGGGGAAAACACGTTTTGGGACCCCCCTTTTTTCTCGGCCCCCGCTTGCCGAATCACCCCGAAACTTTCAGGATAGGAGCGGACCGGAGCGCCCCACGAGTTTTGAAAATTTCGCGAAGATTCGTCAATTGGCGCCAAAGTTATTGGAAATAGAATGTTGTGAATTTCCTGTGGAAAATTGATCCTAACTATAACTATCTACTGGCGACCGCCAGTAGATAATATATACATAAATATATATATTGTATTGTATTGTAATTGCATTTATATAGCACTTACTACCCCTGACAAGGCCCTTTTTCAGCGAGTAGCACGCTACTCCGGAACCCATAAAGGATTAGCGTTGAATTAGTATAGTGAAATATGAAACTAATATGAGTGGTGGATAGTTTAGTCAGTTATTTGGATTCAGAAGGATAGCGGAGGGATGGAAGAGGGAAAAAGGTTTGCATATATATATATATATATATATATATATATATATATATATATATATATATATATTCACTGAAAAAACCATAGGTTTCAGGGACGTTATAGTTACAAATTAGCATTTAAAAAACCTTTGAAATTCACTGAAAAAACCATAGGTTTTAGGGACAGTTATAGTTAGTTGGACATTGCACTCGTACAAAACCCGTGAAATTCCCCCGTTATAGTTAGTCCAGCTAACTATAACTCGCGCCCCCGCAATGCACTGCTGATGACGTCACATATTACATCACTCATGACATGGTCAGTGACATCACTGATGACATCACTGATGACATCTCAAATGACATCACTGATGACATCACCCAGTGACTGTGTGTTTCTGTAAAGTTTAAATATGTTTAATATATATAGGGAAAGGCGTATTGAAGAATGAGTGGGTGTATAAGTGTCTGAATGGATGATTTAGTACGTGAGTGACTGACTCTACAAGTGAGTGATTAAACGTATCTTACTGAATGCATGGGTTAGTGACTAAACTGTGCGAATGTCTGTATCCGTCTGTTTGTTGGTGTGTAAGTGGATGCATGGATTTGCGACTAGCTACATGAGTGTCTATATGGGTTATTGATTGGTTCTCTGAGTATCTGTATGGCTGCCTGAGTGTTTGTGTGGGTGGGGTGTGTGTGGGTGGGGTGTGTGTGGGTGGGGTGTGTGTGGGTGGGGTGTGATTCACTGGGTGCATGATTTCAAGAGTGCATCTGTGATGGACTGCTTGGGTGGGTGAGTGTGTGTATGGGTGTGTTAGTGAGTGAATGTATATCTCAGTGGTACATGTGCGAGTAACTACATATGTAAAAGGCAGTATATATGTGTATTAGAGTATTTAAATGGCTATAAGTGAGAGTGTGTTATTGTGAGAGTGGCTGTATGGATGCGTGTGTGATTGTATCAGTTATTGTATCAGAGCGTAAGAATGTGCTAGTATTTGTATGAGTAAGTGAGCTGGTGTGTGTATAACTGTATAGGTGAGTAAATGGGTGTGTGATTAATTTTTTGCATGACTGACTAGGTGGGTGAGTACCTCTATGGATGAGTGGCGGTGTGTGAGTGTTTATATAGGTGTATGAGTGCATATGATAGTCCTGTACTGAGTGACTGTAAGTATGAGTGACTGTACAGGTGAGTGAGTGGATGTGTGTGTAGACCTAAGAATCAGTGAGTTGGTATGTAGTTTTTGGTGTTGGAGTGTCTATGGTTTTGCGAATGGCAGTCTGTAATTTAGAGTGGGTGTATCAAAAGTTATATTAGGGTGTGAGAAGATGCATGAAATTATCACATGGATGATGTCATCAGTGATGTCATTTGAGATGTCATCAGTGATGTCATCAGTGATGTCACTGACCATGTCATGAGTGATGTAATATGTGACGTCATCAGCAGTGCATTGCGGGGGCGCGAGTTATAGTTAGCTGGACTAACTATAACGGGGAATTTCACGGGTTTTGTACGAGTGCAATGTCCAACTAACTATAACTGTCCCTAAAACCTATGGTTTTTTCAGTGAATTTCAAAGGTTTTTTAAATGCTAATTTGTAACTATAACGTCCCTGAAACCTATGGTTTTTTCAGTGAATTTCAAAGGTTTTTTAAATGCTAATTTGTAACTATAACATGTCTGAAACCTACGGTTTTTTCAGTGAATTTCAAAGGTTTTGTAAATGACAATTTTTAAATGTATTAATTGTTATATTAATTTTTTTCATACTGATTTACTACATTTTTAGAAACAATTTTTTTCTACATATTTTATTTTTTAAATTACATTGTAATTACATTATACATTACATTACAAAAAATACTTTCTCAGAATGAATTACTTTAGTTTAAATACTTTGCACATAGGCAATAGACTTTTAAGTACAGTAGTTACAGTTGTTGCAATGGGCAACACATTTTCAAACACAATGCAACATTCAGCTCAATGTGAATTTCTAGTTAAATGCAATTAGTTACTTTATGGATTACTTTTCTAACCACAGGACTGGATCCTAGATTCACTCCTGGGACATCTCCTATAAACAGTTGAGTAAAAGCGTTTTGGTTACAGTCGTGATTTTTAAGGAATATTATTGTACTTTAAAAGTTGACACTTAGAAACTTTTTCTCATAGAATCACCAATGTTATCCTATGGAAGGAAATTCACTTAGAAGGTAAAAACTGTTATCGTTACTTTTTCTTACTCAGTGTTGGATCCTGGATCCAGCACTGGTGCATCTCCTGTAAACAGTTGAAAGAATGCGTTTAAGTCATACAGGCGATTTTTTAGGAATATTTGTAGTTTGTGAAAATCGACACTTTGAAACTTTTCTGCTGAAAACCAGACAAAGGATTCCTATGGAAGAAAATATAAGTTACTGGTAAGTACGGTTAAAATTACTTTTCAGGGTCAGTGCTGGGCTAAAAGATGCAGCACTGGGTTCTCTCCTGATAACAGGTGAGTAAATTGGAATTCGTACTTTGGTTGATTTTAGAGGAATATTATAAAGTTCCAAAACTCCACACTTAGAAGAATTTCCAAGTGAAACCAGTCAATGTTAGCCTATGAAGGAAATTCAAGTTACCGGTAAGTACGGTTAAAATTACTTTTCAGGACCAGTACTGGGCTGAAAGATGCAGCACTGAGGTCTCTCCTGATAACAGGTGAGTAAATCAGAATTCGGATTTCGGCTGATTTTAGAGGAATATTTGTATGTTTCAAAAATCAACACTTAGAAACTTTTTCAGCAAAAAGCAGGCAATGATATCCTATGGAAGGAAATTCAAGTTACTGGTAAGTACGGTTAAAATTACTTTTGAGGATCAGTACTGGGCTGAAAGATGCAGCACTGAGGTCTCTCCTGATAACAGGTGAGTAAATCGGAATTCGTATTTCGGCTGATTTTAGAGGAATATTTTAAAGTTCCAAAACTCCACACTTAGAAGAATTTCCAAGTGAAACCAGTCAATGTTAGCCTATGGAAGGAAATTCAAGTTACTGGTAAGTACGGTTAAAATTACTTTTCAGGACCAGTACTGGGCTGAAAGATACAGCACTGAGGTCTCTCCTTATAACAGGTGAGTAAATCGGAATTCGTATTTCGGCTGATTTTAGAGGAATATTTGTATGTTTCAAAAATCAACACTTAGAAACTTTTTCAACAAAAAGCAGGCAATGATATCCTATGGAAGGAAATTCAAGTTACTGGTAAGTACGGTTAAAATTACTTTTCAGGATTAGTACTGGGCTGAAAGATGCAGCACTGAGGTCTCTCCTGATAACAGGTGAGTAAATCGGAATTCGTAGTTCGGCAGATTTTAGAGGAATATTTGCACAATGGTGAAGGGAGGGGCGGGGCCTGAGGTGACATCTGTGCAAACGCGCCCCGTGGCGCGTTTTAAGTTGGGGGATTAAGTCCCCTTGAATCCTGAGGGTCCCTAGGGGCCAACTAGCCCACCAGGAACCTCCAATATGCGCCAGGGGCTGCGTTGCAGAGACGTGTAGAGAGGCCACACCCCTTTTACACCTCACTGCAACGCAGCTCTGTGGCGCTTTCTGGATGTACCTGTTGGGCTAGTTGGCCCCCAGGGACCCTCAGGATTGAAGGGATTTAATTCCCCATCTTAAAATGCGCCACGGGGCCTGTTTGCACACATGTCACCTGAAGCCCCGCCCCTCCCTTCACCACTGTGCAAACGCGCCCCGTGGCGCGTTTTAAGTTGGGGGATTAAGTCCCCTTGAATCCTGAGGGTCCCCGGAGTCCAACTAGCCCACCATATACCTCCAAAAAGCGCCACAGAGCTGCGTTGCAGAGAGGTGTAAAAGGGGCGTGGCCTCTGTACACCTCTCTGCAAGGCAGCCCCTGGCGCATACTGGAGGTTCCTGGTGGGCTAGTTGGCCCCAGGGACCCCCAGTATTCAAGGGGAATTCGTTCCCCCTCTGCAAACGCGCCAGGGGGCGCGTTTGCAGAGTGGTGAAGGAAGGGAGCGGGGCCTGCGGGCACGATCGTTTAAAAAAAAATAAAATTTGTCCCCTGAAGGGGGGCTGTGTGGCCCCCTTCCTTTTTCCTGTTTTTGGGCCCTGGGGACCCCATCCCCCAGGGCCTTACCCCTTTTTTAAAAATTTTTATTTAAAAAAAAAAAACGGGAAGGGGGCCGCGTGGCCCCCCTTCCCTGGGCCTGTATTGGCCCCGGGGACCCCATCCCCCGGGGCATGGCCTTTATTTTTATTCTTTGGAGGGGGCTGCGTGGCCCCCTCCTCTGGCCATTTAAGGCCCCGGGGACCCCATCCCCCGGGGCCGGCCATACCCTTTTTTTAATTTTTTTAATTTTTTTAAACTTTGGGGAGGGGGCCGCGTGGCCCCCTCCCGGGCCCTACTTGCCCCGGGGACCCCATCCCCCGGGGCTGGCCCTCTCGTTGGGGACTGTGGGGGGGTCCCCAATCCCCCCACAGTCCCGCCGGCTCCCCGCGTCCCTTGGGAGCCGGCATTGCTTTTCCACATGGGGAGCTGCTAAGATGCAGCTCCCCATGTGGAAAAGCAATGTGCTTTGGATATTGGAAGAGAGAGCAGGTTTCCCTGCTCTCTCTTCCAATATCCAAAGCAGTTTGCTATGACAGGACGGGAGCCGCGAGGCTCCCGTCCTGCCATAGCAAACTACAGTGTCCCGGGGGTAGGCACCCCGGGACACTGCAGGAGCCGGCCCTGGGGGGTGGTGGTCCCCAGGGCCATCAAGGGCTCCAGGAGGGGGGCCGCGCGGCCCCCCTCCCATTCAGTTCAAAGCCCCGGGGAGGTGGTGGTCCCCGGGGCTCTGGGGGTCCGTAACGGACCCCCATATTTAAATGTTTAGTGCCCCGGGGAGGTGGCAGTCCCGGGCGTGTGGGGGGCTGGAGCCCCCCACACAGGGTTTTTAATTTATTAAAAAAAAGCCCCGGGGAGGTGGTGGTCCCCGGGGCTGCGGGAGGCTCAGAGCCCTCCCGCACCATTTTTAAAAAGCCCCGGGGGGGTGGCGGTCCCCGGGGCTTGGGGGTCCTTTGAGGCCCCCCACACATTAAATTATCCCCCCCCACCATGCCCCCGGGACTTGGGCCACCCAGGGGGTCCTTGTGGGACCCCCTGAGCAAACCTAGGGGGTCAGGGTGTTTCTACCCTGCCCCCTTTGTGCGCTTTGCGCACTTGTTTCTGTCCCTCGGTTCTACCGAGGGACAAAATGGCTGCCAACATTTCCTGAATCGGAATGTTGACAGCCAGCTGACAGCCAATTAACATGCAGCTCGTGATCGGGACGGTGCGCGCAGGGTGCGCTGAGGGTACGCGGACCCTACTCGGCCATAGATATCACTATCTTTTTACTTTTCATTTTCTCAGCAACTACTGAACGGATTTACACCATTTAACAAAAGGGTTCTTTCTGAACCAAGAACTACCTCTTTGCCAAATTTGGTGTAATTCCGTTCAGCAGTTCGGGCTGTAGCCGTGTCTAAAGTTTCCTATGGAAAAATGCATGGGGAAAACGCGTTTTGGGACCCCCTTTTTCTCGGCCCCCGCTTGACGAATCCCCCGAGACTTTCAGGGTAGGAGCGGACCGGAGCGGGCCACAAAGTTTGAAAATTTCGCGAAGATACGTCAACCGGCAAGAGAGTTATTTCAAATAGAATGTCGCGGATTTCCTATGGATAATAGGTTGTAACTATAACTATCTACTGGCGACCGCCAGTAGATAATATATATATATATATATATATATATATATATATATATATATATATATATATATTCCTCTTCGATAACCCTTCTCCACGGGCCGTAAATGAGGCGCACACTAGGGGATTATATTTTCTTCAATTTATTTTAGCCACAAACATATATATATTATATTATATATATTACCTACTGGCGGTCGCCAGTAGGTAGTTATAGTTAGAACCTAGTTTCCATAGGAAAAGCGTTTTTTGATTTGCCAATAACTTTGGCGCCGTTTAACGAATCGTCACGAAATTTTCGAAACTAATTGTTCACTCAGGTCAGCTCCTGTCTTGAAAGTTTCGGGGTGATTCGTCAAGGGGGGGCCGAGACAAAAGGGGGGTCCCAAAACGTGTTTTCTCCATGTTAATTCCCATAGGAAACTTTAGACACGGCTACAGCCTGAACTGCTGAACGGAATTACACCAAATTTGGCAGAGAGATAGCTCTTGGTCCAGAAAGCACGCTTTGTTTTAAATGGTGTAATTCCGTTCAGTTGTTTTTGAGATATTTAAAGATTTACAGATATCGATATTTGAGAATTGTGAGATCTGATTGGCTGAGCCCTCCCAAGTACAAGCTTGCCTCTGATTGGCTGCCAACACTTCAAACCAGGAAGTGTTGGCAGCCATCTTGTGACTCGGTACCGAGGGAGAAGGAAAAAGGTGAGTAAAACATTAAAAAGAAGAAAAGGGGGCAGGGTAAAAACACCCTGACCCCCTAGGCCTGCTCAGGTCAATAAAAGCATTTTTTTTTGGTCATTTTCGGCAGTAGTTGCGCCGGGTGCGCGAACCCGGTCGAAAATGAAAAAAAAACGAAGTGCGGGCTCCCGCGCTCTGTTTTTTAAAGCCCCCGGGTGGGCCAGGTCCCAGGGGCAATGCTTATTTATGTCGCGGGGGCCCCCGCAGCCCCGGGAACAGCCACCTCCCCAGGGCTTAATTGTTTATGTGCGGGGGCACGCGGCCCCCCCACAGCCCCGGGGACCGCCACCACCCCGGGGCTTAAAATAAAAAAAATGAAGTGTGGGGGGGGGCTCCTGCCCCCCCCCCACACTGCCCCGGGGACCACCACCTCCCCGGGGCACTCTTTAATTAAATGTCCGTTGCGGACCTCCGAGCCCCGAGGACCACCACCTCCCCGGGGCTTTAAACAGAAAGGGATGGGGGCCGCGCGGCCCCCCTCCTGGAGCCCTTAATGGCCCTGGGGACCGCAACCCCCCAGGGCCGGCTCCTGCAATGTCCCGGGGTGCCCACCCCCGGGACATTGCCGCTTGCAATTACAGGGCGGGAGCAGCGTCATTGCAAACACTGCTTTGGTTTTTGGACGCGAGAGCAGGAAACCTGCTCTTGCTTCCAAAAACCAAAGCAGATTGCTTTTGCACAAGGGGAGCTGCATGTCAGCAGCTCCCCGTGTGCAAAAGCATTGTTGGCTCCCGCAGGAGGCGGGGAGCCGGCAGGACCGTGGGGCATTGGGGCTCCCCCCACGGTCCCCAACGCAAAGGGCCGGCCCCGGGGGATGGGGTCCCCGGGGCCAAAAGTGGCCCGGGAGGGGGGCCACACGGCCCCCCTCCCCTGTAATAAAATAAAAAAAAAAAACAGCAGGCCGGCCCCGGGGACACAAGCGGACTTCATCCCCCGAGCAGCAGTGCGCCAGGAGGCGCGTTTGCAGAGTGGTGTAAAAAGGGGGCATGGCCTCAGACCACTCTCAGCAATCCAGCTGTGTGGGGCTTACTGGAGGTACCTGGTGGGCTAATTGGCCCCCAGGGACCCTCAGGATTCAAGGGGAGTTAATCCCCCAACCCAGAACACGCCAGGAGGCACGTCTGCAGAGTGGTGGAGAAAGGGGGCATGGCCTGGTATGAGAAGTTAGCAATCCTACTGTGTGGGACCTACTGGAGGTAATAGGAGGGGTAGTTGGCCCCCAAGGTTGATGTTGGGGGCTAACTACCCCTCCTGTTACCTCCAGTAAATCCCACACAGTGGGATTGCTAAGAGGTGTTCGGAGGCCACGCTCACCTTTCTACACCACTCTGCAAACGTGACTGCTATGTTATAGTTAGAAATTAGCATTTTAAAAACCTTAGAAATTCACTGAAAAAACCATAGGTTTCAGGGACGTTATAGTTAGAAATTAGCATTTAAAAAACCTTAGAAATTCACTGATGTCATGAATGATGTAATATGTGACGTCATCAGCAGTGCATTGCGGGGGCGCGAGTTATAGTTAGCTCTACTAACTATAACAGCAGAATTTCTCTGGTTTGATACGAGTGAAATATCCAACTAACTATAACGTCCCTGCAACCTATGGTTTTCAGTGAATATATATATAGATATATAGATATATATATATATATATATATACTGCCGGTCGGCAGTTGATAGAATAGTTACGATCTAGTTTCCATAGGAAAGGAATTTTTTGACTTGCTTATAACTTTGGCGCCTTTAGACGAATCGTCATGATATTTTACAAAAAAAGTGTCCTTCTGATTCTAGTTGTACATGGAAAGTTTCGGGGGTGATCGGTCAAGTGAAGGCGGAGAAAAAGGGGGAGTCAAAAAAAGTGCCTTTCCCATATTAATTACCATAGAGACTTTAGAAACGACAGCAGCCCGAACCGCTGAACGTAATAACATCAAATTTGGCAGAAAGCTAGCTCTTGGTCCAAAAAGATCACTTTTTGTTATCTGGTGTAAATCCATTCAGTAATTTTGAAGATATTCAAAAGAAAAGAAAAATTTGTATATCTAGGGATGCGGACCCTCTGTGAATCTTACCGATCTCGTGCAGAGATCTGATTGGCTGCCAACACTTCAACCAGGAACTGTTGGCTACCATCTTGGGACTCGTACTCAGCCGAGTCCCAAACAAAAATGTAAAAAAAATTAGACGGGGCAGGGTAGGAATATTCTGACCCCCTAGGCCTGGTGGCCAGGGCCAAAAAGCATTTTTTCAAAAATGTTTGCAGCGAATATCGTGAAGATTTGTAAATCCCCATGAAATTTCTTTTAAAAACCAAACGCAGTCTCCCGCACTTGTTATATTTCAGCTCCCGTGTGGGTCAAGGTCCCTGGGGCATTGGTTTTTATAAATGTGGGGCTCCAAAGATCCCCGGGGACCACCACCTCCCCGGGGCTTGACATTTAAAATAGAGGGGGGCAGCGCGGACCCCCCTCCTAAGGCAGTAAAGAGCCCTGTGGACCACCTCCTCCCTGGGGCTTTGATTGTAAATTGGAGGGGGCCACACGGACCCCCAACCTTGTCCCAGTAGGGCCCCGGGTGCCACCACCTTCCCGGGGCCAGAAATACAAATTAAAGGGAGATGGGGTGTGCTGTCCTCCTCCCGGGCAGTATTCGGCCCCAGGACCACCACCTCGCTGGGGCAGACCCTTCAAATTGAAAGGAGTGGGGCAGAATGGCCCACCTCCTGGAGGCAATAATGGCCCTGGGGACCTTCACCCCCCAGGGCCAGTTGCCTATGTCCCGGGGCGCCAACCCCCAGAACATAGCTCTGGTGGGAGCTTTGACAGTTTCGGCCAAGCGAGAGCAAACAGTAAGTCCGCTCCCAGCAGGTGGGAGCAGGAAAACTGCTCCAGCTTACTGAGAGCTGACTTTTCATCTGTTTTCCTGCCCACTGTCAAGCGGGCAGGAAAACAGATCAAAGGATTGCTCCCACATGCAGGGAGCAAAAAGAACAAATGATAGACGGAATGCTGAACATATCAAACATTCACCCCCAGTTACAGATCTGGGTTTAATCCATAGTTGTTTTGCTCACCGCGCCACCCCAGTTTGGAGCTAGCCATATGCAAATCAGTCTTGACTCTGCTCCTCATGGGAGCAGTCCAGCCTGAACTGCCAGGCCAGATCCTCCCTGGACCGGAAACAAGCATTTCCAGGGTATCACCCCTCATCAGCCAGACTAGCTTGAATCCAGTGGCACAGTGAGCATGGGACCCATGTTTGGGCATACCCTTCCCACATAGGGTGACAAAAGCAAAAAGAACCTCCTCCTTAGGCCAGTAGGGCCCTGGGGACTACCACCTCCCCGGGGCAGGCCCTTCAAATTGAAAGGAGGGGGGCAGCGGGCTCCCCACCTGGAGCTATTCATGGCCCTGGGGACCGCTCACCCCAGGGCCGACTCTCTTTGTCCTGGGTTACCCACCACCGCAACATAGCTGTTGGCTCTCACTTGACAGGACCTTTGTCTGCTCCTGCCAAGCAAGACTAAACAGTAAATCCGCTTCTAGCAGCCGGGAGCAGGAAAACTGTTCCTGCTCGCTGTTAGCAGCAGGAAAACAGATGAAAGAATTGCTCCTACATGAAGGGTGCAGCATTTTTGGCTGCTCCCTGCATGTGGGATGAATGCCAGCTCTCTCTGGAGGAGGGGAGCCGGCAGGGTCCTCGGGGGCACCCACGTTCCCCAAGGCTGCAGACTGGGGCTGAAATTGTGTACGGGGACCGCATGCCCCCCCTTTACTACAGAAGGTGAAGATACACCTCTTTGTAGTCTCGTCGTCTTCTCTTCACAAGGATTGCTTTTATCACAGATTTGTGGATGAAGACGCTCTGGGAACAATCACATTGCCGAAACTACAAGCACACAATGTCACTGGAGACAATGCCTTGGTGTCCTTTATGCAGCTGTAGTGAAGAATATGCACTAGTCATTGACCCAACAAGGTAGCACTTACTAATTAACCAGTAGAAAGTACTTCAGTTGGGAAGATATTTTCTGCAAAACTGGGGACTCTTCTTGGAAAAAATGAGGTTTTGTTATGGCCCTGATGCTCATTTCACAGAAATTAAACCTCAACAGGAGGCACTTAAATGTAAACACAGCAGGTGCCCCAGTTGAAGCTCCACTTCTGTAAAGCACAAATAATCTTAACTTCTTGGGTTGGCGAAGGCAAAGCAAGTGTGTTTCCTCTTGTATTCCACACTGAAAAACAATCTGAAATTCTTTATGGAAGTGAATGCATCATTGATCTGTTGGAGCGCAATCAGATCTGTAGTGATTGTGATGAGTGGTTTCTTTCTTGTCTTTAGAGCAGAGTCCATGGTTCTCCCGTTTTAATTAACCTCAGTATGCAAATGCCAAAAATCATCTGCAAGGTCCGCCCGTTTGGCCCCGCCCCATTATCCTTAGTTGTATGCAAAGGTCTTCCCGCCTTTTCCCACGTTGATGGAGAGCTTACCAAAAGGCCTCAGAGCGTGTTTCCTGCCGATTTTAGTGACACGTTCTTGATGTAGAGCAATTCTGAGAACATCTCCACCAAACAAAGACGCACTTACTTCATATAGATAGGAGGAAGTACCCTTATTTGGTGAAGAATCCCCTCTTTGCAGTCTTGTCCTCTTCTCTACATGAGGATTCATGTTATCACAGATTTGTGGATCAAGACACTCGAGAAACAATCACATTGCCAAAAGTACATGAACACAAGGCCACTGGAGGCATTTCCTCGTGGTCCATTACGCAGCTGTAGAGTAGAATATGCACTCGTTATTACCCGACTAGGCAGCCCCTACTAATTAACCAGTAGAAAGTACTCCAGTTAGGTAGACTTTTCTGCAAAACTGTGGACTCTTGTTGGATAAAGGGGGAAGTGAGGTTCCGTTCTGGTTCAGTCACTCACACAGCTACTGACGCACCCACACAGACACTCACTCACACACACCTTCAGCCTCTGTCACATAGACTCACACACTCATACAGTCACACACAGCCACTCATATACCCACAAAACCACTAACACACCCACTCACAGACCCATACAGCCATTCATACACCTGCTCACACACCCACATAACCACTGACACACCCACTCACAGACCCACACAGCCACTCACACACCCAGAAAACTACTCACACACCCATACAGTCACTCACACACCCACTTAGAGATCCATACAGTCACTCACACACCCACTTACAGATCGATACAGTCAATCACACATCCATTCACAGACCCATACAGCCAATCACAGACCCATATAGCCACTCACAAAACCAGTCACACACCCACACACCTATTCACGCACCCACTCACAGAACCAGTCACTGACCCATAGAGCTACTCACACACCTACTCACAAACCCATGCAGCGAGTCACACACCCACTCACAGACCCATACAACCACTAAGACATATTTATATAGCGCAAACTCGACCCAAAGGTATCAGAGTGCTCTACGTGAGCACCAGTTGCATTACAGACAGACACACATTTTGTTAGGTACAGGGAGATTAAGTGATTTGCCCAGAATCACATGGATGTTGAATGTCGCTGCCGAGACTCAAACCTGGTTCCCCACCTTTAAGGTCAACCACTCTAGCCGTTAGTCAACATTCTAAATTTGAAAAAAAAAACGTAGAATTTCACGAAAGCAACTAAAGGTTAAAGGGACATTATAGTTAGGAAATAACATTAAAAAAACATAGAAATTCGCTGAAAAAAACAAAGGTTACAGGAATGTTATCGTTAGGAAATAGAATTTATAAAACTTTAGAAATTCACTGGAAAAAACGAAGTTTACAGGGACGTTATAGCTAGGCTCAGATTTCACTTGTACAAAACCAGCAATTCAGTAGTTATAATTACCTGAGCGTAATTTGATTTCATCAGTGATGTCACTGACCATGTCATGAGTGATGTAATATGTGAGGTCATAAGCAGTGCATTGCGGGGGGCGTAAGTTATAGTTAGTACAGGTAACTATAACTGCTGAATTTTGCTGGCTTTGTAGGAGTGAAATTTGAGCCTAACTATAACGTCCCTGTAACCTTTGGCTTATTTCAGTGAATATATATTTATATCTGTATATTTATATATATATATATATATATATATATATATTTTTGCTGAAAAAAACAAAGGTTAAAGGGACGTTATAGGGAGGTTCAAATTTTACACGCACAAAACCATAGAAATTCAACAGTTATAGTTATACTTATCTAAAAAACTATAACTCGTGCCCTAAGGTAACGATAACTCGTGCCCCTGCATTGCACAGTTTTCTCATCACTAATTTTATTGCAAATGTTAGAGTTATATTATGAATGATGTGATACAAGATGTCATTGCTGATGTAATATGTGGGGTAAGCAGCAGTGCATGGCGAGGGTACGAGTTATAGCCCGGAGGACAGCCGCAGGCCAGGCACTGTGGCCCATCCCCATATGTAGGCAAACCGGAAGGAGGACACGCAGCTCCCTCCCTGGGCTAATTCTGGCCCCAGGGACCTCATTCTCTGGAGCCTGGCCAATTAGTGAAAGGGGAGGGGCTGTGGGGCCCCCTCCCTGGGCTGATTTTGGCCCCAGGGACCCCATGCCCCTGGAACTGACCAATTATTGAAAGGGGAAGGGGGCCGCTTAGCCACCCTCCCTGGGTTGATTTGCCACCCCCATTCCCTGGGGCACAACCACTTCATCTTGGGGTGCCCTGGCTTCACCCAGGGCGCCCAGTGTCCACTGCTGGTGACCGCGGGGAAGCCTCAATGCCCCTGCTGTCCCTGCACATTGGACCGAGCCCCCTTCTTTGATTTTTATCTTTAACTTGCCTCCATAACAGCCATGGAGAATGGGGCAATGTGCCCCCCCTCCTCCAACTTTATATTTAAATTAGCCCCTGGGACCTGGTCCATCTGGGGGCTCAACACTGAACAAGCACGGGAGACCGCGCTTGTTTTCTTTTGCAATTTTGCAGAAAATTCACAGGTCCACCATGATTTTGCAGGAAAATGTCAAAAAAATATTTTTGGCCCCCGGCAGAGTCACTTTGGGACCCCACCACCAGGCCTAAGGGGGCACGTTATTCCTTCCCTGCCCTGTCTCTTTTTTAAAAACTTTTTGGGGGGAGTCGGCTGAGTCCGAGTCCCAAAATGGCTGCCAACACTTCTTGGTTGAAGTGTTGGCAGCCAATCAGATCTCAGCATGAGATCTGTTAGATCCGCGGAGGATTCGTGTCCCTAGGTATACAATTTTTTTTTACACGTCCCTAGGTATACAAATTTGTTTTTCTTTAAGAACTCAAAAACTACTGAACGTATTTACACCAAATCAAAAAAAGAGCTCTTTCTGGACCCAGAGCTAGCTTTCTGTCAAATTTGGTGTAATTCAGTCTGGCGGTTCAGGCTGTAATCGTGTTCAAAATCCCTATGGAAAATTGCATGGGGAAAATGCATTTTGTGACCCCCCTTTTTTTCTCGGCCACTTGACAAATCACCCCGAAACTTTCCACACTGCAGCTGAACTCAGGTGTGTACTAGTTTTGAAAATTTCATGACAATTCGTCAAATGGCTCCAAAGTTATTAGCAAAACAAAAAACGCTTTTCTATGGAAACTAGGTCCTAACTATAACTACCTACTGGCGACCGCTGTTCCTTCCTACACATAAACCTTTGCCCCTGCAGCGCAGGCACCCTTGCAACATGGCGGCAGGGTGCCTACGCTGGCGCTAGGCAGCTATTTTAGCGCCAGTGCTAGGGGAAACACAGTGGTTTGCCATATTCTTGTAAATACTGCACATCCCTGCGTTTTTAAAATATCAAATGGCGGCATTGCCAACTTTGGCGTAACACCACGCTCCAGCATTTTTTTGTGAATATGCCCCTAAGTCTACAAACTTTTTGCATGCTTTTTTCTTCTTCGACGTAGCATTTAATCAACTAAACATATTTTGGGGTTCCTTAATTCAGTTTTACCAGATACGTAAGGTATCATAACTATAACCCTCCCCCAATTTTTTGCAATCATTGAGCAGGTCCACAACACATGTAAAAAATCTGCCTCTGGGTTTAGGTCGGGGAGCTGAGCTCGGAAGCAAGTGGGATGGCCACATTGAGCTGGGTAGGTGTAGCACTCCTTATTGCAGCCTTGGGTAGATTCCAGACCTCCTTTCATGGCTGGTGATGTGCAGTGATGTGCAGTGGGGAGGGGAAACAGGCAAAGACAGTGGCTGATGCCCTCAGCGAGTCTTGGGGCCTAGCAGCAGCAATATGAATCAAGGTATCCACCTGTTGACGCTTCTCCAAGATGACAAGCAAAGTGATGGCGTATGGATGGCCTCGAGGTGAGCCTAGTCTGGAAGAAGACCTAGAGTTGACTAGCGTCTATGTCCCCAGAGCAGAGCTGGCCAAACATACCTGGGTAAAGACTCTGGTTGGTCTGACCTCAATGTGCAAAGGGTGAGCCCAGTTGCTTAACAATGGCCTGAGCATCACTGGCACAGCATGAAGGAGATAATCTAGACACTATGGCTGGGAAAAATAAATAACATAATGAGGTAGAGCATGATTTCTTCCAATCGTGGTTCAGAGGAAGAAAGAGCTGCCTGGAGATGACAGTGGAGGGCGATTTTGGTGGTGAGGTTTTGGAGCCTCAGAAGGAAGAAGGAAATGCTGGAAGTGAAGTTGAAGAAGCTGGAAAAGGTAGTGAAGTCTTCAACAGAAGTGGAGGCATGCCCTAAAGAATGGAGAAGAGAGTGTAGGAGATGGAGACTGCATATGCTGGGGTAAATTCTAAGGTGCAGGATCTGGGGTGAGGGCAGTAGACCATTTGGAAGTGAAGAAGGCAGATTGTGGGTACTTTCAGGACAAGACAACTGGGGCAATGTTGGCGCTTGATGGGTGGATCAAAATGCTGGACAATCATCAAAGTGGAGCAAAAATCAGACTCCCGGGACACGTACATGCTCCCTGAAACCACAGTGCTTGCGGCTTATGTCAGTGAGACCTGAAACCACATGGCTGTAGTATTCCTGAGTGGGAGAGAAAAGCGTATTATCTGCATTCCTTTTTTCATGGTATTGAGAATACCGAAAGTGGGGGCAAGATTTCTGTCACTCTCTGTCATACTAACACTATATTTTTGGATCTTGATAAAGGCGGCACGCCTGAAAAATGTCTTTTAATTGCAATGACAACAAATGTTATTGTTTCCCAAACTCCTTGTGGAGACTTAATTATGTAGGAAAGAGCCTCTTGATGTAAGGAGTGACTTGCTGATAAAGGAAATGTCATCCTTCCTTTGGTATCGGGCTCACCTATGGGTACACCGAGAAGGAAAAGCCTTTGTCTTCTACCAAAGTGAGGGACACATTCATTTTTGGAGGGTTTTATCTCTCTGCAGATGGAGGCTTGTACTAGATGAAGTGGTGAAAGCTGTAATACCGTCTGCAGTGGTCTCCTGATCCTCTCGACTGGCCTTGATGGTCATGCAGGAGCTGGTCAGGACATTACGAAAGTGGATATACTAATGTAGACAGTGGAGGTGATGGGTGTCGCAGACTGTAGGGCTCCTGCATTCCCCGTCCTGTACCCCTCTTTCTTTTCTTATCTGTTTTCCTTTGTTCCCTTCTTTTCTATCTCCAGGTCCCTTCTTTGTTTCTCTCATTTCTGTATTATCTGCTGAGGTTTGCTAATTTAAAGATTTTTGGTATAGAGAATAACGGTATTGTCAAACCACTATTTTGTCTTGATATGGGGCTATCCTACTTTGGGGGAGCGGGTGTTTCTGATCCTTTAACTTACTTTGCTTCAACTGCATTGAAATTCCTGGTACCTTTACCATAATAAAAAGATTAACACTTAAATAGCTGCTTTAAAGTATGCACATCTAGGGCAAAAGATCTTGAAGCAGGATACATCAGACATATATTTGGGGGAAGGTATGGCCTGTACAAAAAATTAAATTGAAGTAACTTAGACCATGCATTTCTAGAACTTTTGGATGTATAGCTCAAGTGAAAATCTCTTTCTCTTGGTTGCTTAACGAAATCAGTAGACCACTTCTAATGCAGGTCTGCCAGAGTGCATTTGGATTTATCAAGGCTGAGTTTGGTATAGCAATTTTACTGCTTTTCTCCCTGTTGCCAATAGACAGTGTTTGCAGCACTGCAAATGTAGTCTATTCTGGGTCGTCTTCCCACAGACCTTCCTCACCACGCTAACAATCTTTCCATGAGTAAAAAACTGTCTGGCAGGTATTTGTTAATCTTGTACAGATTCTTATAGGGTTTTTAGGATAACTGCAACGGATTCAATCAATCAATCTATCAGGGTTTTGTAGAGCGCACTACTCACCCGCGAGGGTCTCAAGGCACTGGGGTGGGGGGGGAGAGTAAGGCAGCTTTGTTAGGGTCATTCAAAGAGCCAGGTCTTGAGGTCCATTCTGAATTGGTGCAGAGTCGTGCTCCGTCGGAGGTGAAGGGGGAGTTCGTTCCGGGTCTTGGCTGCGAGGTAGAAGAAGGATCTTCCACCAGCTCTGGTCCTGTAGAAACGAGGGACGGTGGCTAGGGCGAGGTTCGCTAAGCGGAGGTTTCTCTTGGGGGCGTGGAAGGAGAGTCGGTCGTTGAGGTATTGGGGTCCGGTGTTGTGGAGGGCTTTGTAGGCGTGTGTGAGCAGCTTGAAGGTTATTCTTTTTTTGACGGTGAGCCAGTGGAGGTCGCGGAGGTGTTGGGTGATGTGGTTGTGTCCTGGGATATCGACGATAAGTCTGGCAGCAACATTCTAGACTGTCTGGAGTTTACGGAGGAGGTTTTTGTTGATTCCGGCATAGAGGGCCTTGCCGTAGTCCAGTCTGCTGGTGATGAGAGCATGGGTGATGGTTTTCCTGGAGTCGGGGGGATTCACTTGAACGTTTGCGAAGTATGCGGAGGGTGTTGAAGCATGTGGAGGATACGGTGTTGATCTGGGAGTTCATGGTGAGTGAAGAGTCGAGTATGATGCTGAGGTTGCGTGCGTGGTCCGTTGGGGTGGGTGGGTTTCCGAGGGCGGGGGGCCACCAGGTGTTGTCCCATGTGGAGGGGGTGGAGCCGAGGATGAGGACTTCTGTTTTCTCAGGGTTGAGCTTCAGGCAGCTGTTACTCATCCAGGTCGTGACGGTTTTCATCCCTTCTTGGAAGTTGTGCCTGGTGATGTCGGGTTCCTTGGTGAGGGAGAGGATGAGCTGAGTGTCATCGGCATAGGAGATGATGTTGAGACCGTGGTTTCTGATGATGGTTGCGAGGGGGGGCATGTAGACGCTGAAGAGTGTGGGGCTGAGGGAGGATCCTTGGGGTACTCCGCATCTGATCTCTGTCAGTTCTAAGAGGAAGGGTGGGAGTCTTATTCTCTGCGTTCTGCCTGATAGGAAAGAACGTATACCGTCTAAGGCCTTTACTTGGATGCCGGTGTCGTGGAGTCTGGTGGCTAGTGTGCGGTGGGAGACAGTGTCGAAGGCTGCCGATAGGTCCAGGAGGATGAGGGCTGCCGTGTTGCCTTGGTCGAGGAGGGCGCGGATGTCGTCGGTGGCGGCCAGGAGGGCGGTCTCGGTACTGTGGTTGCTGCAGAATCTGGACTGAGAGGTGTCTAGGATGTTGTTGGTTTCTATGAAGTGTGCTAGCTGGGTGTTGAAGGCCTTTTCGATGACTTTGGTGGCAAAAGGAAGCAGTGAGATGGGCCGGAAATTCTTGAGGTCCGTCGGGTCTTCAGAGGGCTTTTTTAGGAGGGGGTTGACTTCAGTGCGCTTCCAGTTGTCAGGGAATGTGGTTGTGTCGAGGGAGCAGTTGATAGTTTGGCGTAGTTCTGGTGCGATGGCAGTGGCGGCCCTGTGGAAGATGTGCAGCGGGCAGGGGTCAGAACGTGCTCCGAAGTGGATGCTCTTCATTGTCTCTAAGGTGTCTTTTGTGGTGAGAGGGGTCCAGGTGAGAAGGGACTGTTGGGTGGCATCGTTGGAAGTGGGAGTTGAGGCGGTGCCATGGTCTTGATCGTCGAAGTTATCGTAGAGCGTCTTGTTCTTGAGGTGGAAGAAGGAGCTGAGTTTGTTGCAGAGGTCTTGGGAGGAAGGGAGGTCGGTTGCTGTGCTATTGGGTTTGGCAAATTCATGTATGATGGCGAAGAGTGCCTTGGAGTTGTGGACGTTGTCAAGGATTCTGTCCTGGATGAAGTTTTTCTTTGTTGATTTGATGAGTTGGTGGTGTGCTGTGATGGCTGTTTTGTAGGCGGTGCCTGCTTCGGGGGTTATGCTTGTTTCTCCATGTCTTCTCCAGTCATCAGCAGGAGCGCCTGGATTCTCAGAGTTCCGTGGTGAACTAGTTGTCTTTCTTGTTGTGTCGTCTCGTGGTGTTCTGAAGGGGGGCAAGAGTGTTGGTGCAGATGGGTATCCATTGGTGGAGATTGCTTGTCGTTGTGTTGGCGTCTGTCGTAGTAGGGGGTGGAGTGCAGACGGAGGTGAGGAGTTCTTCGGAGACTTTGTTCTAGCTTCTGCGTGTGCTTGGGTGCGGTGGGTTTTGTAAAGGAGAAATGGATGCAGTGGTGGTCAGTCCAGAGCAGTTCCGTGGTGTGGCTGAAGCGGATATTCTCTCCTCCGGCGAAGATGGGGTAGAGTGTGTGTCCTGCTGTGTGAGTGGGCGTGGAGACAAGTTGCTTCAGTCCTATGTTGGTGAGGTTCTTTAGGAGGCAGGTGGTGTTGAGATTGCTGTGGTTGTCTAGGTGGAAGTTCAGGTCTCCGAGTAGTATGTAGTCCGTAGAGGCGAGGGAGTGGGGTGCGATGTGGTCGGCGATGACGTTGGTGAAGGGGGTGCGGGGTCCAGGCGGTCTGTAGGCGAGTGTTCCGCAGAGCGTCGCTCTGGGGTTGGGCTGGATCTGGAAGTGGATGTGTTCCATGGGGGGCGAGGCATAGTCCGAGTTGGTGGTTGTCAGTCGAAGGGAGCTTTTGTGGACAATGGCAAGGCCTCCTCCTGGGCGGTTGGGGGCAGTCTTTTTCAGGATCTTGTATCTGTCGGGATGGAGGTTGCGATGTCGGGTGCGGAGCTGGCGTTGGTCCAGGTCTCTGTGAGGAAGGCGACGTCGGGCGTGTGGGTGTTGAGGAGGTCCCAGATTTCTACGGTGTGTCTGTGCAGGGAGCGTACGTTGAGGAGGATGCAGTCCGGTGGTTTGTGTGCGCTGGCGTCCGGTGGGCTGGAGGCTACTGCTGGGGTCCGGAGGTGGGTGAAGGTGCAGCGGCAGTGTCGGCAGGAGATCGAGCCTTGAGTGTTGCTCAGCGTCGAGAGCTGGCAATGTTGTTGCGTCCGGGGATGAGTGTGTGGAGAGTGCTGGGGTTATAGTGGTGGGGGGTTGGGGGACCTGGGTCCCTGTCGCTGGTCGTGGTCGGGTCGCAGACAGGTGCAGACGGGCTTGCCTTTGGCGCACCAGTGGCCCCCATTAAGTAGGGGTCAGGGTGAGGGCGATCAGCTGGGAGGCGGAAATGACACGCTGGGGGGGAGGGGCAGCAACGGCAGGGAGCGCGGGAAGGGGGAGCAGGGAGGTCAAGAGGAAAACTGAGAGAAAAGAGACAGAAAGCGAACAGGCAAGGAGAAAGAGGCACAATAGAGGAAAAAGGCAGAGAGAAAGAGGCAAAAACTAGAGAAAAAAGGCCAGGAGAAAATGGCACAATAGAGGAAAAAGGCAGAGAGAAAGAGAAAAAACAAGAGAAAAAAGGCAAGGAAAAAGAGGCACAATAGTGGAAAAAGACAGAGAGAAAGCGGCAAAAACGAGAGAAAAAAGGCAAGGAAAAAGAGGCACAACAGAGGAAAGAGGCAAAGAAAAAGAAGCAAACACGAGAGTAAAAAAGGCAAACACGAGAAAGCAAAATGACACAGAACAGAGTGGAATTGCAGAAGAGCAGGGTGCTATTCCACTAGACCACCGGGGATGAGGAGCAGGCAGGAGTCTGAGGGTGGAGGAGGGCCTCGAACACCTACCTGAAGGGCTCAAGCTGGCACTAAGGGCAGAGGCTCAACGGTGGAGTTGCGCGGGGGAGAGCAGTGACTCCGACCAGGCTTCAACCATGTTTTCAGTAAGCGAGTTAGTCCTCTTCTTTGAAGTCTGGACAAACCTCAGAATATGAGAGTGGGGGCATACTGTGTCTTGGATGGCGCTCTCTTCAAGAATCTATCCAGTACTTTCTAATTATTGTCAATAAATGATGCATTCGGCACAAATCACCTTTTAGGCTCAGTAGTGAAGCAACTAATCCTTCCCTTCCAATGTTTGGCAGAACACACCTCACCTTCATAGAGGTTGCATCTGAAAGCCAACTAGCCACCTATTCCAGTTGTGCTGAAATGTAATACAGCATGTAGTCAGGGATCTCCAGTCCCTCCTTGCCTGTAAGGAGCTGAAGTTTGTGTGCGGCTACTTTTCATATTTCTGAGTTCCAGACTAGTGAGACAAAGGTAGATATAGTTTTCTAAATAGTCTACTAGGCAAGTTGGCGAAATAATACAGTAATCGCAGCAATGCTACCATTATTGCCAATGATATTCTGCTAATTACTGAGTTCTCCAAAAGAAAACACTGCCCCTCAGGGCCAGCTTAGCCCTTTAAAGATTTCTCTCAATAGTTTCTAATTTGGTGTAGTAGACCTGCACCCCCAAGTAACAGAACTTCTGTTGTTCCCATCTAAGATCATATTCTCACAAAATGTAACTTCTCTACTGAAACGTGGACTGTTTGAGAATACGCAGGATTTAAACCAGTTGGCCCTCAAACTAAATAACTTCCCAAACCGTTCCAATGCTATAATCGATGGGTTCAGATCCTTAGCGGCATTTCTGATGTATAGCAATAAATCTTGTCCATAAAGGGAAATAGTATATACTGTGCCATCTACAGGAATCCCTCTACCTTTGCCCCATTGTCAAATTGTATGTGCACAGGCGTCAATTGCCAAGGCAAATATAAAAAAGAAGAAAAAGCACGACACCTGACAAGTCACTCTGATGCCCTTGTATGGTTCTGGTATTATATATCCCATGAGTATGTTTGCAGATAGCTGGCTGTAGACAAAGGGGACCCATTCCCTCATGGTATTCCTAATCCTAATCTTTTGGGGGCTATAAACATATAATATATGATTATTAGATAGTGAGACACTATCCATCAATGAAGTTTCTTCTGAATTTTCATCTCATTTCATCTCAATTTTCATGGAAAAATACAAAAATTAGAATCTATGAAATATACACTAAACTACATTTCTTGCAGGTCCTTGATGATGGGTCTTTAAATTGAAGGATCGAGCCATTCCCAATATTATTCTCGCAGGAAGAAATCTTGTAGGAAATCAGTTTACACAATTCTGGCATTAGACCGTGGTGACCTGTAACAACATAAAAATAATAAATCTCATAAATCCATCACATAGTGAAAAATCTTTCTAATTATAAGAAAAGAGAAAATACAAATAATTTGTTTCAACCTAGACTAGACTAGGCAAGCAGTATTTGCTCCTTTATATGTAACAACGTTTCTTAGATTATCCTCATACATTTTTATGCCTAATTGATTTGTATGCATCTGTAAGGTCAAGTTAATTACATATGCCACAATTTCTTAGAGATTCATACTTATGCAAATTCCTTAAACTGTTCTTGTAAATATATTCTCATGTGGAATTCCTTAAGTACCCTCTCTCATATCCCCTTTCAGGAATGGTCCTAAAACACAGTCAATACTGCTTCTTTCTTATTAAGTTTCTAAGACCGCTCCGGTCACACTAGGGGTCCCACAGCGTTCCTCCCTCTCCCCCACTCCCTTTAATTTTATTCATGGAGCCACTAATGGAAATTCTAAGTTCAACCAACATTCAATATCACACGTACAGTGATGATATCCAATTTTATCTGAAAGTCTGCTCTCCTGAAGACATCATATCCCTCAACTTAACACTACAGAATACTCAAAATTGGCTTTCATGCAACCACTTCAAACTTAACACTATCAAAACTGAATTCCTCCTTATCGCCCCACCCAATCAGGCAACCATTGTTAATGAATGGATGAAGCAACTAACAGCTTTTAATTGCTTACCACAAGTCATTGATTTAGTGAGTTCACTGGGAATAACTCTTGACAAGAACCTTAATATGCAGAAGCACATTAGTGTTGCCACCAAAGGAGCAAACCTCCAAATGAAGATCTTAAGGAAATTAAAACCCTTCCTCCCGCGAGATGACTTCAAAGCTGCTGCCGTCCAAGCACTAGTGATTTCCAGGTTGGGCTAAGGAAGTGTCACACTCTGTGGCTTGCCCAGATCCAAAACAGCCCCCTTAAGGGATTCTCTTAATGCTGCTGCAAGGCTAATCACAGGATCAAAAAGAAATAATCACTTAACCCCTGATTTGAAATCCTTCAATTTGCTCTCCTACGAAGCAAGAATTCAGCTGAAAATTGCATGCATGACCCACAAAGCCCTACAGCTGGACGGAATATTTCTTAAGTGAACCACGGAGACTGAATAACATAGCCGAACACGGCGCACACAAGCAATATTCTATGACTCCCATTTGGAGAACGGAGTTTCTACGCAAATTTTCACGGAACCAAACTCGCATACGACGTCCCTTTAGACGTCTTCCTGACACCAATTGATTATAGCGTGTCACAGTTCTACTACGGCTCCTATAAAAGACCACCTAAATCGAGTGGGACAGAGTTACCAAGCAACGTTTTACATCGCAATCAAGCACCGGCTGGTGGTGTTGTGATAGCCCTGATGAAGCCCTGTTTAGGGAGAAACGCGTTGGCTGCCTGTTTGTTTGGTGCAAACAAATAAAGAAGATTTTGAAACTTCATTCGAAGACCCAAGATTTTGTGTTCTTGTTGTTAGAATTGAAATTGTGTGTTGCCTCTCTGTTGTATTTCCCTACACTTCAATACCCCTGACTACCTCGGTAAGAAGCTTGAACTTTCGGGAGGCTCCAAACCCTCTAGAAGCGCCAGCACTCTATTGCTTAAACCACTGAGATTCTCGAATAAGAAAACCTACAGCAGAGCCTTCTCTGGCATCACCCCGAGAATTTGGATCTCTCTCCCCACTGAAATAAGACTGAACCCCTCACCTACATCTTTCAAGAAAGAAGTTAAACTTCTATTCATGATCAAGTTTCTGTTCTAGACCCTAAGAAGAATAGGCCATGTTACAAAGCATGCGATACATCGCATGCCATTACAATGCGGTCATTACAACAACCGCGTTGTTACATCGCATAGCATTACAACGCAAGTCATTACAACGACTTGCTGTAGGGGGCGCGCTGGATTTTGGAATAGTATAATTTACTATTCCAACTCCAGTCTGTGCAACAGTAGGGAAGGTGTTGGATTTTAAATCCAACACCTTCTGCCCCCTACAGCAGGTCGTTATAACGACTTGCGTTGTAATGGTTTGCGATGTAACAACGCAGTCGTTGTAACAACCGCGTTGTAATAGCATGCGATGTATCCGATGCGTTGTAAACGATGTTTCTCCCCTAAGAACTCCTCTCGCCTAGCATATTATGACTCGACATCTACACTCAGGATTACTGCTATCTGGTCTATGCTACCTGTTTCTACATAGTGGTGACGCCGCCCTTAACTGGGGTGTAGCCTGATCCGGTTCGGTTCTAGATTACGACATCATGCTGACTGCTTTATTGTTATGGTATTGCCTTTTTTCATCTATATGTATTGACATTTTGGTGTCTCCACCCTCATGTGGGGTGTTGCCTTAACCTGTACTGTGCTAGTTTTGTAATTATTATTATTACTGGCTTGTCATGTTATTGTCTGTTTACCTATCTGTCTTTATATTGAAGGGTCAACTCCCTCTTCTGGAGTGTTGCCTTATCATGCTCTTGTTTATGACACTATGGGTTCTATACGTCTCTGCTCCCTATCATTTGTAAAGCACTCTGAGACTCGCAAGGGTTATGTTCGTGCTACATAACACTTTTCATATCAAATCAAAATTTCCATCTAACAGTGCCAAAAGACTTTTCCAAATCAATAGTTCATACCACACATTGAGTCAGAAGTAGCCTTGATCACATAGAATAATCTCTTGATATTGGGGGACATGCTTCTGTCTGGAACAAATTTGCTCTGGTCAGGAAGGACGATTGCAGGCAGCCTGCCTAACATTTGGTGTGCTACAGCCTTACTTAGGGGTTTATAATCAATGTTTAACATTTATAAGGGTCTATAGGACTTGCTATTTTGGGCATCTTGTCTTTTCTACTGTTATATTCCATATAGGTACCATAATATAGGCCCCGGTAACTTCATTACCCTTCACCTATATTCTTTCCTACAATACACTTGTCACGGTTTACAGGGACTGACCTTTTACCTAGATACGACACTGCATTCAGAACACGGGTTTTCCCTAGTTCGAGATCTCATACATTTTGCATGAGGATTCTTGGAAGTACATCAGGACGACCATCTCCTGTATAATATCTATGTATAAAGTTCATGCCCGACGTCATCCTTAGGCCGACACAGTAATACAGCGAGGTAGGACCCCTGGGGAGACCTATGGGTATATATACATCACATCTTGCTAAGATAGGGCAGAGGAGACCAAGACTTCCCGGCCGACACACTGACCAGAGACGCTGAGGTTCCTGCATGCAGACACTCCAGCTCGCAGTGGTCTAACATCCCTCGTGGGGTGTCCAACTCGAGACCAAGACGGGGTCCCACAGTCTCTCACTTCAGGTAATGGGGTTGACTAAATCCTAGAGTGATTCTTGTCTTAACACCTACACTCATGCTAGGTACATGTAGGTACATCTAGTTAGGCAAGCATCGTAGGAGTACGCATCTTTTTATCATGTGTTTTATATACTCGTATGTATTCATGACTATTGTAAGATGGTAGAGCTATACCATCCATTTACCTTTATAGTACTGCTAATCATTTATATCTTATACTGTCTAACGGTTGTTGCAGCTCATCTATTCTACACAACAATAACAACTGTTCAATAAATACTTATTGAAAACGCCCAGCCTGTTTATTCTGTGTATCTCTCTGAGAAAGACTAAGTAAGCACGAGTGACTGAGCAAAAAGTAGTATATTGTTTCCACGGTCCTGAGGGATCAGGGTTGTCATGTTCGATGGTTGCCAGGAACTATTCTCTCCTTGGTAAGAGGAGATTCTAGTGGCACTGTGAGCTAGTTGGTACAAAAGGCCAACATACCTGGTGGGGGTGTCCGGAATCAGTCAGACACCAATCCTACAGTGTATGTTGTCTAAACGCGCAGATCCTGTATACTTTTTATAGGAACTACACGACATGGCACCACCAACTTTGGTTGGGTACTTATTTAACAGTAGAATCTGAGTAGTTCAGTCGTGCTATTCTCAGAGACCCCTACTCACAAATCCCCAGAGACGTCTGGAGTGGGAGGGCACAAACTCCGCCACAGCTGAGTAGGCGAAAAATCCTATTTATTAGCTGTTGGTCAATCAAGCTTGAAGGACACAGTGTTTCTAAAAATTGTGCAAAACACCTTATCTTAGTTCCCTTGAAAAGTTATTTCGTGTTCTAACCACAATGACTAACCAGGTCTTAGACCCACTAGACCAGCCATTACCGCTCTCGGAAGACGAGGAAGATGCAAACGCAATACATATTACGGCAAACATTAGAAACGCAGTCACCCTGAAACTGCTTGCGCATGGTCTAACACCTAGGGGTGGCATAGTGGCTTTCATGATTGAGGCACACGAATCATACCGAACAGAGGTATTTTATTTGTGGGTTACATTCCCAGCAGCAAATGCAAGAACAAAAACATTTCATTACTACACAGAAGATGAACCACCAGTGGAATATTGTCCGTATGAGGACATTGAAGTTTTGCTCACGTACCAGGAACACTTATACTGGTTTAAAGGCGCCCCTACCCCATACAAGAAGTAGAGTAAGACTCGGTCCGCTCGGAAGAGAAGGAGCAACATGGCCGATATTAGCGGCCTACACACCACATCCTGACATCGAAACAATGCCAGGAGGAGACTTACTCATACTTCACAAAGAATTAATAAAAATTTACAGAAACATGACACAGTTTGTCATGAGGACACTTACAGTCCAGCTGGCAACGGTTACAACAAATACTACTCCAGTTCAAAATGCAGCAACTAAAATAACACCACAAACGTTACACGCAATAATGGGTAAAATGCCCGCAAAACGTGAACAAATGCCATTCTAGGTAGCTCAGAAAATAACACAGCTAGAAGCAGTATTTCCGAAAACTAGCCCATATGAAAAACACAGAATGTTGACAATCTGCTTGCCCATGGGGATAACACCACAGATAGAGGATTGTACCTCTTGGGGTACAGTTTTCGCTGCCATATATACCAGAACTCATGGTATCCCGTCATTAGCAGTAATACCAGATGTATTAAGACAAATACAAAATGAGTACGGAGCAGAGCCTGCTCTGAACTTAGGGATGAAATTACTAGGTAATTATGCCCAGGTATCAGCCATAATATTAGCAAATATTAAAGGGGAGGCAGCATCAGTGGCTATCCGCCAACGCCTAAGGGAGTTCAGTCCTTTACAACAGGAGCACGAACTACCTAAAATAATTGAAACTACATATGCAGAAGGAGGCAAGGACAGTTTGGGTGGAAAACCATTAAAACCACAACTGATGGATAATCCCGAGAAGGAGACCATCAAGCAGACACCTGCTTCATAAAAAAAGAAGTGGGACAATAATAAAAAACAAAAAGTTAAAGAAAACAGATCTCAATCCAGAGGTAGATCTCCTCCACAGGAGCCCTCCGAAAGAAGGTATAACCTTAGGAATAGGGACAATATTAGGAAACCTGACAGGTATCAGGATACTGATACACGTTCCTCTCAATCCTTTCAGGGTTTAATGAAAAACTCAGAGAGGGAAGGACGGTCAGACAGACAAGAAGAGCGTACAAAGTCCAGAGACTAGCAACACGCTCAAGAATATACTTCCCAAAAAGAGGATAAACCAAAACAAAAGCCACAGTTCAAAAAGAAGAAGGTTGCAGGTCTAAAGGTCAGACATGCCCAGAATTCTGAGGACTCGACTACTGAACGGGGAATGGGCTCTGACGATGCTAGACATTGCGGCAGAAGTAACAATAGCTCGCCAGAACCTGATGGAATTTCTGGTGACAGCGGACTTGAATGATTATATCACGGTAGAAACACCTGATACTAGGGTAAGTGTCCCGCATAAGTTATATGAAATAACACTCCAAATAGAGGGGGACAAATGCAGACAGTTAGAGGTCTCTTTTGGGAGAACCTAACGTTTGGCTATGACATTTTGTTAGCTGAACAAGATTGGCCACCATCATTCGTCATGGACCGCCCTAGAGGACAAACTGTAATTTTACCAGCATTCTCAGACCATATTCCCAAGCACGTAAAATATACATATGCGCGGGAGTGGGCGGTAGCCCAAGCCCCTGCATTATACAAAAACCATGTTGGATGGGATGAGGATTCAACCCACCACATTATTCCATTAAAAAATGCTCCGACTGCACAGAGGCAGTATACAATAAAGCAAGAAGCTAAAAAACAGGTCAGGGAGATCTTAGATCAACTTGAATACCAAGGGGTGATTGGAACTTGCACCTCTCAAATGAATAACCCTTTGTTTCCCGTATCAAAACCGGACAATTCATATAATTTAGTTTTGGATTACAGACATTTAAACACTTGCACTAAGACATTTGCAGTTCAAAATGCACACAGTGCCGCATTAATGAATAACATTGTGCGGAAAAAATACAAAACAACGATAGATATCTCAAATGGATTTTTCTGGCAAAATATAGCGCCTGAAAGCAGGTATTTAACCGCATTCTCCGCGGTAGGCTCCCAGAGACAATTTTGTAGCCTCCCCCAGGGGTATAAGAACAGCCCGGGGTTATTTTCAGCCAGAGTAACTGAATTACTTCAAAATTTGGATGAAGAGGCATTGTCCTATGTGGATGATATTTATCTAACGGATGATAACCTAGAAGAACACTTGAACAGAGTAAATACCATAATTTTGGGATTTGCCTCTGAGGGTTACAAATTCAACTTTAAAAAATCAAAGATAGCCCACCTCAATGTCCTTTTTCTGGGATATGAACTTTCAAGTGAAGGGAAAAGCCTCGCAGCTAACTTTTTAGAAAAGTGTGCGCTGCTCCAACCTCCAAAATCATTAAAAAAACTTACAATCAATACTGGGATTCCTGAACTTTGGCAGAACATACATTTTGGATTACGCAGAAAGGGTAAAATCTTTCTACGATTTAATAAAACCTGACTTTTCAGTTAGACAATGGACACAGGAACACACAGATATCCTTCGTTCTCTACAAGCTGATATGATAGCTTCAAAACATTTACAGACACGTGTAAACGTACGCAACCTGGTGATCCGTAATGTTGCAGGTCAATCAGGATACACCTACCTAACATATAATGAAGGTGAGACAGTACCAATAGCATATAAATCACATTTGTACACAAATGCTGAGATGCGCTTTGCATCAACTGAAAAAATTCCAACAGCAGTACAGACTGCTGTAGTAAGAGAAAGAGCCCTGGCTCAAGGAAAGCGTATAATTGTCATTACCCCAGTTCCAGCCCTAGAAGCTGCGACAAAGGCGAGCGTTCCCAACGCTAAAGCCTTACATCCAAGATGGATAGAATGGGCTAATTCTCTCACTGCAACAGATGTAGAATATAGGTACGACCCAAATCTAAAAACACAAGCATTCCTGCAATACGAACAAGAATATCCTCTACCAAATGAAATAATGCCTCTAGATCAGTATGAATATATAATTTACACTGATGGTTCTGCTCAACCGGCCATAGGGAGTAAACAACAATACAGCGCCGAGTGTGCTATCGTTAAGGGACGCATGCAGGATGGAAAGTTTAGTCCGAGTTGTACGAAAACGCAATCTCTAGGAGACTGCACGGCACAGCTGGCAGAATTAAAAGCACTATTACTGGCACTGGTAAATACGGATCGAGAATTCCCCACACTGATCATGTGTGATTCCTTTTACTGTGTACAGTCATACAATGAATATTTACATCATTGGGGACAGAATGGGTTTCAAGATGCAAAAGGTGGCACAATAAAGCACAAAACGCTATGGGAACAGGTAGTGGAGTTCAAAAACGAACTACCAAGGGCTCACGTGATACATACACTGAGCCATCAACGTGATGGCGTTCACGTTGAAGGGAATTCATTGGCTGATGAAGCAGCAAAGGGGGCTGTACGCACGGCTTCCGTAGCTACAATCACTCGTTCAAAAACGAGAATAGACGGTGAGATAATGGTTGCGATTATTGCCACACGCAATACCTCGGCAGTACCAAAAAGATTTCCACTCAAGTACTCCTACAAGTTAGATGCAAACAATGTTCCATTTGCTCAAATTCCTGGATGGGGGATAGAGTAATACCAAATATGGATCGCAGGTTAGAATTAATTCTAGCAGCACATGAGGGTACAGGCTCTGCACACGCAGGTGTTACGGCGACTGTTTCTCTACTAAAACAACGCTACTGGTGGCCTGGATTAACAAAGCAAACTAAGGACTATGTCTTGAAATGCAACATCTGCCAGCAGATGAAAGGCTCCACTGTAACACGTCCAGTACAGACACCATTACTAATATCAGACAAACCGCTCACGTGTGTTTATTTGGACCACTGCGGCCCCTTACAATCTGATGGGGCTTACAAGTACATCATGGTTGCAGTGGATTCCTGCTCGAGATTCCTATGGGTGTGGCTCCAGCGCTCGGCTGACACTCAACTGTTATAAAAGATTTGCGAGTCTTTATAGGGACATACGCAATTGGCACATTACATTCTGACCATGGCCCCGTGTTTAGCTCTAGGGCTTACAAGGAAGCCATGGGAAGTTTGGGTGTAGCATTGCGGTACTCTTCGTACCATCCCGAGGGAAATTCGGTTGTGGAGAGGAAAAACTGGGACTTAAAGCAGTCTTTAACAGCTAGAGTATTAGGCTCGGGTGGAAGTTGGGTAAAACATCTGTATGGAGTTCAAAGGGTGTTAAATAACCAGCCAAGAAGCTCTCTAGGGGGTGTCACTCCGTATGAGGTTCTATTTGGGACGAGAATGTGGGTACCTGATCTTGATTGTGAAGGCACAGTGGCGGATGAAAAACCTTTTGACATCCATAAACGTTTGGCTGTTTTACAGGACCTAAATGAATCCATGGCACTACAAAGTAACGGCCAGGTGAAAAGGGCTGCCACTGGGGAAGTCAAGTCTGTCACGTCAAGACCTGTCTGGATCCCTAAAGTCGGGGACCTGGTCAGAGAAAAAATAGCGGACAAAAAAGAATTTGGGCCATCATACAGAAAGCCTGTACCTGTCCTGGCAGTTGAAGGAACAAGAACAGTACTTCTGCCACCCCTTGCCAGCAAAAAGGAGAAGAGATTTGTCTCAATTGACTTAATCAAACCATGCTATGTGGCCGATACTGAATAGTAGGCCACGTGGACTCTGGAGTAACAGACACCCTCCTCTCGCAACTATACAAGAAGTCCAAACAGAAAGACTCATCACGTTTGAAGAGTCACCTGCACGGAATGATGGACTATGCAACAATGCGATGGAACTCGTTCCTCTTGAAACTGAAGTTCAAAATCAGAACTCAAATGAAAGACAAATTTCTATTCGACCAAACACAGACATCTACGTCAACATGCCCCAACATGAGCAAGCTACAGTTTCCACAAAACCTGCGGAATTACCGAAAATGTATCGAACTGCATCTGGCTATTTCATTGACTTTGATACTTTTTCATTAGATCCAAGTGAACCTGAAACGATGCCAGCCCAAAAAACTCGCCAACAACGAATTAAAGATTTTCTGAATTTTCTTAAAAGACTTACCTGGTATCACCTTGGGTGGAACTCTGGGTAACTACCGGGATACTTTTCTTTCTTTTCTGGATAGGCTTAGTGACTGTCTTTAGTATGCTTATAAATGGAACTTATCTCCGAGAAAGCTCTGCAGCACAAAAAGTGAATGTGATTCTGAAACCGCATCTATCATCACATCGTGAAAAAAGAGACCTATCATCAGTGAACATTACAGAAGTTCCTATACCTGACGGTATACTGTGGGACAAGGTTGATTACAATATATTTGGCCCGACTGAACTTTTAAAAATACCACATTTATTTAAAATTTCATTGAGTGATATCATTACCTCGAGTACATTTTCCGATGATTGGGATTATGAAACTGTAAATAATATGTTGTCTGATTTAGAAAAATCTGCTGCTTTTTCTAATAATGAAATGTTGGAAGACACATCAGACTTTGAAACAATGTATTGCTATCAACATTATGGTCATCACTTTTTGCATAAATCTGCTAATCCCAGAAATGTTTTCACATACCACCAATGGGAACATTGCCCGACACCACCGAAAAGCAGTTCAAAGACATTTGCACAGAAATTTCCATATTTTTCAGGGTTTAACATGTCAGATCCAGTCTCATTTTATTATAAGGTTGCACCTACACCAGCACAGAAAAATATGTTAACAAACACCAAACAGATTTATTCTGCTTCCTTTATTGCCCAGTTGTCTGAACAAGGTTTCGACTTATGGAAAGACACCATAGACTTAAAATCTATCTGGGGTACTAGAGAGTGGCAGGTCCAGGGAACAGAGGCACTATTTAGAGCATGCCTTATTTCTCAGCAAATAATGTTTTTAAATGAAACAGTGCAACAAACAACCTGTCTTGGACTAGCCAAAAACAAAGATTTAAATACACCTCGGATGCCCACACATCACACACTGAGGGTAACATAAATCACAGGAGGGAATTACGCTAGATGAGATCATGCAATACAATAGATCAGACCCCGATTGGAAGGGATGGCTGATTTGGCCCACAGACACTAATAGCTGTCAGGAAAGATTCATGTGTAGAACCAAAGGGTTTAGTACGAACAGGCCAGATCCACGCTATGTACAGAGACAACACCCAGGGGTAGTGACATCATACAGTGTTGGGAAGTTATGCCTTGATTGGCTAAAGACCTCAACACTTACACAGATGAAACAACACTTATCCTTACTTACAGAGGATGTGGACCTACTGGATTTTTTATTGGGTCCTAGGAAACCACGTCATAAACGTTTCTATTATGCTGTCTATAATGAGATTTGGAAAATATCACAACAAGAGGCCACGGAAAGATTACAAGAAATAGATCGTATAAACCTAGAGAAAGCTCTAGCAGTGGTCGACAATGGGTTAACAACACTAACCTCCAGGATATATTCACTAGGCAACATTGTATCTTCTGCTATTGATGTACTAGAACAGGATTTGTCCATATTACAACACGGGCAATCCCAATTGCGTTCTATTATGATGCTAAGCTGAACGCTGCAATCTTTGCGCGCAGGCTATGTGCCCTGGCGTTTCATAAACAGCACGTCTCTGTTTTCTTCGTACAATCTGACAGAAAAACAGATAGAAATGGCACAGAGGGGAGCAAAGTATACAATGCTGCGTATTGAAAAACTGGACAGATTAGCATTTACAGTGGCAGAGTCACCGTCCACAGAATGGCTAATCCATGGCCACATAACTCTTCCTGTCACAACTTTTCAATTCCAATATTGCCTTGAACAAATGCAGGCAGGCAGATATGAAGAAATGGGTAGGGAATTCATCAAAGAATCTTGGGAATTACCATACAGATTTCGATGCCGGAGTGGGGAAAAAGAAGTGTTTCTAAGCGGTACAAACTGCGAGAATACTTTAAGTGGATCACTCATATGCTAGGATATAATGCTTCATGGGGCCTGTAACGGTTCGGTAGCGAACTTATCCTGTCACTTAAGGGGTGCCCCAGCTGCCGTGATCACTCCAGTGTTCAGGCTACTTTCGAATGGGAGTTACTTGATGCTGATCGATCAAGGTTGCTGTGGGATGCTTCCGGGCATCGCATATCTGGTAACCGTGAGCTCCAGGGTTACTTGCTGTATGCAAGTATTGTTTCCACCAACACATACAGTCAGGGAGGCGCCGTTATGGCCATCGCTAAATGTTTCATTAATACGGTTTGATGCTTTGAGCAGAATGAAAGCCATGCTTATACAGAAATCCGTGCCCTTAACCTCCGCTCGAGAGACTTTTGATCTTCAAGTCGCATGGTCTTCGGCAGAGATACAGGCACTCACACGTACAAACTGCCCCTTCCATTTTGCAGAAATGGTAAATCGTATCTTTAACATGTCTGATACGACAGGCATCATCCACCTATTTAAGACCATAGGTTCTGGACTATTAAGCACCTTTCAGACGGTCCTCGGAGTTATACCAAACTTTATACACTCCGTATTTGGAAGCATATTTGGAGGGCTGCCGCTGATCCTGTTTCTAATAGCAGGTATCCTGATTGTCATTTTTCTGCTACGCAATGGACGTCCCAGTCACCAAGGAGATGGAAACAGTACTCCTGGAGCGAAAATACCGTGATCGCATAGTACCACATCTAGGCACACCTCGCCTAAGAAAACTAAGTGCAGCTTGGTTCTTGTCATTTAGATCAGTCTGGATGGACTGCATCTTACCTGACCTCCGATGCCTGTTTTGTGGAGAAGAATGCGTGTTGGATCTCTGTCTGACACTCCCATCATGTGCGCAACCGGACGTTGATGCTTTACTGGACCCGATAACGGCCCATGTTCTGCAGTATCCCCAGCGTATTCTGATGTTGATGGCGGCATTCCTGGAGCCACCACAGGTAGTTTCAGCTCCTGTTGGTATGGACATCGGCTCTTCCTCTGACACCCAGGCCTTGGATGGCGCACAGGCTGCCCCAGCATTGGTTGTAGACAGTACAAAAGATCATCTGTGCTCAATTGACATAATCTGTGAGGTGTTACAGGGACCGTCATCTGCGGAGGCAGGCAACGAGAATGTTGCATCTACCAGCCAGGACACATAAACATTTGACTCATTTGACTCGTCGTGTGCTGGGAGAAAATTGACCTTTTTATTTTGAGATATAAACTGAAAATTGGAACTCCATAACAAAATTGACATTCTTTTGAGCATGCTTGGCTTTCGAATGCTTATAGTAGTTCGAACTATACCTACGGACACTTTAGGGCTATGGCTTGAGTGACAATTTCCTTTTTTAAACTTTTGAAAGAATTTTTAGAACTTTTTAAACATTGTTTTTAGCACAACTTGAAACTAATGCTTCTTTTAAAACTATTTTGGCGTACCAGTATCTAGTAAACCTAGTAGTACGTTTAGACTTTAACTATGTTGTCCATTCGGAAGAGGAGTGGGTGTTATATTCCATATAGGTACCATAATATAGGCCCCGGTAACTTCATTACCCTTCACCTATATTCTTCCCTACATTACACTAGTCACGGTTTACAGGGACTGACCTTTTACCTAGATTCGACACTGCATTCAGAACACGGGTTTTCCCTAGTTCGAGATCTCATACATTATGCATGAGGATTCTTGGAAGCACAGCAGGTCGACCATCTCCTGTATAATATCTATGTATAAAGTTCATGCCCGACGGCATCCTTAGGTCGACACAGTAATACAGCGAGGTAGGACCCCTGGGGAGACCTATGGGTATATATACATCACATCTTGCTAAGATAGGGCAGAGGAGACCAAGACTTCCCGGCCGACACACTGACCAGAGACGCTGAGGTTCCTGCATGCAGACACTCCAGCTCGCAGTGGTCTAACATCCCTCGCGGGGTGTCCAACTCGAGACCCAGACGGGGTCCCACAGTCTCTCACTTCAGGTAATGGGGTTGACTAAATCCTAGAGGGATTCTTGGCTTAACACCTACACACATGCTAGGTACATGTAGGTACATCTAGTTAGGTAAGCATCGTAGGAGTACGCATCTTTTTATCATGTGTTTTATATACTCGTATGTATTCATGACTATTGTAAGATGGTAGAGCTATACCATCCATTTACCTTTATAGTACTGCTAATCATTTATATCTTATACTGTCTAACGGTTGTTGCAGCTCATCTATTCTACACAAGAATAACAACTGTTCAATAAATACTTATTGAAAACGCCCAGCCTGTTTATTCTGTGTATCTCTCTGAGAAAGACTAAGTAAGCACGAGTGACTGAGCGAAAAGTAGTATATTGTTTCCACGGTCCTGAGGGATCAGGGTTGTCATGTTCGATGGTTGCCAAGAACTATTCTCTCCTTGGTAAGCGGAGATTCTAGTGGCGCTGTGAGCTAGTTGGTACAAAAGGCCAACATACCCGGTGGGGGTGTCCGGAATCAGTCAGACACCAATCCTACAGTGTATGTTGTCTAAACGCGCAGATCCTGTATACTTTTTATATGAACTACACGACACTACAGCAATGAAAGGATTAGTAACCCTCTGGTCGAAGATGGCAGGAATCCCTTCAAATTTGCAGCTGCGCATATTTCGAATAGTTTGGTGGGAGCGTATCTATGTAAGACAAATAAAACTCAGTGGGTAGCCCATTCGTTCCCAGGGTCTTGCCCCTAGACTGATCAGATATCGCTCTTTTAACTTCTTGAATGGTCAGTTGGACTTCTGAAGTCTCTACCTACCCTGGAAGGAGGGATCCCAATTGTGCCTGCTCCATATAAGCTTCCAGTTTTAAATCCAATGTTTGAGACTTTTATTTGTATACATCTGAAAAATAGTTGAAGATTAACAGATTAATTACCTGTTGGGTATGAACGGTTTCACCTTTTCCATTAGCTGAAACTAGTGATTGGGGATTCTCTTTAGTCTGACATAACTAGCCACAGCAAAGGCTTCTCAGTTTTCTCATCTTTGTCATGGCGCGCCACAATATAACCTTTATTTTCCAAACAATGGAGCCTCTCAAGTAGCAGAGCGTATTGTTCTGGTCATGAGTCACGGCCAGCTTCAAGTCTTTCTATCACTTTTCTAAAGTTAGCATTTCATAATCGATTTCTTTTCTCATTCTAAACATTGTTCTGATACAATGCCCTATATTCCCAAACTTAAATGCTTCCCATTTAATCAAGGCGTCAGCTGCAGTCACACTGTATCCATGGAAATGATTATGGATCTCTTCTATGATAGTGCCCCTAAACGAAGGATGCTTTTATGCAGTAGTGTGGAGGCTCCAAGTAGGAATATTTGATCTGTATCTCCCCAAACTAAGGCTCAATCGCAAGGGATTATGACCTGAAATTGCATAAAAACTCTGTGAGATTATGCAGAGTTCTGCGAGCGGGCAGAATTTGGCATGATTTTTAGCAGTGGGAGCTTGTTCCGTGCTGTAAACTCAGCGCAAATTACATCATGCGTCGCGCAAGAGGGCACTGCTTCTTTCTGTTGCTTGAGTAGATTTTCTACTTGAGCTGCAGCTTTCTCAATGCGAACGGGCGCGACCTGACGTGACTGCCTGCATTGAGAAAATCTCACCGGGTAACGTTCTAGCACCCGAACAATCGCATGAGGGGATGCAAATTCTCGCTTGTGCTCGCCAACTTAAAGCTGGCGAGTGGCGCACGAGGAAAAACTCTGACACGCGGCGGTTGGCAGAGTTTTGCCGGAACTCCGCGTTACAAGCATAACGCGGAGTGAGCAAAACTCTGCGAACTCTGCAGGAGGAGTAGAGTTTATCGCCCAACCCTAGGGTAGGCCTATGAGAAGTGGCGAGATTGCCCCAGGCACCAGGGAGGAGGGGCGAGTCACATCGAATGGCACCTTGGAGTTCTGATGGATATTGAACTTAATTTTAATGTTCAAATGAACCGTACCATCTCTACGTGTACCTGGATCATAAGGATGCTTAAAAAAATCTTCCCTCTCATCCAACGACCAGCACGAATACAGGTAGCACTGGCCTTGGTAATGTCCAGACTCGATAACTGCAACTCACTATACCTGGCAGCCAATAAGAGTATTCCCAGGAAACAATCTGCCTGCACTGGCTCCCTATCGAAAAACGTATCAGCTTCAAGTCACTCTGCATGGTACACAAGTCACTCTATCTTCCCTACCCGTCAAGATTAAAAGCAATGTTCAGCTGGCACTCCCCCAGTAGACCCTTCGATCTTCGCTTCAAATGCGACTGGTGGTACCAAGAACCAAAAAGAGGAAATGGAGCATTCTCGGTAGAAGCTAGCAAACTTTGGAACTCCCTTCCTCTCGCCCTTAGGGCCATTCCACTTCTCTTACCATTCAGAAAGGCTCTTAAGACCTGACTTTTCTCGGCCTAGCATCTATCTGGGGTAATTTCCTCTTCAATATTCTGCTGGACGGCCAGTCTCCAGCACCTTGATGCCTTAGGGTGATTGTTGCGCTTTACAAATCGCAAATCAAATCAATCAAATCAAGACAGTCCAGTTGTCAGAGTTCCATATCTCAACCCAGGAAGCAGCGATCTACCTCATGTCATTGTCACTATTCAGGGTCTGAGAAGCTGGCGACCACTCCCATCCACTGCTCAGCCAGTGGTTGTCTGGAGGCCTCTGTACTCCTCAGCACGCAGGGCTGCACGCACCCTCGGCTAGCGGCCAGTTATCATTACCATACTCAAGCAGCATTTTATCATTCCTTAAAACAGTAAATATGGCAATATTACATATGTGAGATCTGAAAGAAGTCTGTTGTTTACAATTTAACAACTGATTGCCATTTATGAAATAATTTGCTAAATTGAGTTGTTAAAACTGATCTCAATATTGCATTTTAGTGAGCATAACCCCAATTCTAAGAACATTAGTCTCAAAAGCATGCGACTCTCAGTCAATAGTCTAGGGCATAAAATGTGAGAATAATTTGTATTACATCACCCGCATAAACAACAATCACCTAACAGAGTTTAGATAAGATAGACAATCTTGCCTAGACTCATAAAGATGCAGAAACATCGATTAGAGCCCTATAAACTTAATTTGTGTGTTCTGATGGATATAAGAATAATCAATAAGCCCTAAATAATTCTCTTTACCATTCTGACTCTTAAGAAAAAATTAACAAAGTTTCCTATGGCAGCTAGAGATTGCATTCGCAGGCCAAACTCCAGCCTGCTCTGCACTTGTTTTGTAGTACGAGAAAGTGGAGATACAGCCCTAACAAAGAACATTGAGCAATATCTAACTACTTTACAAATTTTCCAGGGAATGCCTCACAGGTGTAAATGATGTCAGGGATGAATTTAATCTTTATTACTATAAGTATATTTTGAAGTGATTTGCACGGTAGTTGGGAATGCATTCTGCATAATCCAAATGAAAGAGCTGTAGCTGTCTGTTTTCACTTTTTAAAAAATATTTTATTAGTTTTACAAACTTAAAAAGCAAAACCGCAACAGCTTGCCATTGTCCATAAATCAGAGTTAGTGGCCTACTCTTAAAGTGAGAGGAGAACAGACAAGGGCTTTTGTGCCGTATGTCATTGAGACTCACATGGTAGGTGCAGGGCAGCCTACTTCATGAACCGTTTTTCCACCTTATCCAGGTGAGGTAGAGGAGTACGCTCCTTCCAGTTCAACGCACCCAGCATTAACTCATTCTGCAATCTCTACCCCAAGGGCCACAAACTTTGCTGTATTTCTTCGGGCATCCACTTCCTTTCTAAATATGTTTGTCTGCAGCCATGCACCAGTCAATGTGCTTCTTCTTCCACTTGTATTGCTTGGAGGATCTTTATCCCACCAGTAGGTGGGGACATTACACCTCGCCACGACCATGTACTTTGGGGGGGAGGTATCTCCCCAAATATCTAATAAGATGTGTTTCTCATATCTTCCCGTAGAAACATTCGTCACAGCAGAGATATCTTAGGGATTTTGGGGGCTCTGGGCCAAATGTATTTTGGGGGCCCATGTTCGGAACAGCTTTGAATTTATGATCCAATGTCAGCTCTTTCAAGCCCTCTTTGGCCTGGTCAGTGACAGTGCACAGCCACACTCATCCAAATTCTAAATGTGTTTACATCTAATATTCAGGGATAGTGACGTGTGTTTTCAATATTGTAACAGCAGCAGTTCACTAATATTACTGCAAATAATCTCTGTTACACCCTCCCATTTCTCATATGTGAGGTCCTGTTATGATTTAAAATAAACTTTTTATGGATGTTGTATGAAGCACAAAATTTCTCTACAAAATGTCTGTAATAGACTCTCACACATCACACACATTAAAAACAAATTAAGTTAAAACAGCATTTAAAACAACCTGTTTAAGAATTATTAAAGGTCATTAGGGCAAGACTCTCTACAGAACAGAGTTGGCCCTATCAGGGGTCCATCTGAAAGGCTGGGGCCCTGGGCCAGAGCCCACTTTGCCCATGCCTTAAAACGTCTCTGCGTCACAGGCTCAAAGCAGCTCCTAACTCATCACAGAAGGTCTGCAGGAGGGCACAAGTGCAAAGTATGAGGAGATAGACCCCAACCCATCCACATGCCCAAGGCATAGCCTAGTCTGACTGCCAAATGTAGCCATTTGGGATCTGAAGTAGTACACCATATGAGGTATATTTACTTGAATACGTCTGAAACCCTTGCTAATGGCCACTTCTCTTGGACACTGTAAGGCTCTTACCTGTCCAAGTCTTCCAACCCAGTAAGGTCAGCCACCAATGTCTCCTTATGGTTGTGACAGACGTTTATCTTCTAGCAAGTAGCTGTGTTCAAGCAGTGTTACATCAAACATTAACTACGAGTGCCTGTTTGAGTTGCAGGCACTGGAAGACCTCTGACTCTGCCCGTTCATATTCCTTTCTTAAGGTGTTTGAAGGAAGTCAACCAAGTTTGGTTCCAGATGCCTCCGAATTTGCTGATTCCGGTGAGATCACACTTATTAAATCCTTTCAGTTGGTTGACTTATTTCAGGAGGTCGCTGGCACAGAGGAATGTATTTCATTTGCCTATTATCCCAACCCATGTATTTATTTGCATCTTGCAATGCCTTTACCACTGCGCTGCTTGGGTGTCTACATGCAGGTTCATAAGCCTCTTTTTGCTATAAAGACTGAAATGTAGCCCATGGGATTCATTGAGTGTCTGTCAACCATCAGTGAGGTTCTTTCTGTGATAGGAAGGCCCAGTTGTTTACAACTACTAATTGGGCTGACCAGTACCTTTTATGGACATTGAGTAATGCTATGTCGGCATCATATACCTCTCAGCGTAACTTCTGAACAGAGATTTATGGTGCACCACCATCCCAGAGCAATTGTGGTAGTTTGGCTTCTGAGTGCGAAAATAACTCCTCTGGGACTCAGTAGAGGATGTAGAGGGATTTCAGAAGGGACAGCATCTTATATAGAGCTGCATGGCCAAGGGGTGAAAGTGGAAGCTTTCCCCTCAAAACCTGTCTGGCACCTCATGCAGGTTGAGATCAAAGTATTATGTATTGTTGCGGGTGACGTTAGATTTACTCCAATTGATCTCAATCCTAGAGTATTGTCCAAAAGTTCTGAATATCTAAAGTATTTTATGTACAGTGGTGTCAGGTTCAGCAATTAAGAGAAGAATGTCACTGGCACTGAATGATATTTGCTTGCCTCACCCACTGTCCAGTTTAGTACTCTAAAGAGGCAGTTTCCACTGATCCAGCATGCCACAGGGTTCAGTGCAAGGGCAAATATCATTGGAGACAGGGTTCATCCCTGTCTCTTGCCTCTCTGTAGCCAGAAAGGGCCATACATTACTCTATTTACTTTGACCCAGGCCACTGGTTCCATACACAACAATTTAAGCTGTGCTAGAAACTTTAGTCCGAAGCCCATTTTGATCAACGGTGCAAACATATATGCTGAGACTACAGAATTAAAGGCTCCTTTAAGGTCGAACAATACCAGAAAGTGCAGCTGTCTGGTTGCTAAGGACTTCTTGGGAACATTCTGAAACTGACCTAAGAATGCATTCCACCCATTACTTACCATTGGCTTTGTAACTCACATTTGCTTGTTTTCTATTTGCTGTCTTTATTTGTTTTAGGCTGTCCAGCATGTCTTTGTCCCTCCCATTGAGCATAGCCAGCATACTGTATTCTTCCATGAGTACTCGCTTTCTGTAAACCTGCCTTTAATTTTTTCTCTCATCTTGTCACATTTACTGTGCATTCAAAGACAGAGGTCAAATGTCAGGCTCAGTCGTCTAAGGCAGGTTGGTGTTTACTTTTCTTTCTCTGACTTCAAAGTTAGAGGGTTTATCTGACAATCTGAGGGTGTGAAAGAAAGGGCTTTTTCTAGCACACAACAAAATTTAAATGTCTGTATGAACTGTGCAAATATTTCAGAATACATCAGAATTATAAAAGTACAAATAAAACACATTTTTTGTAATTCTGAAGTGTGCTGGAAACAAATATTTTAATACAAGCAAAACCAATCAATACACTTCCACACATTATCGTTTGTGCGTTGCATAGTTTTAAATGGTAAAATTGTATTTCTATGCAAATATAACAGTCATTTCAATTCAAAATGTGTTGTCTGTAATGGCAGTGCACTACCACGCCATGCATACTCCACTCTACACCAATCCACTCTACTCTTCGCTACTGTACTCTAATCCAGTCTAGCCACTCTACTCCACTCTACTCCACTCTACGCCACTTCACTCTACGACACACTGCAACACTTAAATATACAACACTCTACTCCACAACACTTCACATTCTACCACACTGTACTCCACGCTACATCCCTCTACTCTATGCCCCGTTCTATGCCCCTACACTCTATGACACTCCCCCACTCTACTCCACTGTACACTACTCCACTCCATAACACTATACGACCCTCCACTCTATGACCCTCCACTATACTACCCTTCACTCTATGACACTCCACTTCACTCTATGACACTCTACTCTACGTTACTCCACTCTAAGACACTCCACTCTATGATACTCCACAACACTATACTCCACTCTGTGACGCTCCACTGTATGACACGCTACTTCACTCTATGCCACTCCACTCTACTCCACTCTGCGCCTCTCCACTCTGCAACACTCTAATCCACTCTATACCACTCCACAACACTCTACTCCACTCCACTCTACGCAACTCCTTCTACACCACTCTTTGCTATGCCACTTTACTCTACAACACACTACTCCACTCTACGCCACTCTATGCCACCCTACTCTACGACACTCCATGCCACTCCATTCTACGACAATCTACTCCACTCTATGCCCCTCCACTCTACGCCTCTCTACACCACTCCACTGCACAGCGGTCTTCTTGATTCTACTCAACTCCACTCTACAACACTCCACTCTACTCCGCTCCGCACTACTCCACAACACTACAATCTACTCCATGACACTTCACTCCACGAAAATCCACTCAACGACACTCCGCTGTATGAAACTCTACTCTATGCACTCCTCTCCACTCTGTGCCACTCCACAACCCTCCACTCAACACAACGCCACTCCACTCCACTCTACACAACTCCACTCTACAACACTCCACTCCACACCACTTTTCTCTACGCCTCTAACTTTTAGCCATGCTGAACAGCAGCCACGCTGGGGTACAACATGGCTAAAACACATTGGCAAAGCCAACAGCTCTTGCATAGGTGCGACCTACTGGCTTTGTCAATGCTTGCTTCCTATAGGTGAAGGAAGTGGCCCGATTCGGGTCACTCAGGTCACTCACGACTACCTCTCTGCCTTCTATGAAATGAAGAGTCGGTCAGACAGTAGAGAATACAAATAAATAACAGTTTATTCAAAGTTCGCTCAGAGCGGAGTCCTGTCTGCCCAGTCGCTAAGAGTGCTGCAGAGAGAGTCTGAGTTCAACAAGCATAACAATACATTATGTACATTTCAGAATCAATGAAAACACGCCCACAATGGAATTTTCCAGAGAGATGTAGCTGGACAGTAAATTACAAAGGAGTAAGTTTCAGTTCTGAAGCCGGGCACACATTTATCTATAAGTCAAGGCCATTCTGCCTGTGCCCGCTACAAGACAAGTGGGAGAAGGCTTACAGTCAAGGAAAGGTATGCACTAATAAGAACAGTGCATTCATTAGTGTAACAAAAACTCAGTTCCAAAAAAACATAACCTAGAGAAGGCCATTTCCGAGAAATGGCAGATAATTAGTTTAGATTATAATACAAAATGGCGCCGGTACACAAAATGGCGCCGCGATTGCTAACTTATGTGCAACAATACGGAGGCATAATTTTTATTCTAACAGACCCTCCTTTTAGCATGAGCTAAGCAAACATATCAGGATAACAAAAGGGAAAAAGACACATTATGCAATAAAACAGAGTAATTCGATTTTAGGAACATTCCATGTCCTCAGCTTCAGGGAGAGAAACAGTAAGGAGGGAAGAAGTCTCAAAAATACCCTTGTCAATCTGCATAAGATCGCTTACCTCCTTTTGAATCATAATTGTTGCAATGGTGTCATGAATCGATACTCTCTTAGGGGCGAGAAGGGTGGTGCAGTAAGAACAACATAAGGGAAGACACTGTATTAGAACACAGCAAGCAACCAGAATCACAATAATATAGATCACCCTCTCAAGGATCCAACCCCATCCACCAAAGAGGGACCAACTCCAATTTCCACTCTCCATTCCCTTGACATTTTCCAAGATATCTAAAATGTGCTGGGTAATGTTCTTTTCCATATTAGTGATCCCGACTACACACTGGTCTCCTACTACCGCGCACACACCACCGCTCTTAGCTAGGATGAAATCAACTGCATATCTGGTTTGCTCGGAATATATCCGCATACTTTCCAATTGGGTGGTGATGTCACGCAGAGCTGCTACTGTGGAATTAGAAAGTATCTGAAGCTTACATCCAAAATATTCCCTGGCCCTTTCACCCCTGGGCATAGCGGTACCACCAAAGGTAATAATGGAGGAAAGAATATACCTAAAGGTGATACCGCTACTATAATTATTGACCTCAAGGTCTGTCACCCCTTCACAGAATTCCTTTGTTAGTGTTCTTTAAATCCATCGGACCTTAGGCTTCGCATGTTTACAAGGCACACCTAGAGGCAACACCATCCCAAGAGCCACATCATCCGTACCATTGTGCATATTGGAATAAGTCCCATTAGATAAAAAGAAAAACCCTGGGTGTGCATAAATAGGCCTGTCATAATCTACAGCTGCATACCTGGAATTCCACCCAATAGTACTAGGGTCCTTTGGGTTTACCCTAGAGTATGTGCCCTTACGCAAAACTATCCCTGAGCAGTTGACATACAGAACAAGGTCGGTGAAATTAACAATTGGGCAACACGCAGGGTAATAACCAGCCTCTCTGGGCACTGTCAATTCTTTGTACTGCCAACCCACCAACGTTACATTTTGTTTTTCCATATAGAAATTATCACAATAAGTATTGTTGTTACATCCTAGATAACCTATACCTTGTGGCTTTCGATAATACAAACATGGGCCTGGATAACCAAACCCAAATACTCCTTTCACTTCCACAAAACCAGGGGGCCGAGTATAAGTATAATTAACAAGTGACAATGGATAAGCAGCCCATAAACTTGTGACAGATTCAGTAGGGTAACAAGCTGTGCCTTCACCAAAGAATTTCTTATGTGTATCTAGAAAAACATTACTCGGGATTGTCCTTTTTGTACGAACTTGAGAAACAATCTTGTATGTAGTACATGATGGTACATTGTGATCAAACTCCAAAACCCAAGACACCCCAAGCCAAAATCAACAGCAATAGTAACACAAGAACAGCACAGAGTACCTTTTGTTTGGTAGACCAAAATTTACGTACATGAACAAGAGGAATTACTGGCTGCTCTTCGTCAGCAACCATTCTGCCAAAAGGGTGCATAGCAAATGATAAAGCAAGGCAGAGTATCACCAGCAAAAGAAATGTACAAGTTCCCAGTGTCCGTCTGAGCCTCACTGGTACAGGCTCCTATTGTTCAGCAAACGTTGGCGCTCTTGAGCACCGGCGGTGGAGCTTGCTCTGTCCTAAGCTCACGATGAATCCCACGCCGATCAGGATAATGTACCCCCAAAGGAATAAGTTCAATCTATCCTGTCCAATGTCAAACAGTGCACAAATCTAATATCACCCTAAACTAACTCCGTTGGTACTACAGCAAAGTACACCCTAACTTGCATAGTCCATCCCTGTCTAATCTGACTTCTCCTTTTGTGCACTGTTCCTCATCCGTGGACGCAGATTGTACCTGGTAACTCCAGGCACAGAAGGATCAATGAAAAAGGGATCCTGGAGAGCTCGTATCTCCGATGGACCTGCTGCATTCAGCACTTCATCATTCTCCTCATCCGTTTTGGTCCAGGTCAGCCTGGCGACACTAAAGGGGATAAACTGAGGCACCATCTCACACTCAGTATCCCCTACTCCCTCTTTAATCCATTGGTCATAAGGCAAAGGCAGGGGCACTCTTTTGCAATGAGTGCCATGCACCCAATTCTTCCGGCCGGCGACCTTGATAGCGGTACGTGTAGCCAGAAGGACCTGTTCCGGTCCCTTCCAGCCCGGCTCCAAACTCTTCTTCCGCTGAAAATTCCTAATTAACACATAGTCTCCGGGCTGAATGTCGTGTCCGGGTCCCTCGGGTGTAGCTGGCAGGGACTCACGGACCTGTTGGTGAATAGAACGCAAATTTTCAGTTAACTGACAAAGGTAGTCAATCAATAACCGGTATTCAATATCAGAGAACCTACGGGGACGCTGGACGCCCTAGACATTTGCTGGGCGTCCAAACACGACCTCGTACAGTGACAATCCTGTCCTAGAATGTGCTGTTGTTCTCGTTGAAAAAACAGCTAATGGTAAAGCATCTGGCCACTGTAACCCTGTTGTCTCTTGTATCTTTCCCAATTTCAGTTTGAGAGTACCATTGTACTTCTCAACCAAACCTGCTGACTGCGGGTGGTTTCCAGCATGAAACTTCTGCTTTATGTGCAAACCATCACAAATTAACTTAATGAGCTTGGCATTAAAATGACTTCTGTTATCACTCCAGATCAAATGGGGCAAGCCGAAACGAGGAAAGAACTCCTTCAGGAGTACCTTTGCAGTCGTAACAGCTGTATTGTCTTTAGTGGGATAAGCCTCAACCCATTTACTGAAGGCACAAACAACCACCAAAACATACTTCAAATTATTGCACCTATCTAATTCAATGCAATCTATCTGAAGGACCTCAAAAGGGAAAGTGGGTGGTGCAAAATTACCGGGCGGGGTAGGAGTACCTTTTCCTGGATTGTGTATCATGCACACCATACAATACTTCACTAGATGTGCAGCAGTCTTCGAAATGTTATCGTTCTGCCATACAGGATCTAACAATTTGCAAATACCCTTAGCACTAATATGGGCTGGACCATGGGCCATTGTAACTACAGGGAGAACATATGCATCTGGCAACATCCATCTCTGCTTCCCTGACTTGTCAATCTAACATCCCTCATCGTTCAATTGCGCTGTGCATTCTTGCCACACTGCTAACTCTTCTGTTGTGGCCTCGCTTTGAATCTCCTTCACATTCTCAAGTGTGTCTTCGAACATAGTTACCTCAGGCACCCACCTAGCAGGACCTGCTACAATCATTGTTTTCATTTTGGTCCGAGCTGTTTCCTTAGCTGTCTGATCCGCAAAAGCATTTCCCCTACCTACGTCATCAGTGACTTTCCGATGGGCATTACACTTTACTATTGGCAATTTCTTGGGGAGTGTCAAAGCAAACAAAAGCCTCAATAGGAGGTGCCCATGCTGAATCCTAGTCCCATGTGAAGTAAGGAAGCCCCTCTCTGCCCAGAGTCGCCCAAAATTATGCGCGACTCCGAAGGCATATTGGCTGTCAGTATACATTTTGACAACCAGACCCTCACTTAATTCATAAGCTTGAATTAGGGCAACAAGCTCGGCTGCTTGGGCTGATTGATAGGGAACTCGCGATGTCTCAACTACTGTACGCAGCGTAGTGACAGCATACGCAGCAGTTGTAGTGCCATCTGGTAATTTAAAACAAGAGCCATCGGCATATAGTTCCCCTTGGGGGTCTGATAAGGCAACATCAGTCAAGTCTACCCGTCCTTTCGTCTCTTCTTCCGTGCGGAAGATACAATCATGTTTATCAATCTCATCATTCTCAGAAGGGAGGGGCAGTAATGTGGCTGGGTTCAGAGTGGCACATCTTTTGATCGTGATGTGTTTTGCCAACAGTGTTAATTCATAGCCTGTCAGACGTGCACTGGTGAGGTGCTGTGTCTTTGTCTTATTCAAAAGGGTAACCACAGCATGGGGTACCATGACTGTGAGGTCAGTATCAAGTACGAGTCCAGTCGATTGTCTTATCGAGACAGCCACGGCCGCGACCGCTCTTAGACAGCTCGGAGGGCTCGTGCAACAGGATCAAGGACAGCAGAGAAATAAGCACACAGCCGTTGCTTATCTCCAAATTTTTGTGTTAAAACAGAAAGCGCGCAACCGGCCATCTCATGGACGTACAACACAAACGGTTCATTATAGTCGTGGGTGCTGAGTACTGGAGCCGAACAAAGCGCAGTTTTCAATTGCTCAAAAGACTGCTGACATTCAGGCGTCCAAGGCAGGGGTTCATGCACATCTTTTAATGTTAGAGCAAGCAGGGCTTTGATTAATAGCGAGTAGCTAGGTATCCACTGCCGGCAATAGGAAGTGATACCTATGAAAGCGCGCACATCTTTCTGAGTTTGCGGAACGGGCATTTTAACAATGGTGCGAATGCGCTCCGGGGTCAGTCTCATACTCTCCTTTAATAGTAGGTGACCTAAATAGGTGACCTCCTGGCGACAATACTGAAATTTGGAAAGGGAAACTTTATGTCCATGATGTGCCAAATGCAACAACAACTTAACTGTACTGTCCCTACAACCTTGCTCTGTGTCAGAAGCGATGAGCAAGTCATCAACATACTGCACTAATACATTACCTGGGGAAAAAGAAAGGGAATCCAATTGGCTCTTTAATGCTTGACTATAAATGCTCGGGCTTTCTGTATAGCCCTGAGGAGCTCGACAAAATCTAAAGCTCCTACCAGCTAGGGTAAAACCAAACAAATACCTGATATCCAGATAAATAGGAATACTAAAGAATGCATTTTTTAAATCAATGACTGAGAAAAATTGAGCAGTAGAAGGAATCATTGTCAAAAGAGTAGTAATATCAGGAACCACTGGAAACTGAGGGACTACTATTTTATTAACTTCGCGCAAATCAATCACAAAATGATAAACGTCTTCATGATCATCAGAGGAACCTGAGGGCGCCCTTTTAAGAATTGGAAGAATAGGGCTATTACAAATATTAGCAGTGGTCTCCTCAACCACTCCCTTCCTAATCAAATCCTGTATAATTTGCAGTAAAGCGCTCTCTCCTGCCTGCGGTATTTTATACTGAGGGATACGAGGCAAAATAGCACCATCCTTAACCTGTATCGAAACCGGTGATATCTGCAACAATCCCACATCTGTGTCGCCTGTCACCCACAGAGTAGGTGGCACATCTTTACACTCAACAGGGAGGGGTGCGTCTTTGGACAAACACTGCTTAGCACACACTACATCCGGACCCATTGTTATATAGACACCTGCCGGAGAACAATAAATGGTGGCGTGCAATTTCTTTAATAAATCCAAACCCATCAAATTTTCACCAAAATTAGATGTCAGCAAGAATGGCGAATCCACAGTGAAAGGACCAATAGTCAATGCAAGAGGTTTTGAAATGGGGCTTACAAGTGGTACACCAGAGAAACCAACCGACACATTATTATGGCCAGACAGAGCCGCCACAGGGACCATATTTCGAGCAACAGAACTTTTTGTCGGACCTGTGTCTACCAAAAACTCTTTAGTTGAACCTTGCAATTCTGCTGTTACATAAGGGCCACGCTGGTCTACAGGTATCTGAACTGGTTCCCCACTCTGTCCCTGGCTGTCCTAGCTGTAAGACATTCCTGACACTTCATCCATATCATAATCATCATGGTAGTACAGTCCTTTTCGAAGGTCATCAAAATAATTATTATCAGAACGACCCTGTGAGGGTGGAGCAGTCTGTGCCCTATTAGCCCCACCAGCTCCACGACCCGACCACGAGAACCCCGTCCTCTCAGGACCGCTACTTTCTGTAAAAGCACAGGACACTCGCTGCGCCAATGTCCCTCCTCCTTACAATACGCACACTGATTCGGTCCCAAAGGCGTAGTTGTTGGCTGCCTACTTGTGCGTGGAAGCTGTCGAGCAGGACCACCACGTCCTCTCCCATTCCCTCTAAAAGCCTGCTGTAACAACACCTTTGTCTTTAAATCCTTATGCCTCTTCTCTGTCCTCTCCTTTTCCTCATTATCCCTATGCTCATAATATTGTGCCATGTTCAAAATAACGGAGGGAGAAGAAGTAGAAGCCTGCAACCGAGTCACAATTTCGGTAAGCAAATTAGAGACAAATCTATTAACAAACAACCGAACACCTCCCTCAATAGACAAATCCTGCCCACTGTAGTCCAAAAACATACCTTCAAATAGAGTGAAAAAATCAGACACACTCTCATCTTTCTTCTGTCGACAAGCTGACAATTTGCCCCAATCCACCTTTCCTGGCGGATTAAGAGAATGCATGTACGTAATAATGCGGCCTGGCAAAGCAAGTATCTCTGCCCGAGGCTTATCACCTGGCTTTCTTTCCTTATCCCATACCTTAATTTGATCCCTAGTACCACCCAACTCCGGAACATGATCTTGAGTATGGACCTGCCTCCAAATATCAACTGGAACAAGAAGACCAAAGAACATTTCAATATCAACTAGAGTCATTACCGTCGAAGAAGCAGCTTCGGTCAACTCTTTATAATAAGCAGTAGGATTTTTTCTAGGATCAGGCAATTGAGTTTTAAGAGATAAAACCTCACTTCTTTTCCATGGAGTATAAACCCATTGTTGTTGAAACCGGGCTGCCTCCGCCGCTCGAGTCACATTACCCCGCCCATCCATTAACTCTGGTATCTCTGGGTGATATATAGGATGAACCTCTCTCATCGGAAACTGGATTACCGACCTGGGACTTTTCTCATGCAATCGGCCCCTGTAAACTATGATTGTCGTAACGTTAGCAAAGACTTGTTCTGGCCTCAATGCACTAATATACACTCGGTCTCTAATATCATATATATATTTGAGGCGCCTCCGCTCCAAAATACTGCTACCAAAGACCAATCAAAGTAGCTGACGTGTTTAAGGGAATGTTGCTGTATAAAAGGCTCAAAATCTCTCATAGTCGCCCAAACATCCTCTACACTCTAAATAGGATTACGGGCCCACTGTGCAGTCTGATTAGCTATTACCTGCTTCTCATCTTCTCCCACATCAGACCTCACTAACGGTCCCATACGCTCCTTGAACTTTGTCCAATCCCTATCCTCAAATCCACACACCGGCGTCCACTACTCACTAATGTCAGAGGATGAAAAACCACAGTGGGAGAGGCAACAGTAGTAACAGGCACTATCGTCGCTGGGGGTTGTGTCGCGGATGAAAGAGTTGGCGAAAGGGATGCTGAGACAATAGGTGCAGCAGGAGTACTAACAGTCACAGCTGCCACAGACGGCAAAGAAACAGAAGAAAGAGGAGGAGGAGCCGAAGCCCCAGTCATTGACAAAACAACAGTGGACACAGGGGCAGAGACAGTAGGCGCAACTGTAACGGGCGGCTGTGAGGGGACCAGAACAGTGGGATATATTCTCTGCGGGGCATATGGGGGCAGAGGTCGGGTATCCAACAATTCTTCCACAAAAGTATCATTTTCCTCTTGAGCCACATATGATTTGTCAATATGTAATCGGAACCTTCTATCTTCACATTCAATACCGTTCTCCTGTTTTTCCCTGTCATATGCTACAGCCTTCTGAGTCAGCGTCTGCGTTCTCCCTTTCCGGCCTCTTTCTCTGCTTTCATTCGTCTCTGCTTAGCTGCTTTTTGCCACGTTCTGAGGGAATCAAACATAGACTGCCTACTTCTTTTCTTAAACAACTGTTCTTGTAAATACTCAATTTTCGGTTCATCAAAAGTGCCCGTCAACGGCCACTGCAATTCGGCATTGTCCCTCGTATATTTGTGCCATAATGTACTAAACATAATAGGGCCAAGACCATGCTTCACATACATATCAAAGTTCGGAGTCCCTTCTGGAGGTGCCGGCTGTCTTTCTTCCAATCGAACATCAGTAGAACAACGACGACAGCACAAAGCAAATATTTTACTAAAGCCAGGCATTTTCAAAAGAGAACAAACTCACTATTCTATGCCTAGCAAAACAGTTTCAATTGTTTTTGTCCCAAAGATGGTCCTTAGACCATACCAAATACTAACCAAAATGGTACCATATCCACAAAGAAACAAAACAAACTCACCTGATATATGCAGGTCAAAACGAATCTATTCTCCACTGCCGACTCTTCAGACCAAACGGTTAGATCCAAGGGTTTCGCCGTTCAGGACTGCAGTCGGGATGACCACTGGGCGAGGTACCGTCAGGCAGGACAGAAGGGGCAGCTGCGAGCAATTAATGCTCCTCATACAGGGATCCCCGATCCGTCAGTCCAACCCGACAATAGCCCCGAACTCCCCTCCCGTCCGCGGAAGGGGATGGGTCACTCACCCGAAGGAGTCCCTGTTCGGGCACCAACTGAAGGAAGTGGCCCGATTCGGCTCACTCGGGTCACTCACGACCACCTCTCTGCCTTCTACGAAATAAGGAGTTGGTCGGACAGTAGAGAATACAAACCAATAACAGTTTATTCAAAGTTCGCTCAGAGCAGAGCCCTGTCTGCCCAGTCGCTAAGAGTGCTGCAGAGAGAGTCTGAGTTCAACAAGCATAACGATACATTATGTACATTTCAGAATCAATAAAAACACGCCCACCATGGAATTTTCCAGAGAGATGCAGCTGGACAGTAAATTACAAAGGAGTAAGTTTCAGTTCTGAAGTCGGGCACAACTTTATCTATAAGTCAAGGCCATTCTGCCTGTGCCCGCTACTACACAAGTGGGAGAAGGCTTACAGTCAAGGAAAGGTATGCTCTAATAAGAACAGTGCATTCATTAGTGTAACAAAAACTCAGTTCCAAAGAAACATAACCTAGAGAAGGCCATTTCAGAGAAATGGCAGGGAATAAGTTTTGATTATAATTCAAAATGGCACCGGTACACAAAATGGCGCTGCGAATGCTAACTTATGTGCAACAATATGGAGGCATAATTTTTATTCTAACATAGGGATTGGACTCCCTGGATCACAAGTAACTGGATGAGTTCTTCCCTGTAATTTGGCACTTTCTTGAGATCTCATGTTTTCTGCTGTGATTTGTGTATCAGTTAATGCAGTTTTAAAATGTTTTAAACAAATTGCAATGATTACAACAACCCTTATAAATTTCAAAATGCTCATTTTATATCTACAATGAGAACAAAATCCCTAAGAAAGGTATGGTTGGATCTCCATTTAATCACCTTTTTCTTTACAAATGTGGATATGTGAGTTCACCACGGCATAATAAGAAAGTGCAATGCTGTAAATGTCTACATTAGTCGGTTACAGCAAAACAGTCTTACTGGCAAAGAGGTAACCTATTTCTCAAGTGATGACAAAATTCTTTTATTTGCATTTTAGAGAGGACAGACAGAAACACGATATTTATTCTCCTGAAGAAAAGAGTAGAGCAAGCCCCAAAATGCACATAAATAGTACATTGATAAAATATTGGTTAAAGTTATAACATGTGTGGCCTAACAAGAGATCTGTGAGTTAAGGACATTTGATTAAATTCTCTTTAATTTGATTACAAGAGGATTACATAAAAATATGTAATTGACATGTAGCAACCCACTTCTTGACATCTGCCTTTTGCTCTGTCCCAGTACGGCCAAGGGGTGCGATTGACAGTGCGCTGGGATGGGCTCCAACGCAGGGCCCGCAGTAGCATATTGAGACTATACGCACTAGGACCCTCATGGTTCTGGGATGGATTCTAGACAGGAACTGCATAAAAGGCGGGGAGGTGTCGGGTGGGGTCAATATAAGTATGGTATAATGTTCAGTGTGTGAGTTTATGGTGTAGAATACAGTAAGGTTTGACTGCAGCAGGGCACGTGTGGCGTATTTCATCTGCATGCTCCAGGGCTGGGGAAGACACTATATCTGGCGACGAGTAGGGTATTTGTGCCTAGAAGAAAACAAGACTGCTCTCCCTGAGAGTTTGCAATGATACAGCAAACTGCTCGTGCATGCCACATGTGCCCGAAATCGATACAAAGCAGTCTGCGACCAGCACGTGTGGAATCAAAGCCCTGCTCCAGCCGAAGGAGTTGAAGGTCCTGCGGAGGAGCATATTCAAAACGTCCGCCAAGAAATTGCTGGTACGGTCACTGTCAAAGATGGTGCGTTGTACCCTGAACACAGAGCAATATTCAGACAAAGCAAAGACAGCGGCAGGTACAAAGTATGAAAAACAGAAACCTACTCACTGTCAAGGACAAGTAAAGTGATTTACGACCTCCGATTAGATGTGAAGACCCAGACTCAAGCAGCGGGGGTGTAGCATGCAGAGGTTGCCAATCCCGCTTGGTGTGATGAACGCTGTCTGAACAGCTCGTGCTTTCATTGGCAGCAGATGGGAGCACGAAATATACTGCAGCTGTGTTCCTAAAACCACCACCGCCTTTCCACACTTTGAATAAGCAGAACATCTGTGCCAGGTGGGATGCCTGGATCAGAACATTTGATGACATCATAGTGGATTTTCATTTCCCCATGCAGGTGAATGTCCAGCCATTGGGCAGATCGGCAAAGGTTGTGGAAAAGAGAAGCACTTCATAACTGTGTGCCGAGCTAAGAAAAAAATCAAGTGTGTCATGATAGAAAGACAAGATGGACGCGAGAATGTTCCAGAAGTACTCTTGCCACGCCCACAAAACCAAACTAAATGTTTTTGGGTAAATATTCTCAGATGGGGGGAGGACAAGGTGAAAGCACTGTGATCCCCTTTAGCCCCCCCTCACTCCCATCCAGGATGTTACCATGCTGCGATCCTTTCTAGAAATGACCAGTTATTGCTCAAAATACACTCTCAACTTTGCTACAGTGAGTGCCTCATTGAGAGACTTGACAAAGCGAAATGTATTGTTCCAATGGTCTCTGGAATGTGACAAGACTTTCAGAGACATTAAGCTTGCAATTGAGAATGCAACTGAAATGGCTTACTTCGACCCCAAGTTACATACTGAAATAACAGTTGATGCGAACCGGGTAGGGCTAGGGGCAATCCTTGCTCAACACAATGGCCATCCGAATGCTCAGAGACACATTGGGGCCTATGCCAGCCGGAAGTGTCTGAGACAGAACGTGCCTACTCTCAGCTGGAAGAGAGTCTAGCTGTAGTGTGGGCCTGCGAACATTTTAATGAATTCCTCAATGGAAAACGATTTACTATTGTCACAGACCACTAGGCGTTACTCACAATTTTCGGAAACCTGAAGGCCAAGATGCCCCTTCGCATTGAGAGGTGGGGGGTTAAGACTTCACAAGAATATGACTATGAGATCGTGCACGAACCAGGGAAAGATCAAAACCCAGCAGATTGCTTTTCAATACTGGTGCTACATCATCACAGTACGACATCCAAGACAGCTGAAGCATATCTCAACTTCATTGTGAGATCCAGCACACCAGCAGCTTGTCAGTAGAACAAATCATTGCTGCCTCCAACACTGATAAAGACAAGATCTTCATCAAAGAAATTATTGCTACGCAATCATGGAGAAGAACTACCCAGCCTCTTGCCTATAATATTGAATTTCAAAAACGTACAGGATGAGCTATCAGTCATCCAAGAAGGCGTGATTCTAAGAGGCTCGAGAATCATCATACCTGAAAGCCTAAGACAGTGGGTCATCGAGCTCGCACATGAAGGACAATGTAGTATTGTAGCCACCAAAAGAGCCCTACGAGACAAAGTGTGGTTCCCTCGGCTAGATGAGTGAGTCGAGAAGGAGCTGAAGGCATGCCACATTTGCAATTCTTTATCTCCTAAGGTGACACAGCACCCGGTGACAACGTCTGCCCTTCCTGCCCTTGCTTGGGAGAGGGTTGCTGTTGACTTCTTTTGGCCTTTAAGAAATGGACACCATCTCATTGTAGTCATCGACAAATATTAGCATTTTCCTTTGGTGGAAGACCTATATTCAATAACTCATGACAGGCAAAGAACAACTTGATTACATCTTTGCAACGAGTGGCATCCCCGAAATTCTCAAATCTGATAACGGCCCGCACTTTAATAGCAGAAAGTTCAAAGAATTCCTCATTCTACTCAACGTCAAACACGAAAAGAGTACACCGCTCTGGCCCCAAGCCAACGGTGTAGTTGAACAATTCATGGGCACCCTCAAGAGAGTCATTCAATGAGGGTCCATGGAAGGAATCAAACTGAACCAAGCCTTGGGTCAGGGTCTCCGGGCCTATCGATCAGGTCCTCACTCCACAACTGGTGAGAGTCCAGCCACCTTGCTATTTGGGAAAGCCATCAGAACAAAACTACCTCAATGGACCTTGGGTCAATCAGTAAGCAACGACCAGGTTCGAGACACCGACGCGACTCGGAGAAGGAAAATGAAAACCTATGCAGACCAGCGTCGCCATGCCCAGAAACCATCTTTGATGGAGGAGACTGGGTTCTGGTTAAACAGAGATGAAAACGGAAAACAAACACTCCATTTGCCACAGATTCTCTACAGGTTGTGGCATGTAAAGGACATATGGTGACCTCACATCGTCCTGGACAAACCATCACTCAGGACACCACACATTTTAAACACCTACCATGACGTTTGTCGAGTTCTGAAACCACGTGTGAATTGACCCAGCCAGCCGGTCCAGCTCAGGCGCCTGAGCTTAAGTCACCGTTGCCTGATCAAGGTGGATCTCGATTGCCTGGGATCACCCGAGGCGGTAGACCAGTGCGAGTGCCTTGCCGACTAATTGAAGAGATGTGATTTTCAATACTGTTTGACACTTTTTATTTAACAAAGGAGGAGATGTAGCATTTTGAGACTACACTCGCTAGGACCCTCGTGGTTCTGGGGCAGACTCTAGACACGAACTGTGCCATAGGCGGGTAGGTGTCAGAGTGTGGTCAATAAAAAGAATGATGTAATGTTCAGTGTGTGAGTGTATGCTGTAGAATAAAGTAAGGTTGATCGCAGCTTCATTGTGGCGTATTTTATCTGCATGCTCCAGGGCTGGGGAAGACGCTACACCCGCCTCCCACTTCTTTATTCACCACCACTTCTGCTGACGTGAAATCCGACCCTACCCCCTAGATTGGAGGAACGGTCTTGCCAACAGCTGAACTGTATGCAGCTGAAGACTTTGGGAGACCTTTACCTGCAGGAATGATACCTTGAATTGAGGGAACTGCAGAGAAGGATCCCCTGCATGCCCCTTGATGTCTTTCTTTACTACAGGCTCCGCAGTGCATGCAGACAAGAACAGCCCACTTTTCCCCCGGGAGCCAGCTACACTACATGCACTGGACTCTGTCCTGACAATGCCCTCCTCGAAAAGATTGATCACAAGACACAACTCCATTATGCAGACTATGGCACCGGTTGTGAAACCGAGGACACACACAAATTGGCTGCACATCCTGGGGGTTGACATCTCGGATAGTCAGTGGACTTATTGCTGCACCCAGCCTGGCGCTCTCTCCCCAAACTACAGGCTACGCCTTATACATGTTAAGTTCTTACATGGGGTGTACCGGACGCCTTCAGCTGTACCAAATGCGCTTGACCAGACATAGCCTGGAAATGATGGAAAATAGATGAATTGTGAGACCGTGTGTGTCCTAAAATGGAGGAAATAACTGACATCATGATACCCCAAACACGAGGAGGCGTGGCCTGCAGGGGCAGCATAGCGGACGCGTTTTAGAAGCGCTCCGTCGTCTATCCCCTTAATCCATCACTTTTCTCCTGCATCACTGCTACCATTTGCTTTGGGGCTGTGTCTTCTGCCCCAGTGACACCCCCGGGGGCCAGCAGAGGCCGGAATTGGAAACGAAAGACGAGTTTATAGCCGTGAATGATGGAGCGCTGGTGTGAGGCCGGAAGATCGCAGCTGAGATTGTTCGGACGCGGAACTTGTGACCGAGCCCCGACTGCCAGATTCGTGCATCTCTACATGTTGTGCCCCCCCTAGAAGGTGGTGCGGGGCGGAGAAAGGAGAGCCGGCCCCTGAGACGTGGGGAGCGGCGTGATCTGCGGCTTGTGGGGCTCTGGCAGACGGTACATACGTCGGCTGCGGCCGGGCTGGGCTCAGCCTAGAGCAGAGAAAACAGTGAGGGGAAGCCAGAAGGTTTGCCGGAGGCAGCGCCGAGCGGAGCGGGGTCCCTAGTTAAGATCCAACAAAAAGTGCCGCGAGCTGTCCGGAAATCATCGCGGTGGAGGAAGGCCCTCATAACCTTTGGATAAGGCGCGGGCTTTGGAGGAAGCACGTAGCCCGACTCGAACGGAAGCTTGGAATAGTCCCTACCTGGACCTAGATTGACAAATCGGACCATCACCGCGCGTGGTGGCCCCATTGGGAAGGGGTGCGGAGCAAGAGCGGGGGAGCCGACCCCCAAAGCATTGGAAGTGGCGCAGTGTGCGGACTGAGGAGCTCCAGCAAACGGACCACGCATTGGCTCAAGCCGGGCCGGGACCGGCGCTACCCCCTGAAGGTACGAGGGAACCAGTGAGGGGGAGCTGGCACGCTTACCAGAGGCTGTGCTGGTGTGGTGCAATCCCCGTGGCCCTCAAAGACAAATTTGAGAGGGGGCCGGCGGACTGTCCGGTGACTGTCACGGTGCGGCGAGGCCCTCGTAGGCCTTGAATGAGAAGCGTGGCTGCTGGAAGTGCGCAACGGGGACCAGCTTTCGTTGGGGATTTGGAATCAAACTACATAAAGCACGGACACAAACCAGGACTACTCCTGGAGTGGAAGTAGATGAGTGGCACGGGGGTGCACAGGACTACTATACTGGCGTGCGGTGGCGGTGCGCTTCAGGCCGAGGGGACATTGTGGCGCCCTGGTACCCCGGTGACTGTAGGTCACGGAGTGGAAACCGCTGACTACTTCTGGGAAGGGAAGCGACAGGGGTGCAGCGTGAATCCTGTAGCTGTGGCCTGCTGGAGAGAGTGTTGATGACGGGCTGAGAATTGCAAGGGGGGTCATCCTGAACCAGGATTTGATCAGTGCCTGACCAGCAGACAGCAACGGACACACAGGGCGTGGCTGGCAGAGAGTGAAGGCTCAGTAGTAGTGGCAGTGGGGTTGAGATATGCTGGCGGACCCTTACAAGGTGATTAGCCTGAGCAAGTAGCTATTTGGGGTGTCGGTGAACTGCGGACCGGAGACACGACGACAGTGAGGACAGCACTGGGCAGTGCCCTCACGCAGTACACACTCCACTTGCCCCGCATACTTGGTGAAGGGTGCTGCCCCGACACTTCAGTCGTTTGGAATCTCTGGTGGTGTAACAGGTGGAACTGGTCGTGCGTGAGAGAATGGGACGCACTAGGGGAACCGGATCGAGGGCCTCATCTCAAGCTGCGGGTGCCGGGGATGCTGATCCGCCACAGCAAGGGGCGGAGCAGGCACCTTCTGATGACCGCCTGGATGCTATACTACAGGCCATTGAGCGCTCTCGTACATCTATAGAAGCTAAACTGGACAAGGTGGCGTTGGATCTTACTCTACTTCACGCTGGCCTACCAGAATTTGAAAGATCGGGTCACTGCTGTAGAACAGGAGGTAGCTGAATTGAAGCCGGCCACGGAGTTCCAAGAAAAACAGCAGAATGCCCATGAAGCTCGGATCCGGCATCTGGAGGAGCGTATTAAGGACGCGGAGGGTTGGTCCCGGAGGAACAACGTCCGGTTGATTGGACTGCCGGAGGGTGCAGAGTGACAGGACGCGGTCGCCTTCCTGGAGCACTGGCTGAAAATCATCTTACCACACACAGAATTCTCCCCATTCTACACCATAGAACGGGCGCATCGGGTCCCGGGCAGGAAGCCGGCCCCGGGGGCAAGGGCAAGTCCGCTCATCTTCAAAATGAATGCACTTCAGGGATTGGGATGTGATCCTCCGAGAAACGAGGAAACTGGATGACATCCAGTATGTAAACGCCAAAGTGCTTTTCTTTCTGGACTATACAATGAAGGTCCAACGCCAGAGGGGGTCCTTCCTGCCGGTCAAGCACCAGCTTCGGCAGCTCAGTCTCTCCTATTCGTTGCTGTTCCCGACTCGACTTCGCGTCATTTCTGATGGGAAGTCCAGGTTTTTTGACACGCATCAGGATGCTTGGGACTGGCTGGAGATGTCGGGTCGGTATTCTGTCCCAAGACCCACGGGCAATGCTCCGGCATGGTCTGGGGAGGCAGGTGGCAGAGGCCCACGGCGGTGGCGGACTGGGAGGCGATTCCTGGGGTCGGCGGTGGCACCTGGCCCGGACCAGATTCGTAGAGAGCAGCAGGCGGTGGTTCGTATTGCGGAACAGATGGCGGACACAGCGATGCCAGAGGACAGAGTGGACACTCCTTTGCACTCATTGGGGGATGGGGGCTCCTCAATAACAGATTCCTCGGATAAGGTCTCTTTGAGAATGCCGGACGTTACACCCCAGACGGCGGATGGTATCGTATGAAAAGTGGCTGTACTGGACATATATTCATAGGCACTGTTGTTTGAATAGTTGTGGATATTCTTAACATTTATATTATCTGTTTGAACCTAAATTGGGATGGAGACGGGTGGACATGATGGGAGTACCTCTGCGCCCCGAGGGGGTGTTTTTTTTCAATTGTGCACTATAGTGATACGTCAGTAGATGACTCAGTGGGGATACATGATAATACACCCCGCATGGTTACACAACCCCCTGTTTTCCCCATCTCTTCGGGGCCAGTAGGACACACGGCTGTGCTGCTGAATTCTGTGTTTGGACGACACCCCAATGTTCTGGGGGTTGCCCTTATAAGGTTTCTTCTTTTCCCGGTTGGCTTTTTTCGTCTCCCTTTTGTCACGGTAGTCTATGGGAAGGGTGATGGAATTGTTGAGGTGCATGCCCGACTGCTACTCATCAAGATGGGGGAGGGCGCTGTCCTTTATTGTTTATTTCTTTTAGCTCTAACATGGGTCACGTGATACTTACCTGGAATGTCCGGGGTCTCCGTGTGCCTTCCCGTAGGTATGCAGTGTACTTCTATCTCTAACGACATAATGTACACGTAGCACTTTTGCAGGAGACACATTTAGATGCAATGGAGGTTGCCAGGTTGCAGCGCAGGTGGAGGGGTAAAATCTACACCACAGACTACTCCCTGTTTGCTAGGGGGGCTCTTATATGGGTACGCCCTGGGACGCCCTTTGCTATGGATGAGGTCCAAATTGATGGGGAAGGCAGGTATGTGCTCGTAAAAGGTAGACTGGATGGACGTCGGGTACTGCTGGGAAACGTATTTGCACCAAATGTGGATCAGGGTCAATTTTATAGTCAGCTGTCCCTTACTCTGGGGAGGTGGTGTGAGATTCCGTGGTTACTTTAACAGTGTCTTAGACGTAGGGACTGATAGATCCGTTCCTCCGCTTAGGGGCACGGCCGCCACAACTAACTCCGCAGTGCTGAATAGCTGGGTACAGGGTTGGGGACTGGTTGACGTTTGGAGACATCACCATCCGGGAGTGAGGGTGTACTCTTTCTTCTCAGCGCCTCATAACCAATGTTCCCTCTAATTTTTTTCCTCTGTGTGCGGCAGTGTAAGGTCTCTGTGCGCTGCAGCCAATGCTATGTGCGCCAAGTACCGGACCGCGCATATGGGTGCAGCGACAAATATCAGTGCAAACATCACTCCAAACTTTTGCTTAAAAAATTAAAATACGGTGCATTCCACACATACAGTGCCACATGATGGCTCTTAAGACAGGTTTGCAATTTACATACACACATCATGACATGAATTGGTTACACAGGCAAGTATACTTCGGCTTTAGAAAAGCACAGGACTCCAACGGTGGTACCAATATAAGATTTCACTAAAGATTCTCAACTAGAGTTCTGTTCATAGGGTGGGGAAATGTCGGGAGCCTATACAAGATCGCATACCTGGGGATACATGCAGGGGGGCACATGTTATGCCCCCCTGTGTGCATGCACCCCAAGTTCCTGTGGGGCATGGACTTGGCAGTCCATGCCCTGCAGGAATTTGCTTTGGCGTTCCCATTTCAGTGCCTTTTTTATAGGTACCGCCGTGGGACAGCCGGGCACTTTGAGATCTGCATGGTGCACATTCTTTGCAGCAGGCATATTAACCCTCTGCGCTACCTTAAAACTTCCACTAGAGAAAACTCAGAGAGTTATCTTGACATATTTAGTATTGCATGAAAATTGCTGGAGTCAAGGAACATCACAGCAGGTGCTATTAAAGCAATAATATACCTGCAAACACGGCGTTCCTCCCATCCACCCCCGAAGTCTGCACCCGGTACAGTAGCACCGGTCACACCCCCCTAAAGCCGTCCCTGGCCCCGCGGCTGAGCCCTATTAACCAAAGAAATGCAGCAAGTCTACCAGGGACATCTTAAGGATTTTGGGGGCCCTGGGCCGAACTTATTTTGGAGGCCCCTGTTCAGAACAGGTTTGAATTTATGATTTCATTTCAGCTCTTTCTTGCCCTCTTAGGCCAGGTCACTGACAGTATACAGGCGCAATTGTCTGAATTCTAAATGTGTTTACATCTAATGTTCAGGGATAGTGATGAGTGTTATCAATATTGTAACACATCAGCAGTTCACTAATATTACTGCAAATAATATCTGTGACACACTCCCATTTCTCATATGTTTGGTCCTATTGCGATCTAAAAGAAACCTTTTTATGGATGTTGCATGAAAAATAAAAATTTCTCTGCAGAATGGCTATAATAGACTCTCATACATCACCCACCTTAAAAATAAATTAAGGGATAATGGTATTCAAAACAATCGGTTTAGTAATTATTCAAGGTCATCACGGCAAGACTATCAGGAGGCTCCCCTTAAAGGCTGGGGCCCTGGGCCAGAGCCCACTTTGGCCATGCCTTAAATCGTCTCTGAAGTCTCTGCCCTGCCAAGCACCACGCATCAGGCCTTAGACTAATGCATTTTAGTGTGGTGGTCCGCATCACTGCACTGAAATGCAAAGTCATGCATAATTGCGGGTCCTCAGGAGCGCTAGTAATCATGCACGAATACTGACTGATTGATTTTCACTGACTAACTTTAACTCCTGTGCTTATTTTAACTGACTGACTTTAACTCCTGTGCGCTTATTTCAATTTTCTACTGACTGCTCCCTCCAAGCAAAACAAAGCTGAGTCAGAATCGTAACTTTCACTAGATGCGGGTGGGGCTAGGCAGTGGGTGTGCGTTCACGTGAGCGCGGCAAGAGGGGGCAGAGCCATAGTGGCTGAAGGCTGGAGTAGGCCCGTCGACGCCTGACCAAGCGGTGCAGAAGCAGCGATAGCCCACGCTGTCAAAGGCAACCTGGTGGTAAGTTCTGAGTGACTGAGGGGGAATTACGGGGAATGATACGGGATCATGTTCGTCCGCGCTGGGTAAGTATGACTTGATGGAATGGTGGAGCCGCCTATCGCCGTGGAGTCAAGTGTGCGACATACGGGTTGAATATGTGACTGCTCACCGTGCACCTCCTTTGCCTGTTTCACACCGTGTCTGCTAGGCCTCTTGTGGATTAGAATATTTGCTTTCTACGAGAGGGCAAGTCGGTATATAATTGACAGAGCCGACCGGACATCCTGGTTGGGTGTATGGTTTCCACATTGAGAAACATACCGGCCGTTTGTACAGTTTTCTTGAGAGGCCAAAGTTTGTCCCCGTGCAGCTGCTACTGAGCCATAGAATCATGCTCGGGCCGGCGTTTGCCAAGGGAGTCGTTACGGTGAAGCGGCCCGAACCAATTGCTGCTCCTCAAGAGACGCCTCGCAAAATAAGTAGTGCCTCGGTGAGGCATTTCTCTTACTGCTTCAAAATGTACTTTCAATTATTAATAGCACCAGCGTGCCGCCCCCTGGTGCCGGTCCAATTAATTTCAGCACCAGCGCGTTAAGTCAGCAGAGCTGCCGGCCTGGTCAGTGCCAGTGGTGTGTAGTTCTGTGACAGCCTGTGGCTGCAGGGCTGTATTGGTTACATAATTTTTTTAACAGTACGATCAGGTTAGCTAAGTTAGTGCCCTTCCAATTTTGGGGGCTTGCGCAGGGGCGCAACTAGACCCAAACTTTTGGGGGGGGGGGGACTAACACTCCCAGGCAGAGGTTAGATTTACTGTTCCCACTCCAAAGTAAGTAAAAATTGGGAAAGTGTTGGACTTTGAAGAGGTTAGATTTACTGTTTCCACTGTAGCATAAGCAAAAGTGGGGAACGTTTTGGAGTTTAAAGGATTTAGATTTACTATTAGCAACTCGTAATTTTTTAATGAAAATATATAAATATCGAACAAAATAAAAAATTAAACATATTTAAAACAAACCATATATTCATTAATTTTAAATCAAATTAAATTACATTTTATAATATACTTTTTATATAAAAATAAATGAAAAATATAAAAATGATAAATATTTAAAATATATGCAGTTCCCTCATTACTACCAAAAAACAAACACAAACAACCACTAACAAACAATTAAAATGAGTAAAAGAAATATAAACATGAAACATTAATATTCAAATAATTATTACATAAAACAAAAAAATAAAACAATTAATAAAAATAACATCATTTTAAACTAATCAGTCAACAATTAGTTAAAAAACAAAATAGCAATTATGCTATCTATTTATTCATTTACTTAATTATCAATTAGTACAGTCATTTAAATTAATAATTAACTATAAATTAAAAGCCATAATTTACAATCCACTAGTAAATCAGAAATTTCTAATTACATTTAAAAACAAATATCAGATTAAAAATTACAGATGATACAAAAAACTAATAATATAATACTAATACCTTATAATGCCATAATAACTAATATTTATCAAAATTATTAAAACACAATATTTTTAGAATAAATAAAACGATTTTACATACTACGACATTTAAAAAAACTATATTATGTGCCTATAAACACAACATGCATACCTTCTATGTTCTGTCCCAGACTATGTTTGAATCAACATTGAAGAGATATGCCTGTTACAGCTGGTATGTGCAAAGGTTGAAACGTTCCCATACTGAAACCCACCCAGCCCTTTTTTCTTCTCAAGAAGGAAACTCGGGCGTGCCGGAGATAAGACTCCAGACACTGCCCAGCCGAGCCCACAACACAATCTGCCCCTCTCTATTAACAAATGAAAGGCAGCAAGTCTACAAGCACGACGTGCTTGTAGACTTGCTGCCTTGCTGCCTTTCATTTGTTAATAGGGCACAACAGCAGGGCAGATTGTGTGCCTTTGTTAAAGTAATCATGTTAATTGCAGTGCATGACGGGCGCTGCGATTAACATGGTTACTTACAAAAAGCCACACAATCTGACCATTTTCGTGCCACACGCATTTTAAAAGTGGTGGCGCGAAGGTCCTCAGTTGCCTGTGCATTTACTTTTACATTTACATTTTATAATGCGCGCTACGGGAGACATAGGTGCACGCGCGCCCAGGCGCGCACCTTTGATGGAACAGTGCTCATAACCTACATGTCCGTTTAGATAAATTCCTAGGGTCCCCCTCCCTTCTTCCATATGTTTCGGGATCAGAGTACTGGGGGCGCACGCACTCAGACCATAATCCTTATTCTGTTGTGCTGGCCTGGGAGGATGGGATAACGAGGGTTGCAACATGGAGGTTGCAACCGGCAATGCTAGAGGACTCGGTTTTTCGGGAGTTGATCGGAGACGCTATTGGCGAATACTTTGAGATTAATACGGGGACCGCCTCCTCATCAATGGTGGAGTGGGCAGCCATGAAAGTCAGCCTGAGGGGGAAGTGTTTGGGGCTGGGCTGTGGGCTGCGACAACAGGTGGCATCGGACTTGCTGGACATAGAACGACGTCTGTTGCCGTTGGAGTCGAGGGTGGCCGTCCATCCTGGGGAATTGGCTTCCTTAGAGAAGGCGCGTAAGAAGCATGCAGAGCTGGGCGGGTGAACTAGGAATCCGCATCTATCATAACGATCAGAACCTTTTGGATGGTAACATCACAAGGGCAGTTACAGCACTCAAGTCTCAGATTGAGTTTTGGAAGACGCTTAATCTGTTGGTTATAGGTAGGGTGGAATTAATTAAAATGGTCATGCTGCCGCGTCTTCTTTATTATTTTTCTATCCTGCCTGTGTCCTTTTTTCGCTCTCTGGAGCGGGTTGCTAGGGATTTTATTTGGAATAATCCACGGTGCAGGGTGGCGTTGGCAAAGCTGTATCTGCCACGATCAAGGGGTGGGCTGGCCTTACCCAACTTAGAACATTATTTTCTGGTGTCTCAAATTCTGTGGGTAGCAAAATGGTTGGAGGAACTGCATTTATCTGACTCAGCGGAGCGTGCTCCCCCGTACTCTCAGGACAGGATTCTCTCCATATTCCACCCCTGCAACAGATCACACAAACCTCTTCCCCTACTAGTTGAGGTTGCGTGGAAATGTTTCCGTAGGGTGCTGCGTCTTACTAAACACGTCACACCGTACCCACCAGCTGTGCTCATATTGGGTATGCCGACGGGCCTGGGTCGAGTCCAATGTACGGACCTTGTTGACTGGGTGGTGGCGGGTGTTACTACCCTAGGAGACCTGTACGTAGAGGGCGCATTATGACCGTTCCTCACTATCACGGATGAAGACGGTATTCCCCCTGGCCAATTTCTGAATCATGCCTCCTGGACAGCTGCAATGAGGCGTTGGTGGGGCGACATTGCACAGGAGCCCCCAACACATCTCCTCCTGCAATATGTGCATGTCATGGGCACGGGACGCCCCCTGGTGAAGTGGTTTGCGGAATTGATCAGAGAACATACTCTGGTGAACCTTGCGCCATTACGAGTCAAATGGGAGGCAGACCGGGGGAGGCCCTATTCGAAGAAAGAATGGTTGGTGGTGTTGGAAAGTCCTAGACGGATCCCCAGGAACGCCCGTTTCGGATTGATCCAATTCTACATTGTCCACAGGGCCTATCTCTCCCCTGACAAAATCAATAGATATTTCCATAGGCATGATGCGTGCTGCCCGCGCTGCAGGCTGGTAGATGCTGATCTCCTACATATGCTCTGGTCCTGCCCCGGTCTGTATACATACTGGGAGGGGGTGGTTGGGGCGTTAGCCACCAGCACTGACAGTGAGGTACCGAGGACCTGGGAGGTGTGCATCACCGCGGCATTCCCAAGAAACAAAAAACATAAAGCATCCACTAGGTTTCTGGATTTGGGTTTCATTGTGGCCAAACGCCTAATAACACTTAGGTGGAAGGCGGGGGAGCCCCCGACGTTGAAAGCTTGGTTCCTTTCCATGCTGAATTGGGTGAAGGCGGAGGCGGTCTCCTTGGTATGTGAAGATACGTTGGGGCTGCGAAAATTCCCCATTTCCGCTGCTTGGAATGCAATGCTGTGTACACTGCAGGGACTGTCGAATCCAGACGACCCCTTGGATGTTCCTACTTTGGATTAATAATATGTCATGCATGTGTAGACCTATGGCCTGGGTTATGTTTTGGTTTATGGACGACGTCCAATACACCCCTACACTGTTCTGTTATTCTCCTTGGCGTCGGGATGTGCACCCATATGATGGCTGACAGAGATCTGTCTTATAGCGTTTGGGATTCGTGTTTCCTTGCCTACCCTTAGATGACTCCTGTTTCCCTTTCTACCCTCCCTTCCTGATAGTGTTCTTATGTTAGATGTTTTTTATTAGATTGTTTGATTATATACGTAAACTGATGTGATATGGCGGAGTGAAGCCATAAGAGCCATAAATATGTACTTGTAATGCAATTGTACAGTTGAGTTTTACCGTATCACGACAAGACTAAACAGTATTGTTGAAGGAGGGAGGAGGTTCTATGATTGTTGGGGTATAGCCACTTGCTGTTTTCCTTTTTTTTTTACACCTAATGCTTTTAATGCAAACATGCCACTGAGCTATTATTTGCAAGTTAAGACTGCCTAAATTACCTACTGGTGCTGTATGAGTATTTCTAAGATGGTATATTGTTTTCCTTTTCACCTTATGTACAAAACTTAATAAACAGATCCCAAAAAAAAAAAATGATACCCTAAACACCATGGACTATGTTAAGGAGATCGCACCATGCACTCACTAAACATTTATTTACTCTGCCTGTACCTATGATGTCACAAAATGTTCGCACTGAACTGAGGGGCATATTAGCAAGGGCGTTATCGCTGCTTTAGCGGCACTTTTTGCCGCTAAAGCGGCAATATTTTTATCGCCCTATTAGCAAGCTGTCGCTAACAGCTGTTAGCGACAGCTTAATGGCGATAGCGGCCGTTTTGTTGCCGCTTTGCATGTCAGCGATAATTATCGCTAATGACATGCAAAGTAGGCGTTCCCAACTAAAAGCAACTGCAAACAGTCGCAAACACAACTTCCCCCTATTATCAATGCCCGCAAAGCGATAAAAAAAGTTGCGCTAACCGCGATTGGAATTTAACACCTGATAAAAACTTGACTTAACCATCTTGTCAATGGGAGGTGGATTGTAAGGTTAAGTCCTCACCTGCCTATTAGCAAGCTTTTCTTTAGCGCAGTGAATTTATCGCTGGATTTCTCGCGCTATTGCTGGGTTTCGCCGCTATCGCTGGATTTTTTTATCGCCTTGGAGATAAGCGTTGATAATAACGCGTTATCTCCGCGATGAAATCCAGCGATAGCCGGCGATAAAAAAAACAGCGCTAAGCGCACTTTGCGATAATTATCGCAAATCCTTGGTAATATGCCCCTGAATGTCCTATTTTACTAAGATGTACCAGCCGACTGTTTTTTTTTAAAATAACTTTTTATTGGTTTTTTATGCGTCAATTATAAACAATAGTGCCTTGTTATTTATCGATAATACACAATCAACATTTTGTTATAATCATTGCAACATCAATTAAGATACATTTGGTTATCTCTCTGCTGCTGTGTGGCATCATTTACTTCTATATTCTCTTCTTATGCCCTTTTAGGTCTCGGCCTGCACCAGCGCTTGCGCTGGTCTGGCCGAGAGTTTTAGTAAGCGGGTTTTGGAAGTGCAAACCCACTGGCTTTTGGCTGGCGACCAGCTTGCGTTCACGATGGCGTGCACGCGCGCAGCTGCCATCTGGGTTTCCTATCTCTTCCTCATTTCCTCGCCATGGCTCATTAACTCTCTGGACTCTGATGTTTCAATCGCAGCAGCAGCTCACATTACCAACTGACGGCCCTGGACTACAGTCACATGAAAAACAACAGCGATTAGCATTGAAATGCAAGCTTTTTTTGTCTAGTTAGAAATATTGCTTCGGTGGGTTGATTTCACCTTATATCGCTATTTGTTTTATATTGGGAGTCACAGCCTAATTAACCAGTATTTTTGTCTCGCTCTGTTTTTTTTAAATATTTATTGCGCAAAGCACAAAGCTATATTTAAGGTTACTTTTTCGCGTCACTTCTTCACTCTATTTAAACTCCACACCCCCACTCTTATTGTCTCTCTCCTTCTCTCTCTCCCCTCTCTAATTCTCTCTCTACTTAATTAACTCTCCCCTCTATATCTTTTTTAGCCTTTCATTCTCTCTCACCCCTTTATCTGTTTCTCTTTCAAACTCCTTCATTCACTCTCTCTCCCCTTCTTTCTCTCTCTCCATCCCGCTCCACTCTTTATTCTATGTACACCCTTTCTCTCTCTTTCTCTCTCACCACCCTCTCTAATTGGGCATTATATCTTCACTCTATCTCTCACTCGGCAACACCACAGCATCACTCAGCGCCACAACAGCATCACTCAGCGCCACCACAGCATCACTCGGCGCCACCACAGCATCACTCGGCACCACCACAGCATCACTCGGCACCACCACAGCATCACTCGGCACCACAACAGCATCACTCGGCACCACCACAGCATCACTCGGCACCACCACAGCATCACTCAGGGCCACCACAGCATCACTCAGCGCCACCACAGCATCACTCAGCGCCACCACAGCATCACTCAGCGCCACCACAGCATCACTCAGCACCACCACAGCATCACTCAGAACTACCACAGCATTACCACAGCATCACTCAGTGCCACAACAATATCACTCAGCACCACCACAGCATCACTCGGCACCACCACAGCATCACTCGGCACCACCACAGCATCACTCAGCGCCACCACAGCATCACTCAGCGCCACCACAGCATCACTCAGCGCCACCACAGCATCACTCAGCGCCACCACAGCATCACTCAGCGCCGCCACAGCATCACTCAGCGCCGCCACAGCATCGCTCAGCACCACCACAGCATCGCTCACCACCACCACAGCATCGCTCACCACCACCACAGCATCACTCGGCGCCACTACAGCATCACTCGGCACCACCACAGCATCACTCGGCACCACCACAGCATCACTCGGCACCACCACAGCATCACTCGGCACCACAGCATCACTCAGCGCCACCACAGCATCACTCAGCGCCACCACAGCATCACTCAGCGCCACCACAGCATCACTCAGCGCCACCACAGCATCACTCAGCACCACCACATCATCACTCAGAACTACCACAGCATCACCACAGCATCACTCAGTGCCACAACAATATCACTCAGCACCACCACAGCATCACTCAGCACCACCACAGCATCGCTCAGCGCCACCACAGCATCACTCAGCGCCACCACAGCATCACTCAGCGCCGCGACAGCATCACTCAGCGCCACCACAGCATCACTCAGCGCCGCCACAGCATCACTCAGCGCCGCCACAGCATCACTCAGCGCCGCCACAGCATCACTCAGCGCCACCACAGCATCACTCAGCACCGCCACAGCATCATTCAGGGCCACCACAGCATCACTCAGCACCACCACAGCATCGCTCAGCACCACCACAGCATCATTCAGCACCACCACAGCATCATTCAGCACCACCACAGCATCACTCAGGGCTACCACAGCATCACTCAGGGCCACCACAGCATCACTCAGGGCCACCACAGCATCACTCAGCACCACCACAGCATCACTCAGCGCCAAGACAATATCACTCAGCACCACCACAGCATCACTCAGCGCCAAGACAATATCACTCAGCACCACCACAGCATCACTCAGCACCACAGCAGTATCACTCAGCAAGACCTGAGTATCATTCAGCATCACCTCAGCATCGTCTCGGCACCACAGCATCACTCAGCGCCACCACAGCATCACTCAGCGCCACCACAGCATCACTCAGCGCCACCACAGCATCACTCAGCGCCACCACAGCATCACTCAGCACCACCACATCATCACTCAGAACTACCACAGCATCACCACAGCATCACTCAGTGCCACAACAATATCACTCAGCACCACCACAGCATCACTCAGCACCACCACAGCATCGCTCAGCGCCACCACAGCATCACTCAGCGCCACCACAGCATCACTCAGCGCCGCGACAGCATCACTCAGCGCCACCACAGCATCACTCAGTGCCGCCACAGCATCACTCAGCGCCGCCACAGCATCACTCAGCACCGCCACAGCATCACTCAGCGCCACCACAGCATCACTCAGCACCGCCACAGCATCATTCAGGGCCACCACAGCATCACTCAGCACCACCACAGCATCGCTCAGCACCACCACAGCATCATTCAGCATCACCACAGCATCATTCAGCACCACCACAGCATCACTCAGGGCCACCACAGCATCACTCAGGGCCACTACAGCATCACTCAGGGCCACCACAGCATCACTCAGCACCACCACAGCATCACTCAGCGCCAAGACAATATCACTCAGCACCACCACAGCATCACTCAGTGCCAAGACAATATCACTCAGCACCACCACAGCATCACTCAGCACCACAGCAGTATCACTCAGCAAGACCTGAGTATCATTCAGCATCACCTCAGCATCGTCTCCGCAACAGTCACCACCACCACCACTACCACCTCAGCATCACTCAGCACCACCTCAGCCTGCTCTCGGAATCTGGCATCTGTTGATTCTCCCCTAGCGTCTGGCCGCTGCTAGTGTTATAATACAGGTACTAGTTCCCAACCTTCACCCTCCGATTGTTTATGCCCCCTCAAAAAAAAAGGTTTAACAAACAACCATTGCAATAGGCAGAAACAAGTTGCCAGCATTGCAAGAACAAAAGAAAACTGAGGACATTTTTTATTGTAAATACTTTTTTTAATATGGTTGTTCAGTTTTACATAATGCCTTCTTGGTCATATATAAAGTAACAAAAATGCTTCTGACACTTTTTTATTATAACTTTTCAGCATGCTGCACAGCAGCCACACTTCTGCACAGCTTGAAGACATTGGCAAAGTCAATAGCTCTGGCTAAACACTTATAAGGCCCCAAAGGCGAGACCTATTGGCTATGCCAATGCTTGTTTATGTTACATGCAAAGGATGCTATATCGCAGTATTTGAGAATACATCATATCGTTTCTTAGAGGCTCTGGGAGTACATTCTACGTGCACAACCAGGCGACTGTTGTTGTCTGTTGCAGCGTCATATGAATGACGTCAGACGCTTCCCCACTCATCATCAGAATAAAAAATAAAAAAACACCTCGTGGCTCCCCTTCCTGATGCGGTTATGTAAAATGGTCGCAGTGAAGATTGGTATTTGCGGGTGCGGCACGTTTCAAGGCTGCTGTGTGAGGCAACTAAGCGATACCAAAGGGGATGATGGACGGAGCGCTTGAGCTAATCAAACACTCACCCCCAGTCAACTGATCTGGGTTTAATCCATCATCATTCTTTAGCTCACTCCACCACCCCAGTTCAGACATGGCCATATGCAAATCAGTCTGACCCTGTGCCTCATGGGAACAGTCCAGCACCGAACTGCCAAGCCATGTCTTCCCACCAGTGTGGTGATAACACCAAGCGCCTACTCCACCTTATGGATAAAATGCACCGATCACGCAAGGAAGCTTTGCTTCTCTCTATCGACGCTGAAAAAGTGTTTGACCGTTGAAAACTTTTGGCATTGGTGAAAGGTTTTGCAATTGGGTACAGAGCATCTACAGCACTCCTCGAGCCTCAGTCAGGGTTAACAGTGTATTACCTCCTTTGTTTTTTGTCCAGTGGGGGAACACATCTTGTCCCCACTTTAGTTCGCTTTATACATGGAGCCTTTGGCGCAGTGGCTCCGGGTCAACCCAGTCATTACAGGGATTCCTTTTGGGGGAGACCACCATTTGATTGGCCTCTAAGCTGATGACGTCATTTTGTCTATTATGGAGCCCATGACCTCGCTTCCGTCCCTAGTCACTGAACTTCCGAAGTTTGGGATGGTCTCAAGGTTCAAACCAAACATGCAGAAGTCCCAGATTTTGAACCACTCTGTTACTCCTGTGCATGAGACTGCTTTGCTCTCCCAGTTCCCATTTGAATGGGGCACCGATGCCATCCCCTATCTAGGCATTTCCTTAGCCTGGACTATTCCCAGTACCTTAGCCACTAATTATGCTTCTCTCGCCTCTCAAATGAGCAAAGATTTGTCGACTTGGACCCGTCTTCACCTTTCGTGGCTGGGGCACATCGTGGTGGTTAAGACGACTGTCCTTCCTCACATTTTATATGTATTCCATACTTTGCCCCTGGCTCCACCGACTAAAGCTATCCGCTCCTTTCAATTGGATATCAACAAATTTATCTGGAACGGGAAGAATCCCCGCCTCTATAAAAATCTTATTTATCACTCGAGGTGGGACAGAGGACTCGTGGTTCCCCAGTTGCTTTGGTATTATCAAGTCGCCCAACTACAATTTATAGTGGAGTGGAACTGACAACTTTCTGAGAAGCATTGGTTCTTTATGGATCAGACCGTGGCGGGTACGAATATATGGAAGGAGGTTTGGCTTCCCAATAAGCACACGGCCTTGGGCCGTTATTCTTCACCGGTTACAAGCGCTACACTTAAGGTCTGCGACGCAGTTGTGGTTAAGGCAGGCTTGACTACTTTCCCTTCCCCGATGACCCCTCTCTTCGCTAATCCCGATTTTACTCCCGCAGTTCAGATGCTCAATTGCTGGGGGATGAAAGCGTGTGGGATGCCTTTTTGACATACACGGACTCATCCCCTTTGTCCAAATTCAATCTGACTATTACTTGACTGCTCAGACCGCATCTCATATTTGCAGCTATGACACTAGGTGATGGGTTCCGGGATGCGATTGGATGCATGTTGACCGATGACCTCCTTTGAGAAATGGTTGCTTCCTAAGGGGATGATAGACGTCTCAATTGTGAGCTTTACGTCTTCCTGTAATCCAGGAGGCCCCAGACTAAATCCAGGGGACAGCTTCGATGGGAGACCGAGTTAGGTAGATCACTTTCTTCAAAGGAATGGAAAGATATATTCTATCGGGTACATCACACAGCTCACACTATGGCTAGTACTGAAGCTGCATATAAAATTGCTTCCTATTGGTACTCACATCAATGAGTCTCCAGAAGAGGTTTGTTGGGTGCTCGGGGGATTGCTGGCAGGGTTGTGGAAATACTGGGACACTACTCCATCTCCTATGGCACTGCCTGAAACTCACAACTTACTAGATACTGGAATCAAGTCTTAGATGACATTGATTCAGCTTTAAAAACTGCTATCCCAAGGTTCCCTACATACACCATTCTGGGACTCCCGAATCCCCTGACTTATCCCTTACACTGTAACAGGGGCTTTCACTTTGGGAGCGGCTCGGCAGGTTATACTCTCTCTATGGGGCACACACAAGTCTCCAGACCACACCTCCTGGTTGCATAAACTTTGGTCCATCCAGGGGTTGGAGAAGCTCTCCTTAGCATCCACCCCCGGCCACTCCGGCTACTCGGATCTATGGGCCCCTTTTATTCATATTCTTTCATTTGAATTACGTGAGTTAACAAGCCCAGTATACTTGCGGCTCCTACGACTGATCCCAGATATAACCCTGCCCGAGGCCTAGTCGGACTCCTCTAGTTGCTATACTTGTTCTAACCATGCTTGCCTAGTATTGTGTCTGTCACATCGATTGTTCTTTCCCGATATCAAAGGAATGAGAGGTGGGGGGGGGGTTCTTTGTTTATATTGTACCTACATGCCTGTGCCATGCTGCCGGCCCCACGGTGTTAGGCGGAAGCTGTGTCATATATTTTCTTCTTTTTTACTTGTTTGCATAAGAGAGCGGCCAGCACTGGGGTTGTAGGTGACATGCTGTGTATCTACCTGAGAAGGCTATGTTAAAAAACAGAATTGATCCATAAACAGTGAGTTGTCCGCACTCCTTGTGAAGCAGACCAATGCCCACCTGTGTGGTGAGGTAGGTTTTGGAATGATTTCCATTCACAGATAATGTTTTTACTCCCATTGTTAGTAGGAGATCCAAGAAACTCATGTCCATGGTGTTTAGCTTTACAGCAGGGGTGTGGGACCACAGTCCTTATCAGACCACGTCAGTATGAAGTTATTAGTAGGTGCTGAGCAGGACTGGGTGGTTAGTGCTCGTCCGGGAATAGCTTCAATAAGGAGCAAGGGCCCTCACACGCCCGAGGGGTGTCATGCTTCATCATCGGGCAGCTCCTCGTTAGGCCGGCGCTGCAATGCCCAACGGGCCCCAAAGAGGGGCTCTTTTCCGGAGGTCTTCTTGGTTTTGCCGTCGTGAAGCTAGATGGTTTATGTGAGTACCTATGTGAAGTGAGTAGAGGTGGGACTGTGTGAATGTGATTGAAAATGGCTCCTGGATTCTCCCAAGGAGTTTATTCAGGGAGAGTAGTATAATGGGATACCTTTCATCATCACTTTAAAAGTGACAGGTCATTGACAACGACAATGACAATGACAAAAATGACGTAGTTGGGTGTGCGAGAGACCTCCCTGGAGCTGAGGGTTGTGTGGGGTGTGTCATGTGCTGCGAGGATGTGTGCCCATTTAGAGGGCTGTGTTAGATTCCTAGCACAATGTGTTTAGGTTTGTGTAAAATTGTGGCCCTAGCTGAGTGTGCACAAAAGTGGCTGTGCCTAAGAGGGCCTGCATGGTCATGTTAAAAAACTAGGGCTGCAGAGATGTGACAAAAGGGTGGGGTTCTCAGCAAGAGGAGTTAAGAATAAGCAGCCAGCCCAAGCCCCCAGCCCCCAGCCTCGTGGATGCCTGACACACAGGGTTGGTGAAAGGCTGGTTTTAAAAACAAAAGGAAATCTTCAAGCAGCCCCTGGACAGCGTGGAACAGCATGGGTGTGCCCCTCCTTAGACCACAGGCTCTAAAAAACTGATAGTCATAGCCGTGTTGTGGAGGGAAACTTTTGTAAAGGGCAGATAAGTGTGAGCAGCAAACCATGGGATGGTTTCATGCACCAAGTGACCAGAATGGCGCAAGAAGGGTGTATCCCAGTTTAGAGCAAGACATGTAAAAAAGCTGTAAGCTTGAGAGGCCTTGACGCAGGAAACCTGTGTAAGGGTCAGATAAGTGTCCAGTACGCCCTAGGCTATTACATGCAGCATATGACTAGACTGAAGTAATGAGGGTGTCTCCCAACTTAGAGCAGGGCACCTAAAAACTGTAAGGCAGAGTTTCTGGATGCAGGAAACCCGTGTAACAATCAGATAAGTAGGGTCAGCACTCCAAGGGGGTTTCGTGCAGATAGGTCTTTTCTACAGGAGTTGCTACCACCACCCTTATTATCTATGCTGCCCGGCCTGTCAATGCACACTTCAAATAATGACCTTTTAAACTCGGGGTTTTTTTTGTGTGCTTTCACAGGGGCTATCAGGTAAGGCTAAGTTAAACCAAACCCTCAACACCTATTTCGGTGCCCACCCCTCAGTATGGACTATGCATAATTAGCAAACTCCCTCCTGTCCCATGTATAAAAAGGCGACCCCAAGCACAACTCTTTACACAAGCAGTTCCAGAAACAACCCCACATCATCTGTTTGTGCTTTTGAGGACCTCAAGGAGAAAAAGAATGGCTCAGAATAACAAGGCGCAGAATGGTGTTGCAGGCTTTGCTTTGCTGCAGGTAAATAACTAAGATGGGACAATGTTATGGTCTTAGGGGTGCATTTAAAGTATTGGTGGGGATTGCATTTAATGTGAATACTGAGGGTGGTATAGAGTAGCACAGGTTTGCATCCTTAAAGCTTTAAATAATGTTTAAGGCAATGTTGGAGGTTGCTTAATGTGAATAATGTTAGAGGCCTAGAGGTGGTATGTGGGTGTAGTTTTAAAAATGTCACTTAATACAGTGCGTGAATGTAGTTAATGTCAATAATGTTGCTTGTTTTGTGGTGCGCCCCAGGGGCACAGGCTTAATGTTTTAAATAATGCTTAGCGCATTGTGGCAGTGTATTTAAGGTAAATGACACTACAGGCTTTGAGTATACACAGGGCTTCAGCCTTAAGATTTTACAGCGCCTAGAAACATTTCTACATGAAGCTCTGCAGCTTTAGAGGCCCCAAGAGCAGGCAAACATGCTAAACAGTTTACAAATAGAAGCATGTTGTTTAAGTACTCACCCTGTTGTGTCCTTTGTGGGTTATCCTGTTGTGGTAGGTTCTCCGGCTGATTCTAGGCCATGAGGAGCGTAGGGGTGATGGTGGTGAGTTGAGTTGAGCCGGGCACAGGGTGTGTCTTAAGGGTAGTTGTCCAGGGCCTTATGTTTGAGCCCCCCTGCCCAAGGCTGCCAAGATGGGGTCTGTTACGCTTGGCAGGGTGGTGGCATTGGGGCCAGAGACCCAAAGTCCAGAGGCCCAAAGCAGGTATTTTCGACACCCAGAGCCACTTCCAAGTTGCGGAGCTCTGGGGATGAGGCCCATGTTGTGAAGGGGCAGCGTAGGGCCTCCATGGCCAAAGCTTATGGTGTAGCCCCAGAGTTCTGGTTGGGTGTCCGTGGGGCTGGTGAGGACGGGTATGGTGTGGGGTTCGAGGCCTCAGGATTTTTAAAAATTAGGCCCCACAGAGCACGCTGCGTGTTGGGCTGTGCTCCTGGGGGTTTGTGATACATCAAACAAATGATGGACGGAATGCTGGTTTTGCTATGTTCGCCCTAAGTTGCCCAGACGTGGGTCCCTTGCTCACATTGCCACTGGATTCAAGATAGCCTGGCTGATGACGGCTGTAAGCCAGAAACCGGTCCCAGGATGCTTGTTTCCGGTCCAGGGAAGACATGGCTTGGCAGTTCGGGCTGGACTGTTCCCATGAGGCACAGGGTCAGACTGATTTGCATATGGCCATGTCTGAACTGGGGTGGCGGAGTGAGATAAAGAATGATGATGGATTAAACCCAGATCAGTTGACTGGGGGTGAGTGCTTGCAATGTTCAACACTCCGTCCATCATCCCCTTTGGTTTTGCTATGTTCGCCCTAAGTTGGCAGGGTATGCCCAGACGTGGGTCCCTTGCTCACTTTGCCACTGGATTCAAGATAGCCTGGCTGATGACGGCTGTAAGCCAGAAACAGGTCCCAGGATGCTTGTTTCCGGTCCAGGGAAGACATGGCTTGGCAGTTCGGGCTGGACTGTTCCCATGAGGCACAGGGTCAGACTGATTTGCATATGGCCATGTCTGAACTGGGGTGGCGGAGTGAGCTAAAGAATGATGATGGATTAAACCCAGATCAGTTGACTGGGGGTGAGTGCTTGCAATGTTCAACACTCCGTCCATCATCCCCTTTGGTTTTGCTATGTTCGCCCTAAGTTGGCAGGGTATGCCCAGACGTGGGTCCCTTGCTCACTTTGCCACTGGATTCAAGATAGCCTGGCTGATGACGGCTGTAAGCCAGAAACCGGCCCCAGGATGCTTGTTTCCGGTCCAGGGAAGACATGGCTTGGCAGTTCGGGCTGGACTGTTCCCATGAGGCACAGGGTCAGACTGATTTGCATATGGCCATGTCTGAACTGGGGTGGCGGAGTGAGCTAAATAATGATGATGGATTAAATCCAGATCAGTTGACTGGGGGTGAGTGCTTGCAATGTTCAACACTCCGTCCATCATCCCCTTTGGTTTTGCTATGTTCGCCCTAAGTTGGCAGGGTATGCCCAGACGTGGGTCCCTTGCTCACTTTGCCACTGGATTCAAGATAGCCTGGCTGATGACGGCTGTAAGCCAGAAACCGGTCCCAGGATGCTTGTTTCCGGTCCAGGGAAGACATGGCTTGGCAGTTCGGGCTGGACTGTTCCAATGAGGCACAGGGTCAGACTGATTTGCATATGGCCATGTCTGAACTGGGGTGGCGGAGTGAGCTAAAGAATGATGATGGATTAAACCCAGATCAGTTGACTGGGGGTGAGTGCTTGCAATGTTCAACACTCCGTCCATCATCCACTTTGGTTTTGCTATGTTCGCCCTAAGTTGGCAGGGTATGCCCAGACGTGGGTCCCTTGCTCACTTTGCCACTGGATTCAAGATAGCCTGGCTGATGACGGCTGTAAGCCAGAAACCGGTCCCAGGATGCTTGTTTCCGGTCCAGGGAAGACATGGCTTGGCAGTTCGGGCTGGACTGTTCCCATGAGGCACAGGGTCAGACTGATTTGCATATGGCCATGTCTGAACTGGGGTGGCGGAGTGAGCTAAAGAATGATGATGGATTAAACCCAGATCAGTTGACTGGGGGTGAGTGCTTGCAATGTTTAACACTCCGTCCATCATCCCCTTTGGTTTTGCTATGTTCGCCCTAAGTTGGCAGGGTATGCCCAGACGTGGGTCCCTTGCTCACTTTGCCACTGGATTCAAGATAGCTTGGCTGATGACGGCTGTAAGCCAGAAACCGGTCCCAGGATGCTTGTTTCCGGTCCAGGGAAGACATGGCTTGGCAGTTCGGGCTGGACTGTTCCCATGAGGCACAGGGTCAGACTGATTTGCATATGGCCATGTCTGAACTGGGAGTGGCGGAGTAAGCTAAAGAATGATGATGGATTAAACCCAGATCAGTTGACTGGGGGTGAGTGCTTGCAATGTTCAACACTCCGTCCATCATCCCCTTTGGTTTTGCTATGTTCGCCCTAAGTTGGCAGGGTATGCCCAGACGTGGGTCCCTTGCTCACTTTGCCACTGGATTCAAGATAGCCTGGCTGATGACGGCTGTAAGCCAGAAACCGGTCCCAGGATGCTTGTTTCCGGTCCAGGGAAGACATGGCTTGGCAGTTCGGGCTGGACTGTTCCCATGAGGCACAGGGTCAGACTGATTTGCATATGGCCATGTCTGAACTGGGAGTGGCAGAGTGAGCTAAATAATGATGATGGATTAAACCCAGATCAGTTGACTGGGGGTGAGTGCTTGCAATGTTCAACACTCCGTCCATCATCCCCTTTGGTTTTGCTATGTTCGCCCTAAGTTGGCAGGGTATGCCCAGACGTGGGTCCCTTGCTCACTTTGCCACTGGATTCAAGATAGCCTGGCTGATGACGGCTGTAAGCCAGAAACCGGTCCCAGGATGCTTGTTTCCGGTCCAGGGAAGACATGGCTTGGCAGTTCGGGCTGGACTGTTCCAATGAGGCACAGGGTCAGACTGATTTGCATATGGCCATGTCTGAACTGGGGTGGCGGAGTGAGCTAAAGAATGATGATGGATTAAACCCAGATCAGTTGACTGGGGGTGAGTGCTTGCAATGTTCAACACTCCGTCCATCATCCCCTTTGGTTTTGCTATGTTCGTCCTAAGTTGGCAGGGTATGCCCAGACGTGGGTCCCTTGCTCACTTTGCCACTGGATTCAAGATAGCCTGGCTGATGACGGCTGTAAGCCAGAAACCGGTCCCAGGATGCTTGTTTCCGGTCCAGGGAAGACATGGCTTGGCAGTTCGGGCTGGACTGTTCCCATGAGGCACAGGGTCAGACTGATTTGCATATGGCCATGTCTGAACTGGGGTGGCGGAGTGAGCTAAAGAATGATGATGGATTAAACCCAGATCAGTTGACTGGGGGTGAGTGCTTGCAATGTTTAACACTCCGTCCATCATCCCCTTTGGTTTTGCTATGTTCGCCCTAAGTTGGCAGGGTATGCCCAGACGTGGGTCCCTTGCTCACTTTGCCACTGGATTCAAGATAGCCTGGCTGATGACGGCTGTAAGCCAGAAACCGGTCCCAGGATGCTTGTTTCCGGTCCAGGAAGACATGGCTTGGCAGTTCGGGCTGGACTGTTCCCATGAGGCACAGGGTCAGACTGATTTGCATATGGCCATGTCTGAACTGGGGTGGCAGAGTGAGCTAAAGAATGATGATGGATTAAAACCAGATCAGTTGACTGGGGGTGAGTGCTTGCAATGTTCAACACTCCGTCCATCATCCCCTTTGGTTTTGCTATGTTCGCCCTAAGTTGGCAGGGTATGCCCAGACGTGGGTCCCTTGCTCACTTTGCCACTGGATTCAAGATAGCCTGGCTGATGACGGCTGTAAGCCAGAAACCGGTCCCAGGATGCTTGTTTCCGGTCCAGGGAAGACATGGCTTGGCAGTTCGGGCTGGACTGTTCCCATGAGGCACAGGGTCAGACTGATTTGCATATGGCCATGTCTGAACTGGGGTGGCGGAGTGAGCTAAAGAATGATGATGGATTAAACCCAGATCAGTTGACTGGGGGTGAGTGCTTGCAATGTTTAACACTCCGTCCATCATCCCCTTTGGTTTTGCTATGTTCGCCCTAAGTTGGCAGGGTATGCCCAGACGTGGGTCCCTTGCTCACTTTGCCACTGGATTCAAGATAGCCTGGCTGATGACGGCTGTAAGCCAGAAACCGGTCCCAGGATGCTTGTTTCCGGTCCAGGGAAGACATGGCTTGGCAGTTCGGGCTGGACTGTTCCCATGAGGCACAGGGTCAGACTGATTTGCATATGGCCATGTCTGAACTGGGGTGGCGGAGTAAGCTAAAGAATGATGATGGATTAAACCCAGATCAGTTGACTGGGGGTGAGTGCTTGCAATGTTCAACACTCCGTCCATCATCCCCTTTGGTTTTGCTATGTTCGCCCTAAGTTGGCAGGGTATGCCCAGACGTGGGTCCCTTGCTCACTTTGCCACTGGATTCAAGATAGCCTGGCTGATGACGGCTGTAAGCCAGAAACCGGTCCCAGGATGCTTGTTTCCGGTCCAGGGAAGACATGGCTTGGCAGTTCGGGCTGGACTGTTCCCATGAGGCACAGGGTCAGACTGATTTGCATATGGCCATGTCTGAACTGGGGTGGCAGAGTGAGCTAAATAATGATGATGGATTAAACCCAGATCAGTTGACTGGGGGTGAGTGCTTGCAATGTTCAACACTCCGTCCATCATCCCCTTTGGTTTTGCTATGTTCGCCCTAAGTTGGCAGGGTATGCCCAGACGTGGGTCCCTTGCTCACTTTGCCACTGGATTCAAGATAGCCTGGCTGATGACGGCTGTAAGCCAGAAACCGGTCCCAGGATGCTTGTTTCCGGTCCAGGGAAGACATGGCTTGGCAGTTCGGGCTGGACTGTTCCAATGAGGCACAGGGTCAGACTGATTTGCATATGGCCATGTCTGAACTGGGGTGGCGGAGTGAGCTAAAGAATGATGATGGATTAAACCCAGATCAGTTGACTGGGGTGAGTGCTTGCAATGTTCAACACTCCGTCCATCATCCCCTTTGGTTTGCTATGTTCGTCCTAAGTTGGCAGGGTATGCCCAGACGTGGGTCCCTTGCTCACTTTGCCACTGGATTCAAGATAGCCTGGCTGATGACGGCTGTAAGCCAGAAACCGGTCCCAGGATGCTTGTTTCCGGTCCAGGGAAGACATGGCTTGGCAGTTCGGGCTGGACTGTTCCCATGAGGCACAGGGTCAGACTGATTTGCATATGGCCATGTCTGAACTGGGGTGGCGGAGTGAGCTAAAGAATGATGATGGATTAAACCCAGATCAGTTGACTGGGGGTGAGTGCTTGCAATGTTTAACACTCCGTCCATCATCCCCTTTGGTTTTGCTATGTTCGCCCTAAGTTGGCAGGGTATGCCCAGACGTGGGTCCCTTGCTCACTTTGCACTGGATTCAAGATAGCCTGGCTGATGACGGCTGTAAGCCAGAAACCGGTCCCAGGATGCTTGTTTCCGGTCCAGGGAAGACATGGCTTGGCAGTTCGGGCTGGACTGTTCCCATGAGGCACAGGGTCAGACTGATTTGCATATGGCCATGTCTGAACTGGGGTGGCAGAGTGAGCTAAAGAATGATGATGGATTAAAACCAGATCAGTTGACTGGGGGTGAGTGCTTGTAATGTTCAACACTCCGTCCATCATCCCCTTTGGTTTTGCTATGTTCGCCCTAAGTTGGCAGGGTATGCCCAGACGTGGGTCCCTTGCTCACTTTGCCACTGGATTCAAGATAGCCTGGCTGATGACGGCTGTAAGCCAGAAACCGGTCCCAGGATGCTTGTTTCCGGTCCAGGGAAGACATGGCTTGGCAGTTCGGGCTGGACTGTTCCCATGAGGCACAGGGTCAGACTGATTTGCATATGGCCATGTCTGAACTGGGGTGGCGGAGTGAGCTAAAGAATGATGATGGATTAAACCCAGATCAGTTGACTGGGGGTGAGTGCTTGCAATGTTTAACACTCCGTCCATCATCCCCTTTGGTTTTGCTATGTTCGCCCTAAGTTGGCAGGGTATGCCCAGGCGTGGGTCCCTTGCTCACTTTGCCACTGGATTCAAGATAGCCTGGCTGATGACGGCTGTAAGCCAGAAACCGGTCCCAGGATGCTTGTTTCCGGTCCAGGGAAGACATGGCTTGGCAGTTCGGGCTGGACTGTTCCCATGAGGCACAGGGTCAGACTGATTTGCATATGGCCATGTCTGACCTGGGGTGGCGGAGTGAGCTAAATAATGATGATGGATTAAACCCAGATCAGTTGACTGGGGGTGAGTGCTTGCAGTGTTCAACACTCCGTCCATCATCCCCTTTGGTTTTGCTATGTTCGCCCTAAGTTGGCAGGGTATGCCCAGGCGTGGGTCCCTTGCTCACTTTGCCACTGGATTCAAGATAGCCTGGCTGATGACGGCTGTAAGCCAGAAACCGGTCCCAGGATGCTTGTTTCGGTCCAGGGAAGACATGGCTTGGCAGTTCGGGCTGGACTGTTCCAATGAGGCACAGGGTCAGACTGATTTGCATATGGCCATGTCTGAACTGGGGTGGCGGAGTGAGCTAAAGAATGATGATGGATTAAACCCAGATCAGTTGACTGGGGGTGAGTGCTTGCAATGTTCAACACTCCGTCCATCATCCCCTTTGGTTTTGCTATGTTCGCCCTAAGTTGGCAGGGTATGCCCAGACGTGGGTCCCTTGCTCACTTTGCCACTGGATTCAAGATAGCCTGGCTGATGACGGCTGTAAGCCAGAAACCGGTCCCAGGATGCTTGTTTCCGGTCCAGGGAAGACATGGCTTGGCAGTTCGGGCTGGACTGTTCCCATGAGGCACAGGGTCAGACTGATTTGCATATGGCCATGTCTGAACTGGGAGTGGCAGAGTGAGCTAAAGAATGATGATGGATTAAACCCAGATCAGTTGACTGGGGGTGAGTGCTTGCAATGTTCAACACTCCGTCCATCATCCCCTTTGGTTTTGCTATGTTCGCCCTAAGTTGGCAGGGTATGCCCAGACGTGGGTCCCTTGCTCACTTTGCCACTGGATTCAAGATAGCCTGGCTGATGACGGCTGTAAGCCAGAAACCGGTCCCAGGATGCTTGTTTCCGGTCCAGGGAAGACATGGCTTGGCAGTTCGGGCTGGACTGTTCCCATGAGGCACAGGGTCAGAATGATTTGCATATGGCCATGTCTGAACTGGGAGTGGCGGAGTGAGCTAAAGAATGATGATGGATTAAACCCAGATCAGTTGACTGGGGGTGAGTGCTTACAATGTTCAACACTCCGTCCATCATCCCCTTTGGTTTTGCTATGTTCGCCCTAAGTTGGCAGGGTATGCCCAGGCGTGGGTCCCTTGCTCACTTTGCCACTGGATTCAAGATAGCCTGGCTGATGACGGCTGTAAGCCAGAAACCGGTCCCAGGATGCTTGTTTCCGGTCCAGGGAAGACATGGCTTGGCAGTTCAGGCTTGACTGTTCCCATGAGGCACAGGGTCAGACTGAGTTTGCATATGGCCATGTCTGAACTGGGGTGGCGGAGTGAGCTAAAGAATGATGATGGATTAAACCCAGATCAGTTGACTGGGGGTGAGTGCTTGCAATGTTCAACACTCCGTCCATCATCCCCTTTGGTTTTGCAACATTCTCCCCCAGTCAAAAGATCTGGGTTAAATCCATCGTTCTTTTGCCCACTACGCCACCCCAGTTTGGACCCAGCCATATGCAAATCAGTCTTGACCCTGTGCCCCATGGGAACAGTCCAGACCGAACTGCCAGGCCAGGTCCTCCCTGGACCGGAAACAAGCATCCTGGGACCGGTTTCAGGATATGTCACCCTTCTTCAGCCAGGCTAGCTTGAATCCAGTGGCACAGTGAGCAAGGGACCCACGTCTGGGCATACCCATCCCACTTAGGGGCGAAAAGTGTTACAGCAAACAAATGATGGACGGAATGCTGACAATGCAAACATTCTCCCCCAGTCAAGAGATCTGGGTTAAATCCATCGTTCTTTTGCCCACTACGCCACCCCAGTTTGGACCCAGCCATATGCAAATCAGTCTTGACCCTGTGCCCCATGGGAACAGTCCAGACCGAACTGCCAGGCCAGGTCCTCCCTGGACCGGAAACAAGCATCCTGGGACCGGTGTCAGGGTATGTCACCCTTCTTCAGCCAGGCTAGCTTGAATCCAGTGGCACAGTGAGCAAGGGACCCACGTCTGGGCATACCCATCCCACTTAGGGCGAAAAGTGTTACAGCAAACAAATGATAGACGGAATGCTGACAATGCAAACATTCTCCCCCAGTCAAAAGATCTGGGTTAAATCCATCGTTCTTTTGCCCACTACGCCACCCCAGTTTGGGGGTTTGTGAGGCACGATCCACGTTGGGGGATCGTTGTCCCCAGCAGTTCTAATATGCCCCAGAGCCCACGTAGCTCTTGCGGGTCTCCAGGGGGCCGTGTGTGGCATGGTCCGCATTGTGGGGCTTGATACCCTCCTGATTTTAAAATAAAAGCCCCCACAGCCCGCTGTGGTCCATGCGGGGCTCTGGGGATGTGAGAGGTTTGGGCTGCTGGGGGCACGAGGTCTCAAGGTAGTTGAAAATAATGGCCCCAGAGTCCTCTTCCGTTGTGCGGTCCTCTAGGGCTGGGGCCGATGCTGCATTCTGGGCCGTTGTGGGCCTCCATGCCCTCTTGTATTTTAAATAGGACCCAGGAGCACGCGGCGATTCGAGTGGTGCTCCGTGGTCTTGTGCGGCTGGGGTGCGGCTTGAGGCCCCAATGTAGTTGAAATAAACGCCCCAGAGCCTGTGGTGATTCGTTCGGGGCCCTGGGGGTTGTGGCGCTATGGTGGCGGGTGCATGTTGGGGTCCCAGTGACCCAAAGCTGGCGTTTCATGCCCCAGAGACCGCTGGCCATGTCGCAGTGCTGTGGGGGCTTGTGCGGGTGGTATTGGTTGGGGGTTGACGTCCCCAGCAAGACGAGACCATACCAGTGCCCGCTTACCGAATGCGGTGCGCTGGATCTGCGGTGGGATCATGGTGGGGCCCTGGGGCCCAGAAGCATATGCATACAGCCCCAGAGCACTCTGAGGAGCGGGCGGTGCTCTGGGGCTGTCCGGAGCAGCATGGCTAATGGCGGTTGTGGCAAGCTTCCTGGCCGATGGGAGGCAGGGCCAGTCCCCCAGCCGTGATGCCATCAGCGGGAGACACTGCAGGCGTCACGGCTGGGGGCAGAATCAGCCTCACTTCGGCTGAGGAAGGTCTCCAGCGTGACGGCAGCGGGGCACTGTAGCAGCGCCGGGAACTCCCAGCATGTATTCCGTGTTGCCTGCATGAGGCATGCTATACACCCCCAGGGACACTGATAAAGACGGTCCCTGGGCCTGTAAGCATACTTTTAAGGCTTATACGCTATGGGGAAGAAAAGCGGCACGCTGCAGGGAGGCTTATCTCGGCAGCATGCCATTTTTTTCCTCCACAGCTTATAAGTCCTAAAGCAGGTCTTTAGGAGGTATGAAAAAACTGTGGGGTCTCTCATAGGAGCATGGCCATTATAATTAAAGGCATGGCTTAAGCACTTAAGCTAAAAAGCGGTATTTAGCATACTGTGCTTACAGCCCCAGGCACGCTGCTAAAGACTGTCCCTTGACTGTAAGCACCCATTTAAAATTAGGCATAGTGTGCTGCCCCACGGGTATTTTGCTGCAGCTGTCCATTCAACCATATATACAACACAACAAGTAATATTACACATACAATAAACCGGGGCTGGAGGCTTTGTCAATGGGTGTTAGTTGCATAACATAAATAGGCAACAACTAGGGTGTCCTATGTATAGAATTTTGAAAATGCTGCAGTTCCGAAATGATGAGACTATGAAAGAAGTATGCAGAGGCAAAATGAAGTTACATCAAAGGTTCTGAATGGTGGTACTGCTGCAGGATTAAGATTTTTTTGTCTCCCTTTATTTATTTTTAAAGTAAAGGGGGGCAACGTACCTTGCCAGCAACAAGTTCCAGCCCCAGCAAATAAAAAATAAAATGAATAAATAAATAAATAAATAAAAATGCTAAGATAACTCTGGTGGTTAATGGAACCTTTACAGATAGTTCAGAGTATTGTATAGTGACAGTTTTCATAAATCTAAAGGAGTGCAAGTGATGTTAATGTGTCTGTTGCAAAGAATGTGTACTGCGCAGCTTAAAATGTACGTATAATGTAGCTAGTTCAGGGGGTTGATGTTTCTGGTAAGAGGCCCATATGTTACTGCTTTTGTCAGAGAGGTCCTTTTGTTACTAGCAGTTTATAAGTTAAAAACCTAACATAGAACGCTGAATTATTGATTGGTGTCAGAGAACATCATGCACACTGTATAGTATAGATTAGAGCCTAGATTAATGTTGCACAAGGGGCGTCATAGGTGTAGAAAGGATGGTTTATTATTAAAAAGTACCCTCAAATATGTGGTTCCATTTTCATTTTTGCGTTTATGCCTTGCCAAACTTTAACTACGCTATTAGTCAGTAGGGGTGACAGCTGGCTCCTACAGCTTGTAGACCGAAGGATTATGTAATATTGCCTAAACGCTGCTTTAAACAAGTATTAATGATTGTCTCTATGTAATATGCATATGTTGCAAAATGCCCTGACACCCTACGCTGGAATGAGGGTCATTATATAACTATTTAAGTACATCTGAAAGATTGTGGTGGGTGAAATGTCTCTTTTGTATTACCACAGTCCCAACTATTTACAAATGGTGAATATTCCTGTAGACATGGCTTTATGCAATATGTACTATCGCTTTCTGAGATATGTGTAACAAATGGTAATTTAGTGTTTTATTAGAGTTATTTTTAAAACAGCCCTGTCTGTTCTACCCCTGTAGGATCTCCCTGAAATAAATATAAGTGATGAAGAAATGCTTGCTTTATACCAAGGTATGTTTAATTAGAGTTCTCTAGTTCTGAGCCTCTTTGTTAACCTGAGTGTCGCAGCACCTCCGTGTTTCTAATTGCATTCTCATGTATTGGTGTTTTTACAGGTTATGACGCCGAAGTACAGATGGCGGGCGACGTTCTACAGCAGATCCTGGATGGGCAAGACGCTAAGAACAGCGTACAACATAATCCTACTCTTACAGGTAAATAAAAAGGACCCTAAACGGTGTGTAAGCCTTAGGATGGGATATCCCAAAAACCCAAGGGGGAACTATAGGAGGGGTTCTCAGAAGGGCTGCTAGGGGGGTACACTTTATACTGTAAAGGTGACTCTGTTTTTTTTTTCCTTACAGGTCCAGTAGAGGCGTTCAAGGACGGTAGTCTGGGGCATGAAGCAAAGCCGCGAGCAAAAAAAGAACACCTGAAAAGGAAGTCTTCAATGCCTAAAAAATGCCCGGCTTCAAAGAAAATAGCTGTGCAAAGACCAAAAATAGGTATGTTTTAAAAGGGGGCCGAAAGAACTCTT